>VXBZ01008987.1:1008929-1332979 GCA_013399135.1 Heliornis fulica
TGCGGGGAGTGGGGGAGCGGAGTCGGGCGGCGGCTCCGCCGTGGGATCGGAGCGGGGCCGGGTGGGCAGGGCGCCCTTCCCCGGAGAGGTGGCGAAGCGGAAAGTTTGGGTGGTGCGGACGGGTTGCGGAGCGGGCTCGGGGCCGCGGCGCTGGTGCGGAGGGCGGCCGCGGGGCAGAGGTTCCGACAGCTCGTCACCCGCTACTTCGCCGGGCGTGTCTGTCGGCGGCGGGGGATGAGGGGCGCTGGAAGCGGCCGGGCAGAGCGGAGGGTGCAGCTCCCGGCGCTGAGGAACCGCTCCGGGAGCCCGGCGCGGGTGGAAGCCGCGGTTTGGGGATCGCCCGTAGGTTGGGGTCTCCCGTTTCCCAGAAAACGGTCAGGAGAGGAGGGAAGCGGGAGAAGATGGTGAGTGTCGAGGTTTCTGGGAGGCCCCGGCAGCAGGTCATCCCGAGCATCCCCAAACCTCCAGCCCGCTGCCCGCCGCTTGCGAGGAGGCGCGGGTTGTGTCAGGCTCATTGAAACTTACTGCTCTGCGGCGCCTACCCCGCGCGGCTCCGTGACCCGCGGCCTCCGGAGCGCGAGCCCTGCCCCTTCAGAAAGGCTCCCGTCGCCGCGGTGTCAGGGTCTGCCTCCCTTCGGTGGGCATCCCTTCCCTCGGCTCTGCGCTCTTGCTGCTCTGCTTTGGTTTTCTAGCCCCAAGTTTTACAAAGTTAGTTTTGAGAGCCGTATCTCAATGTTATTTAGAAGTAGTTCTTCCTACCTTTATGCGAAGCTTTGCCTTTCACCTTACTTGTGCGTTGAGAGGAGGGAAAAAACTTCAGTGTTTGTTTTAAGAAAATGACTGCATGAGTCCTAAATTTGAAAGGAAACGGTGCTTTCCAGCAAACACTACCGTAACCTTCCTTAACTTAACCTCTCTGAAGGTTAATTATAGGAAATGAATTGCTACTTATGTTAGCAACGCAATGTGTACATGGAGGGTCGTGTGGGATACGGTGTTTCCTGGGCAGATGAACCGTGTGTGTAACAAATATCATGGAACGTTTGGGTGGAAGGAATTACCTTGGTCCGGTTTAATTTGCTGTGTACTCTAAGGCAATTATTTCTTTCCCATGTCTCTTTTCTTTAGACGAGAGTGCGAGTTCTTAGTTCGTGGGAGATGTCTCTGTAGATGCTGCAGGTAGTTCATCGGCCAAGTCGGAGCGGTTCATACTGGGGTCTGCTCTGCCTTTGGCCACTGGAGGGCTGCAAAGAGCATTTTTGGATGATGGTGTCCACAATTTACCAGTATTTAGTGTTTAAAAATAGATATTTTGAAGGTGCTTATATTGATATTTAAGTGCTTGAAGTTTACTACGTGCATTTTTATTATTGAGTGCTTTACGTTTTCACTTGTTAGTTAGTGTGTATATTCTGAAAATTAGATACAATCAAATACTATAATGCAGAATTAACAAATGAACTAATGTATTTTGGCACTGTATGCAGGTAATATCTGTTATCTATACCTACGTGGACTATTCTGCCCCCCTCTCTTCCTCCCCACCTCCCAGTCAGTAAAGAGAAAAGGGCTTATTTCAACAAGATTCTGGTGGTGCTTTCTCCTTGCTCTGTATTTATTCTACAGAATGTGAATTTTAATTCAGAAGGAATTTTGTGGGTGTTGTACATGCACAATTAAGAAGCTTGGTGCTCTAACCCTGAACTTCTAGCTTGAAGGTGGGTACTTTCAAGTTGGAGGTGCAGGTTGACACACTGTGACAAAGCTCTTCCAGTACTCAAAGTGTTCTGGTGCAGAGTGTAGCAAAGACAATCTAAGATAATGATTTCGCATCTCATCCTATCTCATCTACTTTGCTGTGCTCTGCTGCTCCTCGTTTTAAAAAGAAAGCCAACATCCCCCTCCCCTCCTTTCCCAACATTGTTTTGGGGATGGGGAAAAGGATTACACACGTAGTCTTGGCTCTCATTATTCACTCAGCAGAAAATAACAATTTCTTTCAGAAAAACATCTCCAGGCTGCAAAACCTGTTTACTTTCGATAGAAGAAAACAAAACACAACACTAAAGTTTTCTACAGAAAAAACAAACTTAAGAAGGAATGTCAGGATGTTCAGTGGCTGGCCACTTACAGCCCATAATCTGTGTGTTAAACATTCATATGCAATGTATGGCTTTGCTAGCTTTTTAGCAGGTTCTTTGCCATAGGTTCCAGTGAAATTACAATTTTGGACAGAAAAGCGGTTTCTTTAAAGTACTTCCAGTCATCCGTTCAGCAAAATGGAGGGGCACAATTAAGGGTTATTTGGATTGCATTAATGATGTGTGGACAGTCTGTCATGGTCTTCAGTTACATAAAATAGAATATGCTGAAAAGCAAGATTTTTTTTTTTTCCCAGCACATTCAAAATTCATGGATGCATGTGATTTCAGGCAGTGAGAAATTCTACCTGCAGTGTTTCGCTTTCTGTTTCTCCACAAATATCTGCATAAAGCTGATCCCTTCAATGATAACTTATTCTAGTATTTACTATAAAGCTACACAGTGAAGTTCTAAAAAGGTTGCTATGTCCAAATTCCTTCTGAGATCTAATTAGTCAACCCTTAAAATTTGACTGCATTTGAACTTCACCATTAACATAAACATACTTTTAATCTTAATTTTTAAGGGCAGCTGAAAGCATCTCAATGATATGAATAAGAAAGAATATTTGATTCGAGTTAAATTAGTTACATGGGCAAAACTTGAAGTCTTAGTCATTCAGGACACTTCCAAATCAATGGAACATTCAGTCTTACTTGGCAACACTATTATGTGAATACATCTGATACGACTATCGGGGTAGAAAAACAACTAACCCACGGAGGCAGAGCCAGTATATTCTGCGTAACAGAAATCTTGAAGCCTGGGTGGGAGAAGAAATTGAAGGAGAGTCTGAGAACATGCTAGACAGATCTCTGTGTCTTGTTTTTTTTTTGGTTTGGTTTATTTTTTCCCTCTTTTTCCTCCTGCATAACACTACGGTTATTTGTATTCTTTTCCACAATAAAAAATAATGAAATACTTTTTCATATCAGTTCAAAGGAGAGATGAAAAAAACCCTCCTCCTTTTCATTCTCATCCAAAATGCATGAGAAGTACTATTTGCTACACTGCCTAGGTCAGAAGATGGGGGATGAAGCAACCATGTGTTCTGTTGCCGGTGCTTTCTGTAAGTCACCAAGATATCCTGGAAAAGACATGTTAATAGCTTCCTTATTTCCATTTTCTCATTGATGTGTGGAGATAAGAATATTCCTTTTCACGAACAGTCCCCCCCTTTTTTTTTAATGTGCTTTGATTGAAAAGCAATTAATGAAAACTGACTCTTTAGTCTCATAGGATAAAAGTTTCATCTGATTATTAAGTCTGGGTGTCAAGATAATGAAATGATTCGGAGTTTTCAAAAGACAAGAATTGGAGTATTTGATAACTGCTTTAGTATTCGGGTATTCCAGCATGGAAGACTGACAACTATATTCATGTTGTCATTACAAAGCTAGAGAATGTTTGCCAGCCATAATCATATTGCTACCCATTTTAATTGTGCTTTTTGGAAAGCTACCAAAGCTGGTAACCTAAGAGCTTCAGAGTTTTCAAAGCATATTTTAATTG
This sequence comes from Heliornis fulica, assembly GCA_013399135.1. Taxonomy (NCBI): domain Eukaryota; kingdom Metazoa; phylum Chordata; class Aves; order Gruiformes; family Heliornithidae; genus Heliornis; species Heliornis fulica. The sequence goes on from VXBZ01008987.1 coordinate 1,012,584, forward strand.
TAAGCAAAATGAGTGTCACCCAAAGAACATGCTGGAAGGTGTGTCTTTTTGCCACTAAACATTACGTGGTGTTAGAGCCATGTGGAATTAGTTTGGTCGCTTTTTTTTTTTTTTTTTTTAAATTGAAGTGTCAGCCCTTGAAGTTTGGAGGTACAAGTGGTGTCCCCAGGGCTCAGTCCTGTGTCCAGTTATGTTCAACATCTTTATCAATGACCTGGATGGAGGGTTTGAATGTTCCCTCAGTAAGGTCAGGGATGGCACAGAGCTGGGAGGAAGTGTCAATCTGCTTGAGGGTACAGCAGCTCTTCAAAGGGACCTGACCAGGCTGGAAGGATGTGCACCAACAGCGGGAGGTTCAATAAGGCCAAGTGCAGAGTCCTGCACTTGGGACATAACAACCCTGTGCAGTGCCACAGGCTTGGGGCAGGGTGGCTGGACAGCTCTCAGGCAGAGAAGGACCTGGGGGCGTTGGTTGGCCGCCAACTGAATAGGAGTCAGCAGTGCGCCCAGGTGCTCAAGAAGGCCAACAGCATCCTGGCTTGGAACCTAAACAGTGTGGCCAGCAGTTCATGTGGTGTGATTGTGCCCATTTACTTGGCATTGGTGTGGCTGAATCTTGAGTACTGTGTCCAGTTCTGGGCTCCACACTGCAAGAAGGACATTGAGGTCCTGGAGCAGGTCCAGGGAAGGGCAGCCAGGCTGGGGAAGGGTCTGGAAGGTAAATCTTATGAGGAGAGGCTGAGGTAGCTGGGGATGGGTAGTCTGGAGAACTGAGGGGAGGCCTTATCACTGCCTAGAATGACCTGAAAGGAGGTTGCAAAGAGGTGGGCGTTGGTCTCTTCAGCCAAGTGACAGGTGATAGCACAAGGAGAATGGCCTCAAGCTGCACCAGGGCAGGTTCAGATTAGATGTTAGGAGAAAGTTCTTCAGTGAAAGAGCTGTCGGGCTATGGAGCAGGCTGCCCAGGGAGGTGGTGGAGTCCCCATCCCTGGGTGTGTGTAACAGACGGGGAGATGAGGTGCTCAGGGAGATGGAGCAGTTGGATTCGATGATCTTAAAGGTGTTTTCGAACCTGATGATTCTGTGATGATTCTATTACTTAATATCTGATAAAAATGTTAGAGGGTAAATTTGTTTTGGTTATTTAGAATGTCTAATTCCAGCTTTAGATACACTTCGGTTTGTCCTCACTGTCCATATTGTTACTTACTTGCCCCAAAGTAATTTTTTTTCTGGGTTTGTGTGGGGGTTTTTTTGTTTGGTTGTTATGTTTTTTTTTTCTTTTTTCCCAAGAAGGTTGTATTAGAAGGCAACAGATCACTTGCGTGGCTCCTATAGAGTGTCAGAGTGGTGTTAGCTAGCTCTTCATTTAGTAGAGAGAGCTTCCCTACTGTGAAGTAAGTAATGGGAAAATGAAAGATAAAATGCATTGTTTCTATAGCAAGCTAGTTGCAGTGTCAAATATAGTTCCCTGTTGTCCAAAGCCTATTTTTGCAGATATGGCAAATAATCAAGTCCAGACATTGAAAAAAAACATGTAATGTTAGTTAACATTGTGTCATTTTAAAAGACAGATTTAAAACCCAGAATCGGTGAGAGTTGACCCAGCTCAAATTTACAGTTTGTTTTCTGTGGAAGCAACAATACATATAAGTGTAGTTCTTCTCAGACTTTTTTTTTTTCCCCTCCTGGAATCCTTAAGAAAGAGCTATATGAAACTAGCAGATATGGGACAGATACAAAAGGATTTCTGACTCTGGCTTCCCTAATGACTGTGCTTAAATGACAGTTTCTCAATCTCTCAAATGTCTTATCCCTTTTGAAAAAAATGAAGATAGTTAGAATGGTAAAAGAATATACAAATCAAGTGATGAACAGCACATTTCCCACCACCCAATGCCAGTGCTCAGCTAGTTCCTGAGCAGTGATCCCACCTCCCAGCTAGCTTCCTCAGTTACATCCAACTATATATGAACTTGTATGGTATGGTATATCCCTTGGGTCAGCTGTCCTTGCTGTGTCTAGTCCCAGCTTCTTGTGCACCCCACAGCCTACTTGCTGGTGGGCTGGTCCGAGAAGCAGAAAAGGCTGTGATGCTGTGTAAGCACAACTCAGCATTAATGCAAACATTTCTCTATTATCATCACTGTTTTCAGCACAAATCTAAACCATACTCCATACTAACTAGGAAAAAGTAACTCCACCCCAGCCCCAAACCAGCACAAGTTGTATTACCTCTTCTGCTATTCTCTAGAGAAGTCCACTGAATCACCATCTGGTAGTAAGTGCTGGAATACAAGGTGTCTGTATCTTTGATATTGAACAAACAAGCAACCTCAGTCCTGTAATCCCCAAACCCTTCTCTATGGGAGATACTTCAGGGTGTTTTAGATGTTAAACCTTCAGATTCAGCAAATGCTTGTATAGGTTCATGAAAATCCAACATGCATGTAATGACAGAAGGGCACAACCTCTCCTTGAAGTAGTCATGTGCACCCAGCAGCTGGAGGCTAGGAGGCTCTCCAGGAGTCCTATTGTGTGTGTGTTTCCTTTCTGTAGGCACTTGCAGTTGGTCATTGTCCAAGTCAGGGATACTTCCATCTGCTGTTCCTTGTTCTCCTACAGACCCTTCCTGCAGTTTTTGCCAGACAGCCCAGTAAAGGTGGGGGATTGTGTCTTGCTGAACACAAACAGTGGCCTTTTTTTTTTTTTTTTTTATGGGCTTTATGCTGAATTCTGAAGAACATCCTGGCTCATTTGAGACTTAGCACGCTTATTTTCATTTCCACAAGTGCAGGTTTTAAGTAGCATGCTGGCAAGCCTGTGTTAAATGCTGTATGGGTACCTCTGATCACTGTAGCTGTGGCAAAGAGGGGAGTGACCAGGAATCTGGAATCCGGTTCTGTTCAACTTCAGAGTCAGAGAACAGAAGAACTTGTTGACTAGTTTGAATAGCGTAAGTCAGAGTAATAAGGGTAAAAAGGGAAGGCAGTCTGAAAAAGAAAAAAAAAAAATAGGAATGAGGAGCCTGATGTCAAACTTGCGAAAGGTATTTGTTATATCCCAGAGGAAATATTCTCAGACTCAAGTTAAAGTTTGTGGTTTGATCCTGTTAGAATTTTATCTGTGAGTTTTTTGTGAGTATTTAAGAATAGACAAGTTATGATTTGGAAAGAGGGTTTAAAAAATAAGTTAGGAATTTTGCAAGAGATACTTGTGTCATGCTTTGAAAAGCTGTTAAATCTGTCTCTGTGTAGAGGCAGGGTTACTTGTCTGTCACTTGACAGTGTAATGTACAGTGCTTACTTCCCTGTGCTCAGAGGCCTTGTACAACAGTGTAACAGGATGACTGGTGTATGTTTTGTGTAGTGTTCAGAAAATGTGTATATAAAATCAAGCATATATGTATGCTTTATATTTATTTTAAACAGATTAATTGTACACATACGTATGTGCTAACCTACTTAAACTGTAAGGTAAAATAAATTATACAAATCTGAAAGAAACCTCACCACTCACTTTGCCTTCAGCATCTTGAGAGCTTGCAGTGTAAGACTGGAGGGTGACAAAGTCCTTGACCAGGATGTGCAGACTTGCTGAGTATGCTTTGATGCAATTATTTCTTCAGATTAAACCCTACTGTTGAAAGAAAGAAACTGAGCTTTCGTTTCACTGTTGTTTACATGTTTATGAACTCTGCTCATGTCACCCAGCTGATTCTGAATGACTGCAAAACTGTAGGATGAGAACTCCTGTATTGGTTGTGGTTTTATATTAATCAGGGTATTTCAGCATGCTAAGGACAGTTGGAGAGAACTGTGCCCATTTGCTGTGGGGCTTTGAGCATACATCTACTGGTTGCATGTAATGCTTCAGTGTTTTGTGTTATGAACTGCAAATGTAATATATAGACTAGATTAATGAGGGGAATTAACGTATTGTAAATGCTTAAGTGTAGATTTCTAAAGTGTATTTTAGGAGAATTCATTCTAAGTGACTTCCTGGTTTTTGCTCTGGGTAATCCAGTAAAAATGAACATGATGACTGCTTATAGCTGTTGAGTAGGGGAGTTGTTAAGTTGTTAAAACATGCATAATGATGACATCAAAACTACAAGCAACTTCTTGACAAATCAGCATAAAACCTCAAGTCAGAAAAATATGGGTATGTACTCTAACTACATCAGTTAATTTGACATTTGTCATTCTCAATAACTGATATTTTAAAAAAAAAAGTTTAGTGTTTAAAACACAGAATCTAAATGGGCTTTATCTACTCCCAACTCCTGAAATCCTTTTTAATGTGGGAGATGGATGATTCTTAAAATCTGTCTATTAACAAATTGCTGGTTAAAATCTTTTCAGCTATTTTGCTTGGTGGCAAACTATCCTGGCTTTTGGCATTTTGGTGTCATTGGGATCTGTACAAGATGTTCAAGCATGACAACAATGAGAAGGACTAAAAATGATTCATTTTTTTTTGGCCTTTGTGGGACTGAGTGTCCTCAAGACCATTCGTCCAGTGTGCAAGTTGTCCAATATATCTTTTAGGACTATTGGACTGTGAAGGAGGATTTTGCCTATTATCCAGAAAGCGTCTTTTGGAATTGGATATAAGAAGTATATGTGCTGAAATACACTTCACTTTAATGTGACTTCTCTATGTATTGATTGTAAAGATAGTTCTGCTTGGAACTGCAGTTTCCAGGCAGTTACTGCTGTTATTTAGATGTTTGGTATTCGTATGTGAAATCTTGACCCTCTTTAAATCAATGTGAGATTTGCAGTGTATCTCAGTGGAATCAGGATTTCATCCTTTGTGTGTTTTAGGATAAATGTAAACAGTTCTTTTAAAGCTTTTAATGTTCTTCTGCTAATAGTTGCCTTTATGTGAACAGGAGGAATGTTTGATTTAATCTCTTTTACTTTATGGCTTCTTATGGTATAATGCCTTCCAATGAGTCAATAGAACAATTATTTTTTTTCTTTTCAAAATGCTTTTTGTTCAATTTATTTGGTTTAAGTGAAGTGTTGACGGCAATGGTTATCCTACAGATTTGTCTGATAATTCTTTGCTACATTGACTGCCAAAATACATGTCAAGAAGCAGTCTGTTTTCCTTTTGTTTCCTCATTGCCTGTCTTCTGTCCCACCCCCATGATTCCTGTTACTAGTTAAATACTGAGCATAGTAAAGAAAAGCAATGCTGCAGTTTCCCAAGGTTTCATGTGTACTCAATTTGTCAAACTCTTTTGTTACTGTTGTGAATTAATCACTTGACTTTGTATAGCCCAAGTACAGATAGTACTTGCCTGTTTTTCTAATAACAATTAAGAATGGTATTTTATTTACCTTACTGCTACTTTCCTATATATATTTTAATTGACTGAAATAAAGTGGGACACCTTCATTTCATTAGAAGAAAAAGGCTATCAAATTGAAATTTTATGATTGTGCTTTCTGAGGTTCAACCAGGACAAGTGCAAGGTCCTGCATCTGGGTCAGGGCAATCCCAGGCACAACTCCAGACTGGGCAGAGAGTGGCTCCAGAGCAGCCATGAGGAGAAGGACTTGGCAGTGCTGGTGGATGAGAGAATCAACATGAGCCGACAATGTGCTCTTGCGGCCTGGAAGGCCAACCGCATCCTGGGCTGCATCAAGAGGAGCGTGGCCAGCAGGTCGAGGGAGGCGATTCTCCCCCTCTACTCTGCCCTCGTGAGACCTCACCTGGAGTACTGTGTCTGGAACCCCCAACACAAGAAGGACATGGACCAGTTGGAGAGGGTCCAGAGGAGGGCCACAAAGATGATAAAGGGGCTGGAGCACCTTTCCTACGAGGACAGGCTGAGACAGTTGGGGCTGTTCAGCCTGGAGAAGAGGAGGCTCCGGGGAGACCTTCTAGCACTCTGCCAGTACCTCAAGGGGGCCTACAAGAAAGATGGGGAGAGGCTGTTCAGTAGGGCCTGTTGGGACAGGACAAGGGGTGATAGTTTTAAAATAGAGGGAGGAAGATTTAGATTGGATACTAGGAAAAAGTTCTTTACTGTCAGAGTGTTGGAGCACTGGAACAGGTTGCCCGGGGAGGTGGTGGATGCCCCATCCCTGGAGAAGTTCAAGGCCAGGTTGGATGAGGCCCTGAGAAACCTGATCTAGTTGGGGGTGTCCCAGCTTCTTGCAGAAGGTTTGGACTAGATGACCTCTGGGAGTCGCTTCTAACCCTAATCATTCTATGATTCTATGATCAGCATTCATCCATCACTCATTTTCTAACAGATTGAAATGAAATAGATGAGAAAAAATTGGGCTCTGCTTAGAGACTGATTTCTTGCTCTGCCTTCACTAGACTCTCCTCTCACTGAAATATGCATATGCTTATAAATACTACATATATAGACACATACACATATGTGCTGCATGTGTCTTCAGTCATTATGAACTTACAAGGATTTAATGACTAGTGATGTTTTTATTGACTTTTAAGACATTTGGGTTTCTTTCCATTAAACCCCCAGCTTCTAAAATCACTAGACTAAGAAAATGTAAAATTTTATTTCTTAAAAGATAATAAACCCTACTTGCAATATGAAGAAGTTAAAAGGTAATACATGTATACCATAAAAGCTTACAAACATACATGAAAGATTCCCTTATAACTTTGTGCTTTTTTTTTTTTTCTTAATCTCTCGTTAAGCTTGAAAGTTTGAAATGCAGTAAAAACCTGACTGTAGCTCGTAAACACCTTGTCTATGCTGTGTTAACTCAATGCAATTCTGCTGATTTTTTGGTAAAAAAAATAAATAGAGCTTGCAAAATCTGGTTTGGTGAAACAGAATAGTATGAGTGCTGTTGTGGCTTTCTGTGTAGTAAACATTGCTGGCTTCTAAAATATGTTTTGGAGTTAGTTTCTCAAGGACTGCTGGCAGAGGTCAATATATGATAGAATGCATTGGTAATATTTCAGGTGTTTCTGAAGAAATTATAGCAATCACATTGGAGGAGCTTTTTTTCCCTTTTTTAGAATTACTTCAGAAATCCCTGAGCTACAGTTGAACAGATGGTATTTGCCATTGTTGTCAGTCCTGGGAAGAAAAAAAATTAACTTTTAAGATCTTGGTTAGCAGAATTTTAAACTTGCATTCAGAAATAAAATGGAGAGAGATTGAAATTGGTGTGATTCATGCAAAGCTGCTTTGTAAAGTCAGTTATGATAGTGACCTATAGATCTAATCACAGTAGATTCATAAACTGTAGATTTGGTGCCATAAATGGAAAAGCAGTGGACACTGTAGATGACTTTCATCTGTCTTCCTTGAAAACAGTGTGAATGGTATAGATGTATAAAGTAGGAAGATCAGAGTGCAATTGTTTCAGTGCTTTGCTGAAGTGAAAGGCCCAAGATGAGACAATTCTTGGCACTTTATAATTTGAAGATTAACATTTCAAGGCTTCTTTTAGCAAAATTTGGGGCTTTTTTCCCTCTACACTCCTTTAACTATAGCTCTTGGTGTTGTGGGGTCTGTGGACCACTTGCAGTCACTGCAAAAAATAAAGACAAGTAGTCTTGTATTACCATCCAGCTGTCCATATCTAAATTTGTAGAGATCTGCAAATCAAGAAGTATTGGAGCTTCTTGTGAAGATTACCAAAGTATTTGTAGGGAATGTTTGTGCTGGAAACAATGTGACCTCAAAATGTGTCATTCCATTAGTTGGATATGTGAATGCTTCCAGTAGCAAACAGTATTTTGTCCGATATTAATACCTTCATTTATAACTTAAATTTAATCTGTGTATGCTTAAATAGAAAATAAAAATTCCTACAGGATTCATCATGTCTGTAAATAAATAGTGCAAAGTAACTACAAAGTTGCTTCAAACTGCTTTATAAATTGCTTATTCAAACTTACTGTTGTCTGCATGTCCAAACATTTACAAAGTTTTTGTAAAATTTTAATACTTCAAGCCCATTAAATCAATATGGTAAGAGTTTCAATGTTTTCATTAACAAACTGGAAAAGAGGGGATAACATTTCAGATGGCAAACATCAGCAATGCCCTTGTAAACTAGCTGAGTCTATCATCCTGCAGTAAGGATATGGTAGAATATAGAGATTTGGGGTAGTAGAAGGGTGTAATGTGTTTTTTGTGGGTTCTGGGCTTTTTTTTTTAAACTTGCTGTAAGCTTTTGAAAAAGTGTTCTGTGTAACTTTTCTGGACTGAATAATTACTGGAACAGCTCGTTAGATCTGGAATTTTTTTTGTGTGTACATGTATGGGGGGACGAATGGTTGAAATTCTAATTATGTCTGTCCTTAGGAACTTGCTTGGAGAGCTGTAAGCTCCCTCTTCATTATGTGCAATTGGAGCTAAACCAGCAATGTCTGTTTTCTTGGGCAATAGGAACAACATTTGGGTCTGCTTCTGGTTTCACTTAGCAGATGGTAGGTTCTGTGCTTAACACTTAGCTGGCTCTGATTAGGAGACAGTGTGGGTAGAACATAGGTGGCAACAAAATGCTATGCAGTCCATTTCTAGTATATTACAAATGCTTTTTTTTTTTTTTACATTTTTCGTGTTTGTGGCTTGTTTGTGTTTTGTTTTTGTTATTGTTTGTTTGTTTTTGGTTTTTTATTTCTTTGTTTTTCTTTTTAAATAGCACTTTAAAACAGAAGTACACTCCAGTAGGTGTGTCACACTGCACCCTTCCTATCTGCAAGGGAGCATCTCTGGGCACCTGGAACACACACTGGCTAAATGGACAAGCAGAAAAACATGGTGTTTATGTGCCCACAGTCTGTGGTAGCATCTGCAGAAAAACTTAACTCATTCTTGGGGAATGTGAAAACATATGCACGTTGCAAACAAGTGTTTAGTAAGGAGGAACTGGTGTGATGAAGGTAAGGTATAATATCTGGGACAAAAGGTTAAGTTACACATTACTTGTAGAAGTGAACTGACTGGACTACTTAAAGGTGTCAGTATTTGGGGGAGTACTCTCATTTGACATGGTCCTGCAAAACATAGATGCATCACAACATAAGGGTGGTATTTTTTTTTTTTATGATGCCAAAATAGCATTCTACAGAATGTGAACTTGTCTCTCTCCAAGTCTCAAACGGTATATGTTCCTTAAGTTATACTGGATACTAGGGGATAAGTCTTAAAATTCGGTAATAATTTCTGAAACCCTCCATTTGGACATGAAGTAAGAGCTAAACTCATGCATGGTTTAGCTTAACATTGTTTGGAAATATTTGAAACTGAACAATATAAATACTTTCTGTAGAGTAGAAGGTTGTTTATGAGGAAGTCTTTCAAAGTAGTCACTCCAAATGCATTTTATTTTGTGCAATGGAGAAGGTTTTGCTTTACAGCAAGATCAACACAGGGGTCAGGGAAGCTTGGTATTTACATAAGGAGACATAGGCAGTTCAAGTTCCATGGTCCCTAAACTTCAGAGATTCCAATATTGCAGCTCTTGCAGAATGGGGGTTTGGAATGAAGAGCTGTGAGCTGAGTTCATGAGCTCAGTCTCCAAAGGTTTCAAATTGATGGAAATATATTGAAATTATCTAAATCTTTGAGTGTCTAGCCTTTGTTTCCAAGAGTGGTTCTCACTAAGGCCACAAGTCCTACAAATTAATAAAAAATAAATTAGGACAAGCAAATTAAGTGTTACGGGAACTTGGCTCTCCACCAGCTTCTGGAAGCTGTTACAACCCAATATATTTTTGCAAGACTATCAATATTGGCAGATTAGTGCTGTTAGTGAAAACCTGAGAATAGCTGAGGGGTATACCGGAACATAGGAGGAAAACTAATATTATTCTATCTTCCAGTTATTTCTATTCTGAAATACCCTCTGTGAAGCACTGACCGTTGTATTATTGTACAGCATTTTTGAGGTTATCCATGTGAAATGTTTCTTGGGTATCTTTTTTTTTTTCCGAGATCTTGCCTGACCAGGCTCTTTTAGGCTGCCTCCACATTAGTGATTTAACTAGTATTCCACATAAGCAATTACTCTGATATAAATTATGATCATCCCAGAACGCACTTTTGACCTTTTATCTTTCCTGCTGCAATGAGTATAATGCCTATGTTGAACAAAGGAGGAAGTTGAAGGCCGAACATTCTACAGGGGAGTTGAATCACCTGGGACCTGGAGAACACTGGCTATAATCTGTGTGGAGGGAGCTGTTTGCAATCTCTTCATGTGTATAATGTGCAGTTATCTTTCTCAGCTATTGCTGCATACACTGCAAGAGAAATTTGATGTTGGGGAGTGGAGGCAAGCAAGGGCATGCAGAGTAGAAAATTTTAAAGGAACAGTGCCCATCAGTTGCTACTTGCAAATTCTTTTGCCCTGCTCCTGGGTAGCAGTAATAGCTGTGCTAGTCTCCCCTCATGTAGGGGATAGGAGCAAGTATTTTGTTTCTTCCTCTGTACCTTAAGATGTCATAGTACCTTATAAGCCTCCAAAAGTGATATAAAACACTTTTAGACAAAGGATTTGCAGTTACAAAACAAAGTTTTGTTTTCACGTTTGTTATTACACGTTAAATCTTAAATCACAATTCTAAAAGTGGAATTTAGTAAGAACTTTCTGAATTATTTTCCTGGTGCACATTATTGCATATAGTAACTCTATCAAAATTCAGCACCTTGAGAACTTTGAGATCTGGTAAATGGGAGGAAAATGAAATAGAACCTGTATCCTTCCACATTCTCCAATGTGTTGAGGTTAATGTTTTTTAAGGTAGGGCTTAGCTCTGAACCTTGTGTTCGTTGTTGCAGGAATTTGATATGAAGTGTGTGGTAGAACAATTGACATGGATTTCATGTTTTCAGTATCTTTTAATTTTCCCATTATTAATTGGAACTAATTGCCTCCAGCTTTTGATGACCCATTGGATGGTTAATATGCTTTGTTCTAACCCTTCAAGTACACGTAGTGAAAATATGAGGGTGATTTCAGCTAGAAGGTACTTCAAGATACGTGTCTTAGAACAACAATTAGACCTATCTTGGGAGAATACTTCCCCTGTGTTCCCCATAAAAATTGAGTGGTCAAATTGCAGAAGATCTCTAGGGTCACATGCTCACACCAGTATTTGTTTTCTTAATGACGTGTTTGATGGAGAGTGAACATGGTCACTAGGTTTCAGAAGGGGACTGGAGATGTCATGTTCAGGTTATGTATCCAACTGGTCTATCTGGAGAGTGTGACCCCAAAAATTTGCTGCACTGTTCACTGCAGTGGTTTAACTGAAGACATTTTTGCTTCAGTGCAGCATTTGATTTACAACAAATGGGGGAAAAAGCGTGTGGTTGTTTTTCTGGAAGGGGAAGGCATTACTTTGAAGAAATCATCTTACTTACCATCTACTTCAGTGCTACATCAACCTGCTTTGGAATCAACGGATTATGTCACTAACTAAATACAGAAGACTTGAATCGGGCCATGTGTGCACACACTTGTTAATCTTCAACTTTGCACACAAGTAGAGCACATCACCTAGAAGTTGTGTCCACCATGTTTCATAAGTGTTTGTAGGAAACGATGTTCCATACTTTCTGTCACCTAAAAAGGAAAGATAATAGGTAGTGTGCCTGAAAACCCAACAAACCACGTGGGATCACACTCCTTGTTTGCAGAAACAATGGAGAAGATTTACCATTGGTATTTGCAATACCTTATGTCTGTGTAGGTTCTACATGACCAGTAAAATACCTGACTGCTGCTGGAGATGAGTGTGTTCTTTTATACTAAGCACTTCAGCTAAAGCAGAGAAAGAAAGAATGCTTTTGATGGGATTATTCTAGAATAAGTTCTCATCAGCTCCTAACTGCAATATCATAGGGTTAATTTGATTTTTACTTATGATGCATGTGTACCGTGAATGCATACAAAAGGCATCAGCCAGCAGCCTTAGCAACTGTTATCCTCTGCTTATATAACAGATGTGAAACAGTCACGAAGTTGTGGCCCATTGTCAAGGTCGAGGGAGGGGATTCTCCCCCTCTACTCTGCCCTCGGGAGACCTCACCTGGAGTACTGTGTCCAGTTCTGGAACCCCCAACACAAGAAGGACATGGACCAGTTGGAGAGGGTCCCGACGAGCGCCACAAAGATGATAAAGGGGCTGGAGCATCTTTCCTATGAGGACAGGCTGAGAGAGTTGGGGCTGTTCAGCCTGGAGAAGAGGAGGCTCCGGGGAGACCTTCTAGCAGTCTGCCAGTACCTCAAGGGGGCCTACAAGAAAGATGGGGAGAGGCTGTTCAGTAGGGCCTGTTGTGACAGGACAAGGGATAATGGTTTCAAAATAGAGGGAGGGAGATTTAGATTGGATACTAGGAAAAAGGTATTTACTGTCAGAGTGTTGGAGCACTGGAACAGGTTGCCCGGGGAGGAGGTGGATGCCCCATCCCTGGAGAAGTTCAAGGCCAGGTTGGATGAGGCCCTGAGCAACCTGATCTAGTTGGGGGTGTCCCTGCTTCTTGCAGGGGGGTTGGACTAGATGACCTCTGGGAGTCGCTTCCAACCCTAATCATTCTATGATTCTATGATTTTATTCTAACTCTTATAGGAGGAAAGGAATGAGGTCTTTCCATTTTTCAAATGTACCCAGTATCAGTGGTGTGGTTTTCTTGTTGAGTATGTGGGGGTTTTATTTTTCATTTGAAGTGGAGATACTGGCTTTTTTCTTCCTAAACTGACTGTAAACTCACTTTACTTATGCTAATGATTCACGATTTATGATACAATTCTTTAATAAACTGTCTTTTGTGGATTTGGGCTTGGTGGTTCAAAAGCATCTAGATATCAAAATCATCTGTTGAAAAATGTGCAGATTGTTCCTCAGTGTAGGTAGGTAGCTTTGCAGAACTAGCTCAAATTCCAATAAAGCTTTGTTTCTTTTTCTTTTTCCTTTATAAAAAGGGTAAATAGATTTTTTTTTTTTTGAGTTTTTAAGGGCATTAACGTTTGAATGGGATATTACTGCTGAAATGCTTTATTTGCATAACAAATCACTAGAATGCAGTATTGATTGCTATTCATGAGTACCAACATTCTCTGAAAAGCTTGTAAAGCTAATTAAAATTATAATTGACTTTATTCCTCTTTCTTTAGTTAATGTTTTTCTTTCCTGTCAAACTTGTGAAGTTGGTTTTTTGTCTTCAGTTTTTAAAAATAACCTCCCTTCTGCACAGTGAAGAGAACATCACAGCCTCTTTGTAAATTGTTCATGTGAAAAGTTAACTAGGTGGGCTGAAGTCTTCTGGAACTTGTTTTATACTGCTTGTGTAGCTCAGGTAAGTCTAGTGGTTGTTTACACATTTCATGGCTTTTTTATATTAGTAAAATTTTTAGTTTTAAAATAATAAGGTAGAAAAGAGATAGAGAGTAATTTTCATTAAAAATCTGACCTTTTCATAAGTCAAGATTGTAAATCAGTTTAGAAATTTTGTGTTGATCAAATTGATGCCTAACCAAGTAATGTGGTTGCTAGTGATGTGTTGCAAAGTTGTCTGTTGGTGTTAGTTTTGGTCACCCTTTAGTTTAGTCAATAATTAATTATAAATGTGCAGGAGAAGAAGACAAAATTAATGATACTGTCCCTGGTTTGAAAAGTCTTTGAGATAACTATTGTTTGAGGCTTGGGGAGTGTGCCAGATTTAAGCTTTTCCTATGTTTCTGGAAAAGGCCATTCTTACTGCTTAGACCTCTCACTGTTCTTTTGTTCTTATGGTGCTGGCAACCTATTTAGGTTACCTATTTAATTGTCCTTTCAGTCAGTGCTATAATCTTTCAGTAAGTGAATAACAAATTTGGTATGGGTGACCATTGTTTTCGTTACTATTGCATCCCAGTAAACTTCTGATTGTATTCTAAAAAGTCAATAACATTACAAAGTAATTGGCAAGGATATTAAAAGTACATAGGATTTATGAAATCTTACAGAAGGAAACGTGCTTTATTAAAATGCTGCTGATGGTTTATTGAACACTAAACTTAGGATGCTTACTGTTTGGATGAGGTTGCTTCTCTGTATGGCACTCCCTGCAGAAGAGAAGATGGGTTATAGAAAGTTTCATCACCAATATATCTGAAGGCAGCTGATAACAGGACAAAATTTGCTGCATGCGTTTTGTGATGTTTTTTGTGTTATAACACAGAAACCTCTCGTACAAAACATCACATAAGCAACCAAGGGAAATTACCTAGTCCAAGGCTTAGGCTTACTTAAGGCACATATATTACTGATTAGAGTTCAAATGTATTTGCTAAGACTATTGTAAAAACTCAACTCTAAATAGGATTTTCATCATGGGTTTCTTGTGGGTTTTTTGGTTTTTTTTGTGGTTTTTGTGTGTGTGGTTTTGTTTTTTTTTTTAAATACCCATCTCTCATCTGTTCTGCACTACCAGGCCTTTCTTTCAGATGTTTTCACTTTGAGTAGCTGGTGGTGTTCAATGAAAGCAAATAATGAACCCATGTGGACCCAGAACATGGGCTTTGTCTGGCTTCTTTTGTTCTTGCCAATGAGCAAAATGATCTCCCTGTTCAGTTACAAACTCACTGGGTGATGGTGGTAGAACAAATACCTTGTCATTCATACTCAGTTCTACTATTAAAGCAAATATGGGGAAAGTACCTTGATTTATAGAGTTTTGTGTTGAAAACTTGTTTATTTCTGCTAAAACTTAGGAAGAAAATAGCTTCCACAGCCCAAATACCTTATCTCCAAAAGTTTGGTTTTTTTTTTTAGTTAGCTTGAAGTTAGACAAACTAGTCAGTTCTTAGCTTGACTTCAGTTTTCTCTTCTCTTGCTCTCTTACGATCTGGAGCTGTCCTTGATGGTACAAGTCAAAGGCTTTCCTCTGTAACTGTAATAAGTTGTGGTTCTCAGCACTATTTGGGAGACTGTCAGCAACACTGGAATTGTGGGTGTTATAGTCCCAATTTTTAGCCCATCCATCTTTTCCCTAATGGTTTTGTACTATTCCTGAGAAACAGTTTGGGATTTTTTTGGTTTTGGAAGCTTTGCTTTTGTACGGGTGGGTCTTTTTATTCAGATCTCTCTGATTTTGTTTTTCTCGTTGGTAGCTTTTCCTCTTGTATGATATTTTATTGAAACTGGTAGATGGAATAGAGTTGTGTGGGTTTTTTGGTGCAATGTGTGTTTCTTTTCTTTTTATCCCCTGAAGAAGAGCATATGTAATTGCATCCCTTTACTGGCCAGGAGAGCATTGAGCCCTGTACACTGCGTTTGGGTGGTAACAGCACTGGTTGCAGGCTTCCTGCCATGGGCTCCGGAGCCAGTTCTTCCTAGAGCCAGTTCTTCATAGGCTGACAAAGCTGGGGCTGAAAGGTATGTTTGCTGCCTTTGTTAAAGGGTGTGAGCAGTCTCCTGGCTCATCCTCCAGATGGTCCAAAGGATGAAAGCTTCTCTTGGAGTGTAAGTTTTTGTAGCTTCTCTGTCTCAGGACTGTGATTGCTCTCGGTCTGAGTTCGACAAAGAAAAAGGCCTGTGTCAGCTTCATAGTAAGTGATGGATAATCGAGTGAGTTATGTACACTCCGTTTAAGAACAGAACTGGGTATGAAAGACTAATAATTAGGGAAATTAACAGAGGAGTCCTATGTATGAGTGATTTCCCAGTTCCTGGTCGTGGTGCACTTAGCACAGTGGCTTTTTCTCCAAACTTGTGTTTGTGCTTTGCAGTTTTCTATAGGAGACAATGGGAAAGACATTGTTTCAAACATTCCCACACCTTTTTGAGAAATGTGTAATTTTGTTGTTTATGCTTAGATACTAATAGTGGCATTTCCTTCCTTAAACTAAATTGAAATACTAGTATGCATTTCAAAAATAACTTTAAAAATCTCTAGTAAAAAATTCCAGTAATTATTGGTTTGAGAGTTACTCTTGTAGTATACATCAAGTTAACAGTCTTTCATTTTTGCATATTATATATGTTAATGACATTATAAGGATAGCAGCCTTCATCTCCACAGTAGGGTCCTGATTGGTGACTGGGGTATCTAGTTGTTAAACTGCACATTTGTACCCAGATAGCAAGCAGTAATTATATAGTGGTTTGGAATTGATTAGAACTTTAAGAACATTATTATTTTGGGGGCAATAGGACAACTAGGGAGCCCTAATTTTTTGTTAATCTTTGCTTCTAGAGAAAGCAGAAACAGGAGAAAAGTTTGCAGGATAATTTTCTGGTGTGTTGTTTGTTTTTTTTTCCCCCAGGTGAAACACTTGGGTCTTGTTATCTCTACTTTCCACTTGTATTGGGTTTTTGAGTTTAGCTTTTCTAAATAGTGTAAATTCTGGCTGTTATTCCTAATAGGTATGACTTTATAGATTTGAAGAGGGTGGGGGTAAAAACCACCCACCCATCCCCAACAGGAGCCCTGTATTGTCATATAGATTTCACTTACATTTTATGTGTTTGTGTGGCAACGATACTCTTGGCCTTAATTCAAAAACAATATAGGTTCTGCCTTCCCACCGCCCCCCACCCTATTTGTCCAGGGAAAGCTAAGGATTTTTTTCTTTCATTCCTCTCCTTAAAAATTCGATATGTATCAAGGTTTTATAAAAATAGAAGTTTTGCAAAAGCCTGCATAAAATGTGTAACTACTAATATTGATTTTTCTCACTAATGGAATAATGTTCATCTCCCTTCTTAGCTGGTCTCCAGAGATTCTGCAGGTCACTCAGTAACATAATAAAATCAAACATAGACACCCTATTTTTTTTAAACTACACACCATGAATAGAAAATGAAGCTTGAAATGAAACTTTGTCTCTCTCTCATTTTACTGCTGACTTTGTTCTTGTTTTGTTGTGTTTTTTTTTTTTAAATAAATATTAATGTAGAAAAAATCAGTAAGTGGCAGAAACTACTGCTCAGATGGAAATACCATGTTGCTGTATCAGGACTAGATGACAGATATAACATTAAATATAATTTACTTTTTTGCACTGACGTACAAAAAACAGGGTAGTGTCTCCATCCTTTTAATCTCCATTTCTGTCCTTTAGTGAAATCAAGTGTGGCAGATAACATTTCAGGAAGATAAAAGGGGGACCTAAGATATGAGCCATATGAGCCATTTAAAAATAATTCCTTATTTATGTTTTTCTTCTTAAACTACAAGGGGGATTAATATAGCCATGAGTGCAGCAGCAGGGATCCTCTTGTATTTGAAAAGAGGTCTCAGAACAAAATTAAGACAAAATTTTATTTTAATCTTCATAAGAATTTCCTTAATTTGATTCTTATCTTGGCCATTTCTTGTTTTGTAAACAGATTTTCCATGTTATTTCAAAATAAGTATTTATTTTTATGTGAATGTACTTGTACTGCAAGGAGACCCTTTCTTCTGCAAGTCCTTTTTGTCTTTTAGTGTGAGTCTGTGAACAGACTGTTTTTACCTTAAATTACAGCTCATGTCACTGCTCTCTGTAAAAACTTTTTTACTATTTAACATGCAAGTCTTAATCTAGTTTGAAGTTAGAGCAGATAATGAAGATGGCTGTGGTTCTGTTATGCCTTATGTAAGGAATCTTTTATTCCTTGTGCTTTAATTGCAGTGTAATATTATTTGTTCAATGTGGATAGTTCTTATGCAGTCAGAATGCTGCTGTTGAGTTTAGCTTTTATTAATTAAGAATAAATAGTAGTAAACAAAAAAGCCAAGTCAGTTTAAGTAGCTTATGATACTATAAATACAAACAGTATTTGTGCTTGTTTAACCAGTGGGACAGGACCATATTTATATGGTCCTTCTGGATGACCAGTTTAAAACCATTTGATGGATTCTGGTAAGAGCTTACCATTATTGCCAGCATTTTAATAGCAAGTGCAGTCAGAATTCAAACAAGTATTCAGGTAAAGGTCTAAATTGTAATGAGACATCCAAAATTAAGTAAACCTAACCAGAGTATACAAATAAAAAGGGAAAGCCGCTGTCTATTTCTGATCATTTGCCTACAGCTCCCCCTTCGTTTTAGGACCCGTAGGACCTGCTGGTTTTGATTAAACTGCCTGTGCTGCGTGGGCTTCTGTGTTTTGGGTTTCTTATTACGGGGGCAAAGAAGTGTTACTGCTGGGTGAATTAGTCATTTGCACAAGTATAGAATTGCAAATTCAGTAGAGAAAGAAATTTATAGGCTTTAATGGTGGGCTAGAACTGATTCAATCTGAGACACCGTACAAGATAATAAGGCTGTAGTTCAATGGCAACTGAATGTTTAATCAACAGAGCTTCCTGTATGAGAGCTTTTGTATAAATACAGCGAAAAGTGTGTTGCTCTTCAGTCAAGGGTCTCTCAGATCACAATCAAGGAATTTATTCAACCTGTGGGAAAGGAATACAATTTCGGCTTTAGGAAAATTAATTTGCTAAAAGTTCTAGTGGCCACTTTTGCTGCTTTGGGTGTTTGTAGCAGTGTAGCAAGAAGCTAGGGGATTTTAGTGATGCTGCCCCCACTAGGGGAAAAATAGTTTGTCAGTGAAGAATGTGGGTCAGTGTTTGTTCTCTTTGCAGACACTGAAGTTACTTGTTGATAAGACTCTGGGCAGGAGTAACTAATTGGTTTTCTTTTGCTGGTGTCTGTGTTCCAACACTATTAACACAAAATCAAGCACTTAGGATTTGGGGTTGCTTTCAAATTAATTTTATGGAATGGCTTCCCTATGAATCTTTTCTTGCTGCTGTCCATTTTCTATTATGACATGTGATGGTTCCAGTTTTGCGGGCAGTCTGTGGATGCTGTGACCCTGTCACAATAGCTTCCTTTGGTGTTGGTGACAAGTAGCTCTATCTTAGTGTTTCAGCAGTATTAGTATGTTTCCATGACACATCTTACAGAACATCTTATTTTCTGTTTATTTTTTTTAGCTAAGTTTACGTACTGTCTGTAAGATCTTACTTTGCTCCTTTCACACATATGTCTCTTAACTATACCGCTCGTAACATCATTTATTTATTTCTTTATTTCACTGGATGAAAGTGTAAATTGTTGATCTGTGTGGTTCTCAGTGTTTGGTAAGCAGCTCTGTGGAGCTGCACATGGTAACAGCTGGGGCCCTCCTTTAAATGTAAGGATTGAATGCAGGCATTTCTTCATCTGATCAACATCTTGGGGGGGTATGAGGGAGTAATATTGCATTGATTTCTGCCTGGGCAGTTCTGTCTTTCACATGCTGACATGGCTTATTGCCTGAAAATTTGTAGAGACACCTGGAGTTTAAAGCAGATATTGATGTTAATGCAGCAGCTTCTGAGGCATAATTAGGATGATAAATGGGATAATTCTATGGTTATATTCTTCTGCCACACATGGTGCCACAAAGCTGCAGCGTAGCTTGTAGCCTGCTGACAGGTGAAAACATTGCTGTTGACTAAACACAGTATGAAATGTTCAAGCCATGTTGAAATTTGAATAATGTTTTTAATAAAAGTAAATGTCTGTGGTAATCAAAATCCCTCTGTAATTGTTTAGCTACTTTCCCAGTATAAATCATGTGTTTTGGGTGTTCTTTTGCTTAAACTACAGTCGATGAGCCATTTTCTGCAGTGTTCTTTGAGAAGGGGCAGGAACAGGGGCAACTGCAATGAGTAGAAGCTTCAGTGGTAAGAGCAAAGCACAAGCTATTAGGTGCAAATAATTGTTAATTGTTAAAATCACATTAGTGAATACCTACTCTTTCACATAAAGTTTGAAAATCGGTGTTAATACTATTAAGCTTTTAATGTCTTGGTGAATTCAATGATATAATTTAAACCCCCAGTTATTGCTTGCTTCATGTCAAAGTGAAATGGATCAATCTTCATTTGTATCCTGTCCTAGAGCTACTGTGTGCCCTGTATAATATCATGAAATAAAGCAGGGGATTTCTTGTAGTCCTCTTTCAAGTAGAACTTGTGGTTTCTGAAGGGGGAATTTAATTTCAACAGAGTTTGTCATGGATCGGAACAGAAAACTGCATCAGAAATACTCCTCAATTTCATGCCAGTGGTTCAAGTGCTGCTTTAAAAGTAGTAGCAGATGATTGGTGTCATCTGTGTGGAAGATGTGCTAACATGTAAACACAATGTATGCAGGGGTGAAAAGATGCTAAAGGCTCTAGTAAAGAGAAAGGGAGTTAATAGTTTTTTTTTGGGAAGCTATGTAGCCATGGAAGTGTGGTGTCATAAAAAGGAGAATCTGATTTCTACACTATATTTTGCCTCTGTAGTTAGCCCTGACGACCTGCACTTGAATTTGAATAGTTTAAATAGAATAGGCAACATATGAGCTATCCCAAAGCAGAGGCCTATTGCATGTACATAATCTATATTTTTATGCATGCTTCCATGGCTGTATTCATTGGTGCTTTCTTCCAGAGGTTCTTGGAAGATATTCCTTTAAAAAAATAAATTATAAGAGACTTTGAGTTTGTTGCATGTGATGCAAAGAGAGGTCATGGGAAATACAGTAAAACTTGTCATCATGGAATTGTTCTCATCTTCCTCAGAAGCTGTTCTAGCTTAGGTTGAAAGGCAGCTGTCTGACCCATCCTCCTTGCTGCACAGATGAGTATGGCCTTTAAGGTTTTGCAGGCAGTGCAGTAGTATGAGAATAAATGAGAGGGAATAGGCTGTGATAATAAGCATAATGCTGCACCCTTAACTTGGTGGGGGGTGTGTGTGTTTGTGTGTATTAATATCACTGTCAATGTTAGATTTTCCAGTTGGTCTGCTCATGGCAGTCTGATTTGGGGGAGTGAATATGCCACAGAGAAACCAGTAAAATATATTTAGGGTTGGTTCTTATTCTAGGAAAACAGGCTGACCTACCTGATGTCAGTTTCTGTGCTCTGATCAAGATGGTCTGCTTCTGGTTGTTTTGCTTGTCTGAAGGATGAAACAAGAGACTTAGACTCTGATGTTGATGTATAATGTAAGATATGTGACTGAATCTGGAAAAGTATATAAAATATTTTCAAAGAACTCGCCTGAGAAGCTCTGTTGTTGATGTGGTGGTATCTGGTTGACTTTTGCTTGAAGTATTTATGTTTGCTTGACACAGTTTTGAAATGTGTTTTCTTTTAAAAGTTTCGACCTCTGGAGGATTTTCTCTGAATCTATTTGTTGGAACCATTCCTGGGGCTCAGGCTTTCTGGATATGCTGATTTTTAGCTCTAAAAATTAAATTGCTTCGTTGCTTTTCATGAGAATATTCATGCTGTTGGCTAGGCCATGTGCAGCACCTGACATAGCTGGGTCTGGTTTCTTCCAAAATACATTTTTTGGCAGTTATATTAAACAATTATTCCTCTTACTCATTTTCTGCAGCTGTGAACCAATATTGCCAAATAATGTTGATCCAATTGTGCTGTTGATGCAATTGTGTTGTTGTCTTTAAAAGCAGAATTGAGTAGCTCAAATCCATTAAATTAGCAGTAAAGATAAGTAGGAGAGAATATTTGCTGAAAGAAAGTAAAAATCTTGATAACTGATCAGTGAATCAATTAGTAAGGAATAATTTTTCTGATGAATTAAAATTTTCTATGAAGAGGTTATGAGTAGTTACAGACTGAAAATTTTAGTGTTAATTCTGAAAGTAGGAACATAGATACATCTGCTGTTTGTTTTAGATGGTACACAACCAAAAACCCCTCAAAACCCCACATTTGACTGTCTTTTAAACATCTGGAATATTGAGATTAAAACTCTAGCTGCATTGTAGTCTGGGATTTTTATTAGTCCTGGATTACTAATCTAAGACTGCTACTGCAAAAAAAAAAAAAAAAAAAAAAATTTCATCTTTTTTTAAAAAGAAACTTCAGGGTCTTTAGAGGAAATTTAAGAATCAAAATTTCAGATTGTGCAGATTTCCAATTTGCTACTGAGAAAACATAGAATTTAACTTGTAAATTATAATCAGATTATGCAGGAAATACTACAGGCATTGAGATGCTTTGCGAACTTGTATTTTTTCATAATGTCAAATTTAATTCAGTATTATGTGGTTTTTTATGTTTTTTAGTTGTTGCTTAGGTAGCAACTGCAGCTGCATATGATATTCTTTGTAGACATAAATAAGTTCATAAAAGTGTAAACGTCTGTTGAGTTATTTCAGGATTTACCCTTCTGTCTCAATCTTTCTCCTTTGCTCATTCATGAACTGGCATGAGCTTCTCTTTTCATTTTCCCAGCCAGATATTATTTTCAAGGGTGAACATTATTCTTTTTAAACCTTCCTAAAACAAAATAGAAGGTCAACCACAAAAGACTTTAAATTTAATCACTACCAAATAAAATGTTCATGAAATTAAATACTGTTTCTAATCATGTGAAATAATGGAGGCCATCTGTGGTCAGCTGTAGAAGGGAAAAAAACACAGAAAGTACCAAGAAGAAATTAATTTTAAGGACTAAGTGATTTCTTTCAATTTTGGTCTGGGGATTCCTGTATTCTCTCTGCTGAGTAGAGCAGTAGTTCTTTTGGAGGATTAGTAATAGTATGTGTTATGTCTAAATAACCTGTTGATTTGAGTTTGTCCTCTCGGAAAATACGTTGATCTGAAATGACTTTGCTGCTATGAAATGATCAAAACAATAGAAGAACACAATAACACAAGTCATTAAAAGCTCTCCAAAGTAATTGTAATGTTGCCAAATAGAGAAAACTTTTTTCCTGACCATATCAAGGTAGGGCTTTTTCCAGTGAAGTTTGGTTGCCTTGTTTTTTCAGGTCAATCAAAGATTTTAAGATATTTTTGCAAAAGTTTTAATTTCATGTCGTCTTCTTGGGGTGGAGAAGGAATGGCAAGAGTCTAGCAGTTCAATTATGTGTCTTTCTATGTCCACTTGAAAATACTACTACTTTTATAGTGTATTTATATGTGTGCATGCCATCAACACTATTGCTATTTCAAAATGAGTTGATGGAGGCAAGGTTGCACTCTGCTCAGATACTCACACCTATTTGTAGACTATCTTTGCTTCTCATGGTTCTGGCATTCTACCGTTTGCTGTCTTGTACAACCCCGGGGCTGAAATGCTGAAAAACGGTGAGGTACTCTATTCAGTCCTGTGTTACATCTGGTGATTTAGTATCCATAGTCTCAGGATAAATCCTGTTGACTTTCAGGGTAAGTGGGCTTTAAGACATTTAGACCTCATCTTCATGGTCAATAACTGGGAAAATTGATGGGGCTGGGAAGAGGTTGTGATATTTCAGGAGTTTGTCTAGGTAACCCTATTACTAAACCCTTCTTATTAGTTGAAGTAACAGGCTTTATAAGAGGTAAGAAATAAGCGTTTGCAATGAAAATAGCTACAATAGTGTAACAGTAACCCTCAGGTTCCAATTTGTATCTAGTATCTATTGCTTCCCTCTGCTAAACATAATGTATCCCTCTGTAAATAATGTTACAGGATTAAATGGGTGGTTTTGTCAGCAGTTAACTCCTGCCATCACAAAGCAGTGTTCTGGAAAGAAGTCGGTGGTAATTTAAACTCCATTTTTGAGAGGGTAGAGTTGAATGTGTAACAGTGTAATTGGCAAGGTTTAATTCTCTGGGTTCAAGCTAAAAGTGCCAGTATGGCAGCACAGCAGGCAATCTCTTGCTATCCCATGTGTTTGACCAGTCTCTGGTTCGCTTTTGGTGGGGTGAAATAGTTACCACGTGCTTGTGTGTTCTGCTGGCTGCTCGGGTGGTTACTCGGTTTGACTACAAAATCCACCATTTCTGGAGGGAGAACCTCTGTGCAGCTGAAAGCTTCACTGTTAAGTTTAGCATTGCTCTCTTGCCTTTCTGTGACTGGCTTTTACTGCAGACCCTGAATCTGTGTTTATTAGCTGTCCTACTGTGCTGCTTTTCAGCCTCAACAGCAACAGTGTGCGGTCCTAGGCAGCACGCTCGGTAGTGGGAACCTGCTCTATGAACTTCAGCTGTCTAGAAATTCTCTAAGCTATTTCTCTGATCAATATTTATACAGAGAGGAAGGCTCATCTAGAGAAGATGGAACAAATTGTTCCTTTTGACAGCTAAAGTTAAGTGGATTCAGATCCTGGCTTAAATTCTGATTATGAAATAGCAAGTTTGAAAAATATTGAACTTGTCCAGTATCCTACGGCTGCAGAAATAACTGGGTAGTTTTTTGGTAATCAATTATTCAGGTTGATTTTCTCTGAGGGGGAAGAATTTACTTGTAACACTGTTGGTTTTTTTTTGTTGTTGTTGTTTTTTTTTTTTTTTAATTTAGAATCAAGGGCAAACAAATTGAAATTCTGTAGGTAACTATTGTGTGAGGAAAATGCATCCATTAGAATATGGAAATATGTTCGTATATTATTGATAAATATTTCCTTTAAACAGGAATAGGATCAGTTTATCTCTATATTGGCCTCAGTTATATAGCATAAGAATGTAACTTAATATCTTGTATTTCTATACCACCAGAAATGATCCATGGGAAGGGAAGCGAATGCCAAATTTGTTAAACTGCAACTGTTTACTATTTGTGCTACATCTGATCTTGCTGTCAGTTGTGAAATTAACTGTTTCTCATTATTTCATGAGAGGATGTGAAGTTTCTTGACCTTGATTTACAGTACAAGAGCGGCAAGGATGACCTGAGCTGAAGAGGCATGGTTTTGACCTTTAGAGCCATCTGAAAAAAAATCAGTAGCTGCAGCATTGGTAGCTGAGCTGAATAAATGTAGCTGTACATCTGAGATGCTAAAGTGTTTCCTGCAAAGAAAGAGCAAAAAGAACTTGTTCAAATGCTTGAGTGCATGTCACAGATAACTCAAGCAGCAGAGTAGCTTGTTGGCAAAGATCACTGCTCTGACCTCTCAGGACTGTATAGCCTATTTACAAGTATCCCACATCCCTAGTTGTTCTGTTTGTTTTCTATTAACAATTAGGTATTAATTGTTAATAACAGCATAACTTAACAAATCTTGACTGTGGTAATTACACAGCGTAACAGGAGACTGAAATAAGCCTCCAGACTGCTTTTGACTTTTGTGCTGAAATTGATTCAAACAGGTTGTGGTCCTCTTGCTGAAAAGACACTTGTGGAAATTATTTCTGTAACTTCGATTAGAATTATGAAATTTCACTTCTCGTAATTCTTAAGAACTTAAGAATTTTCTTAAAGATCTGAATATATTCTCCATAGTGGGCTGACGGTGGGATAAATTTATGTTGTTAATTGGGAATATCTGTCTGACCCATTCCCTGACATACCACTGCAAGTCATGGAGGGGCTATAACCAGATAATATCAAACAAATGATGAATACTACTCTGAAAGCTTTTATTTCTGAGCAGATATAGTTAATCTCCATGAAGATGGCCCAAGTGTCCTATAGCTTTCTGTTCTGGTTTTGTGGTTCCTTAAGGAAGGTTTTTAAGTACTGCCTTGTAAGTTAAAGGAAAGGAAATGAGCTTTGTATAAGACAGCTAGTTTAGTCCTTGGAGCTACTATGTCAGCGTTAAAACCCCATGCTAGGACAACATTTTTGGTTCCTGTGCTGCTTAACTGCCTTATTGACAGTTATGCCATAACTACTGCTTTGTCCGTATGTCTTGTTGGTTTTACTGGGTGGTGCAGTAGAAGAACTCCAACAGCTTTCTTGACTCAAGGATATAAGAACAAGTGTTTAGTGTCTTAATGTTGCTAGGATAGGTTTTACAAAATTGAAATCAGTCTCTAATTAAAAACATACATTTTATAATTATTATGATGGGAATGGTGTTACCAGAACTGACTCTTCAGCTCATTTTCAGCAAGATTTGAGTGGTTTCCCTTTGTAGTTGTGCTCTCAGTGCTCCTCGGTTTCATGAATGGTTGTTCAGCCAAGCTAGGGAAGCTTTTCCTGATCTTTTTACCGAGTGGTTTGGGGCTTGTATTTTTTTTTTTTTTTCAGTTAAATTGTACTGGAGTTCAATTTTAACAAAATTGTGTCCTCAAGAGCTTAAAATAATGCTCTAACACTTCTGTACATACTGTTCTTCTGAAACAAATTAGTGGAAGAACATGACCTATCCAAGATGTGCAATTGCCTGAAGAACAGGTTGCACAGAGCTGAACAGTAGGAAGCAGCACTGGTACCAGTGACTGTTCTTTTGATCTCACAGATGGTGTTTCACTTCTAAACACTTAGATGGTGTTTGGGTTTCAACTACAGCTATTTGGGAATTCACACTTGGATCTGAAGTGATCGGAAAAACTTCCTTTTATTTCTCAAGCATTTGATTTCACTATTAGTTGACACCTGATACCTAAAACTCTTGAAGCATTAATGAAGTGTACCTTTGCAGAAAACTATCCTACAACAGCAGCAGAAATTGGGACATACTTTACAGTTACAGCTGCCCTCGAAGAAGTGTTCAGCATTCTGTGGTATAGCTCCGTATCTAGCATGAAATGAAGTAATATGTTATACTGTAATAAATAGTCGAATTCCATTAGGTTGTCTGTAGAACATAATTGGTTTTAAAAGGGAGCAGGATGATTGTACTGGTCTTATATAAGTGCTAGCTACTCTGTGATAATATTACTTCTTTTAAAGCCTAGAACAGGCAAGGCCTAAATGAAATTGTGATGGCAGCTGCAGAGTTTTGGTACGTCAGAAAGTCAGACCCATTGTGATAGACACAGAGAGCTTGCCTAGATGAGGAAAAGAGTGCCAGGTATCCCTGTCCTAATATATTTTACTTATATAGGAGGTCTTTATTTGTGTTTGGTCAACTTAAGGTGGGCTTGAGGTGGGAGGCTAGGTCAAACTTGTTTAAGTTAAAGTGAAGTAAATATAGTCCCTCTGTATATGTAGTATTGGAAAAGCTATAAACTGTCTGTTTCACTTCCTAGAGCTCATTTCCAATTTAAAACCCACTTTTCCTTCTGCTCAAAGAGGTGAGGTCATCAGTGTGTTTCAGCAATATGTGGTATAATATGGTGGGAGAAGAGGGAAAAGAGAACAAAGGTGGTTGGAAAGAAAACTTCTGTACACATGTCTTAAAGTGAACATTTTTTCAAGCCTGAAGTCAGTGAAACAGTAACAAATCCAGTCTCACTGATTGGTCTGTAAGAAAATGTGGATTATGTTTATTATTTCCAGATGCAAGATCTGCATTTTGGATGGGTGGGGGGTGTGGGATGTGGAATTCTTTATTAAAAATCAAATGGTGCTCAGTTAGGCCCTCCCTTGCCCTCAAACAAAAAACAGTTTTCTAATTTTCTAATGAAAGTTTTCTAATGTAATAGATTCTTAAAACAAATTAATCTTAGTATGTCTGTCTTCATGAAAGATTGCCTTGTAAGTGTTCTTTGTACTTTGCTGCAGTACAAGATACAGACTTTTAGGTGTTACTGCTTTTTACATGATGAAAGATCCGAGTGGGGAAATATAAATGTTCACTACAAACTTTTTATTATTATACAGTGTAAAAAGATTGTCTTTTCATAATGTTATCTCTGTTGAAGAAAGTTAGGTGTCTAGTCTATACTCATTAGGAATTCTTTTGAAGTTTCTCATAAAGCTGTATATTAACTGTACTTATTCACTAATCCTGTGAGTGCTGTGAAAAAGTATACAGGCTTTATTATTATTCACCATTTTCTATGCATTAGTTACTAGACACTGAAAACTCTCTTCATAAATGACTCCCTCCATTCTTTTTAGAGGTCATTTTGCTGCTATTGAAATAATGAAGAAAGTCTAAATTTACACTTGCTTGTGGTGTCTGACTGTCCTAGGAAAAATTTTTGACAATTGGGGGGGAATACACGGTCCAAGGATTAGAATAAAAAGGATTACTGTTATGTCAGTGAATACCAGGAGGCTTGCTGGCAAACAGATTTGCCCTTGCCTTACAGCCCCAGGTAGAAGAGAATCGGTATTTGTAAGGAAATAAGACCAGGCCAACTGAGGCTTGCCAGAGCCATCTGGAAGCGGTGCAGAAAACTCGTGTTGTATGACTTCAATCAGTGGCAATTCTAGCAGTGCATGAGATAGACCTCTTGAACCTGAGTGATTCATGAATAATGCCTCCTCTCAGAAAATGCTACAAATAAGAAACAAAAATGAATATGGATTGTTGAATGAAGATAAGAATTTTGAGCTGTATCTGTCTTCCCAGTAATCTGTTAGTAGAAAGAGCTTAAAACTATGCAAGACAGAATATTGTCTTAAATTACTTCTGATTATGTAATGTACAGGTGCAGTAACAAAATCTAAGAAGTTAATGGAATGTGACACTGTGTCCCTAAATCCACTTTGAAAACAAGAATTTTCACTTTTCTCCTTTCTGGTATTCAAAATGGAATATTTTCATCCGTTATGCCAGCCCCTATGCAGAGCATCACGATGAAATTGCTGAGTTGGAATTGGATGTTTCCTAAAAAAAAAATACAGGATTTTGTTTTTTACTGTTGTAATGTGTGGGCTGACACCACCCCTTGAGGCCATGAAGTTAGTGTCTTCAAGGCTTACAAAATGGCAGTAGGCTGTGAGGACCTTGTACCAAGAGAATAAAATTACTTCATGGCATACCATGGCTGTGAAATTGTTGCTGCAGTCTGTAAAATATAAAAGAAAGTTGAGAAAAAAATGTAGCAAGTTAACTGTGAGTGAACTCAATTGGTAAAACTTATTTCTGTGTTTACCACCCTTTGAAATACCTGTTAAGTTTCAATAACAGGTTTTGGTTTTGGTTTGTTTTTTTTTTTTCTCTCTTCTGGAAAGGTATAGTCTGAACATGCTGTAACTTTCATTTTCTACTAAGGGAAAGCTGGACACTTATGAAATGTCAGTGACTTGCAGTTAAATGCTATTTCCATATCTAATTAGCCTAAATGGCTAGTGAGGTTAGAGAGACTATATAAAAGGTATGCAGTTATTTCACTCTTTCAAATGGTTTCTTTGCAATTGCCAATTCATTTTTAATTGCATTCATAAAGATATCTGCTTCTATTGAAGTACATCTTTGAGTCTTTTTCAGAGTAATGGGAGAATAAGTGTGACTGGATTTTATTTTTGTGCTATTCAGCCAAGTTACCACTTCCTCAAAACCAATGAAACTCAAACTGGCCAGGTGAGTCAATAGAAATAAAGAAGCTTTCTGGTACTGTCCTGGATAACATTTATATTTTTTAAATATCCCTTTAGTATGTAATCGAGTAGACTACTGTCAGATAAGTAAAACCAATGGAGAAAGTTGTAACCAAAATGAGCATTTATTTTAACAGTCGACCAGATGAAAAAGGAGTCTGGGTGGGACATGTAGAATGACTGAGACAGGAAGCTGGCAAAGCTTTAATAGGCAGACATTTGCCTGTTGAACAGTTGGATTGTATAATTAGCAGGTTTTTATTATACCAACTGATGCAATCCAATTATCTTGTAGCAATGAGACTTGCTCTAATTTCTCACATCTAGAGATGCAAAGAAAGCACCTCATCATTTGGCCTGCTGCAGAAGTAAATACAGAGATGGATTCCTTCCAGGAAGTCCCTAGTATGAGCTCTAGGTGCAGCACAGACATCTGAATGTAGTTGGAGAGAATTCATCTCTCTAAGAGGACACCAACTTGTGCAGGAGTGTTGATCTGCTGAGGGTGGAAATGTTATAACAGGGAGATATGTACAGGTTGGATCGACGAGCTGAGGCCAGTTATATTGGCTTCAAGACCAAGTGCCAAGTCTGGCTCTTATTTCACAACCTGCCTGGTGGAAAAAGACCTAGGGGTGTTGGTCAACAGCCTTCTGAATATGAGCTAGCAGTTGCTCAGTTGGCCAAGAAGGCAAACAATATCCTTGCTTGTGTCAGGAATAGTTCGGTCAGCAGGACCAGGGAAGTGATTGTCCCCCCACACTCAGCATGGGTGAGGCTGCCTCTGGAGTACTGTGTTCAGTTTTGGAGCCCTCTTTGCAAGAAAGACATTGAGATGCTGGAGCATGTCTAAAGAACAGTGCAACTGGTGAGTGAAGGGTCTGATGAGGAGCAGGTGAGGGCACTGGGGTTGTTTATCCTGGAGAAAAGGAAGCTGAGGTGACACTTCATCCTTCTCTAACACTAGCTGAAAGGAGTTTCTGGGGACGTGGGTGTTGGTCTCTTCTCTGAGGTAACAAGGGATAAGATGAGAGGAAATAGCCTCAGGTTGTGCCAGGGGAGGCTTGGACTGGATGTTGGAAACAATTTTTTCACCAAGAGGGTTGTCAAGCACTGGAACAGGCTGCCCAGGGAAGTGGTTGAGGTACTTAGAACATGTGGTGAATAGGGGCATCATTTAGTGGTGGATGTGGTAGTGTTAGGTTTATGATTGGACTTCTTGATTAACAGTTCTGAAGCAAGCCTTAGAGTATAAACTTATGATATAGAAAATAACTCAAGTTTGCTTGGGATTTTTAGTTTTTGGGGGTTGTTTTTTTCTTTTTTATGTTTTTTTTTTTGTTTATTTCAGGAGCACTCATGTTATTGATGAAATAGTGTATGAGTTCCTTTCCTTAGAGAAGATTAATTTGGTGTTGCCATTTTGCATGTTCAACTCTTCCATTTATTAAATGTCTACTCTTACAGTCACATAATTTTTTTCCACTTTATCACTTTTCAGTGACTGTGCAATTTTAAATCTAATAGCTTGATGTAGGAATGATTACAGGTGCCCAGAGTAGTTTGACTACTTTAATTATTCATTTCTGAGGGATGTGAAACACTGAATCTCCATTCTTTCTGTTGTAAATAAAATGATGCTACACATGTCATTTGCATATGATTTGTCTGCTGTAAAATCTTCCCCCAATTCAGTTCTTCACAAAGTACAATTGATATAAGTCAAATTGTCTTGATCCTTTTCATGCTAGCCAGTTAATTCTACAGCTTAATTCTGAGGTGTCTTCTTATTGGGATGTTCAGCAAAACAAAATTTTTTATTTGCCTTTCTGTAGCTGAGATAACCATTGTTTTTTGTGGAAATTGAATAAACTGAGAACCAGATGCCAACCCATGTATTCAATTCCCCACAGAAAAAAATGGTGCCTTGACATGGCTGCTCTCTTGCTTGAAAAACCCAGCATAATGTGCTTCAGTTCACATCTGATTCGGACCTAGCTTGCCACGTGTGCTTTTACTGCTTTGTTACTTTAATGAGAAGGGAGATACTTCAGCCTGTCTGCAGACTGTAATCAGGGATTTGTATTATCAGGTAGGATGGCTCAGCAGTGCAGTATATTGAGAGTTACCCTATCTGAAATGGAATGAAAGGTTATATTTGGTATTGTAAAGGCTCCCTGAAAATACACTTCACTGCTTGTGCCTTTTGGCGGATTAGAAAATGGATGAGAAATAAGCATTTGACCCTTCCCATAAGTGTTTCTTCTTATAGGGAATAACTGTTCCCAAGTGCTATGTTTTTAATAATTTTTTGACTAGTTAATTTATTTTCCACTTGAATGATTAAAGAGCTGTTTGTATGCCTTAAAATTCTTTTTTTTTTTAATCTTTCTTGTGATCACAATGTAATGCTGTTGTACTATTTAAGCTGAAATTTCTACTATCCCTTGTTGGGAATGTTATCTAGAACCTTTCAAAATAAAATCTGAGAGTTTTTTAGTGGTTGTCAGCTCCTGCATTATTTGTCCTCATTACCTAGATGCACAGTGATTGAACTTAAATATCTGAAACTGTGACAGATACATAGATATCCCACTAATATGGGAATCAGATGAAGAACTGCAGAATGAAAACATAGGTTTTATAACATTGTAGATTGGCAAGAGTTGTCTGCTGGGTTTTTTCCACTAAGTTCCAATGACAGCCCCAAATCCACAATGGCAGCAAAGGAATGTCTAAAGAATGAATTTACAGGTAATGCAGGTGATGACTTGGTTTCAACACATGACATGTCCACGTGTCCATGTCAGACCATCTCCTAACGACACTTCATGAAAGGTGAAATATACAACCTTTTTATTATGAGTTTATAACATGCTTGAATATGCAGGATTTATCTTCAGCACTTAATGTATGTGGGAATCTTCTTATTTTTCTATTTGGTTGTGAGAACAGACTTAGTGGTAAAACATTTTTTGCAAAGTATCAGAAATATTGTGGGAATGACTAAAGTGTGTGGTATTTAGCGGGGTGTTTGTGCCATATTTTAATTGTGCAACTTCATTAAGGGGATCTGTAATTGTCCATAACTTTTTATTTGAACTGTGCTATAGAGTTAAATTACTGTTTGCTGCTGTACCATCAATGTTAGAGTTCTATTACCTTGGTAAATAAAAATTTTAATTATTTTATGGATTATAGCATCTATATAATAATGATTTCAGGGACCATTTAGCCCCTTACAACGGGGGGGGTGGGAATGGAGCGAGTTCAAGTCAGGATATAAAATATTTTGCTGGTTTTTTCTTAGTCATAGCTGCTTACATGGGAACAGTTAATGTTGGCAAATGCTTCCCATCTTCTGCTCTTGTGCTTTGCTTTACGGTTACTTGAGTTCTATGAGTGGTGTCATTACTTTCATGGCAAATGTCTGAAGTACAGCTCTGTGAAGAGGTAGTGAGCTAGTTAACAAGCAATAAAAAAGCTAGCCATTGGTAGAGGCTTGGTTGGTACCTTGACAGATACCAATTAAAAGGCAAAATGATTTATCACAGACTCAGTTAACTAGTATTGTTATGCTGCCAGAAGTGTTGTAGGAGCTGTGCTCCCCTCTGAACTCAGTAGATGTCCTTCTACATTCTGATTGAACATTGGGCAGAGTGATATATGCAACTAGCTTAATGATAATGCAGGCTAGTACTGTTATCTTGTGCAAGCTGGTCCTCAGGCCCAACTGTCTCACTCATCAGATGTGTCCTGTTAAATAACTACTTGCTGCTATATTGTCTGTGCATGTGCATGCACAATGTCTACACTAGCAGGTCTTGCAGTACATAATTAGGTACCTAATTGGTATTTGCAAGCTACTTACTTAACTTTTCCACAAATTACATAGTCGGTTGGAGGTACACCGGTTCTTACACTGAAAACTTTGCTCCAGTTCTGCATCTTTTGCTTAGTACCAAAAAAGAGGAGAGGTGGGAAGGAAATCTTACTGAAACTTCTAAAGTGCTTTTTTTTTTTTTTTTTTCCTTCACACAACTGAGTCACTAGTACTATAGTAGCTCTCTGCAGCAGAGGAAACTGATTCTGTGTGTGCCTGAGTATTTCATGTTGCACTCCTGTGCCACTCGATCAAATCCTCAGGTTTATCACGTCACAAATGTGAAGGTACCACTATAATAAAACTATTTTTCTTTTGAAAAGATGGTAAATAGTAAGGCTTTCTTTGAATTATTTGAGCTATTTTTTCATTCCAGGGTAAGTAACCACAATGTGTGTGGTCCTGTTAGAGTGTGAGGGAATTTTAAGAGCAGTCTGGCTTTGTATCCTGTCAGAGAACAGCACAGCTGTGACCCTTGTTTTCTAAACACAGAAAGGCAGCTTACCTTTCACTGATGTATGAACCATGGAATAGGGAGTTCATAAGAATATGCAAAGCTGTTGAGGTAAGGAATCCAGGCTAATAACAGCTAAAGTTTACCTGCCTTCCCCACAAAAAACCCCACATGAGCAAAGCTGTGTTTTTCCTGGGTCTGAACTGTCGATGTTGACAATAGAGCATGTGGTGTTTTTTTGCATGTGAGAACTTGTCCAAATGATTTACTTAATGAACTCATACTCTGAAATATTCCTCAGACTAAGGATGGATTTTGCTGCTCTGGGCAGCCCTATTGATACCGGGATTTGGCATGCAGTCAAGCCATACCTACACACCTCCTGCTGTGGTATTGGAAGGAAGGAAAGTTTAGGTTCATGAAGGAGAGGTTAGGCACAAAGCATTTTTTCCAGATAAACCAATAATTCATTGGTATGTCCAGACTAGAAAGGCAGTCTCTATGCATTGCATGTGAAAGAAAATTGAGGGTAACATGTGTGGAGGGAAAGACTGTAACTTCATCCCTGAGCTGTGCAAGGGGCCATAGGTCATGTACAACAAAAACAATATCTGGCTTTTTTACAACACTAACTTGTGAAAACAAATGTGTTTGCACAAACATAACAGTTTGGTAGAAGCAGTGTGATGAACCTTGCTGGATTGTCACAGAAGAATCAGAAGCAACTTTTTTTTTTTTTTAGAAGTTGTTTATCTTTAAACTTATTTCAGGCTTTATAGTTAATGCTAAAGATATCAGTGTACCATGAAGGTTTAAAAATATCAATAACCTGTGGTGAATAACACTTTGTCAGACATGGGCTTTGCTATTCTTTGTTTGCTCTGTTGTAAAAGTAAAGGTAAACATAAATTAAGTGCATTACTTCAGAGTCAATATTACTGTGGGTCACGCACAGGAAAAAAATATTACCAGTCTGCCAGGGTTTGGATGGAAGAGTTGAGCATGGGTTGTAGAAACAAAGTGGGTAGTTCACTGCATATGTATGTGTTTTCTGTGGATATTTAATACTGAAATACAGTTTAGATAGCTATTTAGGTTAATGATGGGACTTTAAGTGCACTTCCATAACTGCAAACTTGTCACAGACAAATTCAGGTCAGGTTGTTGAATTCTTTCTATTTTGGGAAATAACGTTTCTGACCTAGTCCATAAGTAGTTCTGAAAACTTGTTTCGTCTCCTGGAAAAGAAGAAATTTCATAATCACCTATGAGATGGAAGATAATTTTAGTAGTAGGTGAGAGATCATCTACACTAGAAAATTTTGCTTGCTGCTTTTTTCTTGGATATCACTGAGGTTGCAAATTCTGCTGAAACATGCAAAAAAGAACAAGCTTACAAAACATATAATTGTTCTCATTGGAAAGGATCTTTAAGAGTCATGATGAGACCTAAGTGATCTGTTACCTATCACAAAATATATTTTCTAATAAAGGAGAAAAGGTCCTATGAAGAAATATGTTTCAGAGCAGGGTTAAAATATGAATGATGTGAATAGGAAGTATATATATGAAGACTTTTGTTTCACTGAGGACAGAAAATCAAAGGTGTACCATTCCTTAAATATTGTGTAAAGCAGGAATCATTTATGAATGGTATATCAGTCACTCCCAAAGCTATAGATGGACTGAAAATAGGGTTGCATAAACTGATGCACCTTTTTAAACCCTGTTGACTGCTACTGAAATCTCATATACACAGAATTTGGTAATTAACAATTGAGATGTCTTGATGCAGGCTAGGAGAATCTATTAAGGAAAAGTTGCTTAGCCCACTTTTAAAAAATATTTAAATACTGTTCTTGCTACTAAATGACATATGGAACTCTGAGTATTATAGTCTTGAAAAAAACCCTGTATAATTTATCAGTAAACTTGCATACTGAATAAAGTGAAAGGTTAATATTTGAGATTAAATAAACCCATAATGAACCAATCTTTTTTACTGTTGAAATATGTCAAGCAGTAAAGACTATGTGTGATCAACACTTTTTGTCCACTTGGACTGAGAAGATATGTATATGGCTGAGGTCATAATTGTGGAAGCTGGGAAAAAAATCTCTTATAACAGTAGATCTTAGGTTAGATGCAGGTCTCATGTCTAGGACCTTATCACCTGTAATGTTTGCATACAGGTTTCTGGCTGCAATGACTGTTATGAACCACAGAAATTTGAAACCAAATAAAATTCCCCAACCATTAATATCTTTAGACAAATTTTGAAAAAACTAATTTAAGTAGAATTTTATTTTTCACTCAAGTGACGTAAGACTTGTGTTCTATTATCTCCAGAATTGGAATGTTTACATCATTTGGGATTTCCTTAGGTGACCAGCAGTTCAGAAGTTGAATTACAGCCTTTTAGAAAATGGGCTTTATATTTCATGTCCTCGGTGAGCTTAGTCATTGAGCTGGCTTTAGTTGAAACATGACAATTAGGTTGCTTCTGATTTGTCCTTGCATATTTATCACTGTCTTTAACTAAATGTACAATATTCTAGTATTAAAGTCCATGAATATACACATGAAAAGGGGCTTTTCACACGGAATGGGATGTGTTAGCCTGGAAACAAAAATACACCATTTAAGTCCCCTTTTTGCCTTAATGTGTACTCCAGGTTAATATTTTTTTTTTCTGCCTAACTAAATATTAAAGACTACAAACTGACACTTCCTTAGTTCAGAGAATCTTAACTGTAATACTTATCTTGGGATGCAGAGGAAATGTGTGTTGCAGTCTGTGATGTAAAAGCAAGGGAGTGAAAGTGCTACATTCACCTCATTCTTTCATAGAATCATAAAATGATTAGAGTTGGAAGGGACTCCCAGAGGTCATCTAGTCCAACCCCGCTGCAAGAAGCAGGGACACCCCCAACTAGATCAGATTGCTCAGGGCCTCATCCAACCTGGCCTTGAACATCTCCAGGGATGGGGCATCCACCACCTCCCTGGGCAACCTGTTCCAGTGCTCCACCACTCTTACNGGACCCTCTCCAACTGGTCCATGTCCTTCTTGTGTTGGGGGTTCCAGAACTGGACACAGTACTCCAGGTGAGGTCTCACAAGGGCAGAGTAGAGGGGGAGTTTCTCCCCGTCAGGGAGCAACTTGTAATGCTCAAACAAGTTTGAGTCAGAAGCTAAATGTGAAAGATACATCTGAAACTGGATGCGCTTCTAGCAAAACACAAATGAACAGATGAGGGAGAAAAGTAACTCTGAACAGATTTACTTTGCTTTTATTTTGACTCTGCCATTCAGTCTGAGAAGACTACAAGGTGGACAAGGCAGCTGTGCTTGCCAGTCTCGTGTAAGGCACCCAGGACCAGCTGATGTGAGTTGGGGAAGATGCTCTTTCTCTGCTGCAGCATCTGTCCTTCTGCACCTACAGCTGCACTGCCAAGGGGGAATCTGTGTGCTTTTTTTGCTGCCATTTACTGCAGCCTGTGCAGTTATGTCTACAGTATCTATTAAACTAGTAGGGGTGAAGCTGTGACAGCACTGAACTCAGCATGGATAACTGCCTGAATATGTACTTGCACTGTTAAATTGATTTTTGCAGCTAAAATGACCTTTTAGATTTCAAACTGGATTTAGCACTGTAAAGCTGGTTTAGATGTGGGGAACAGGACTTGTCTAACAAGTAGTGAGTCTCCCAACCTTCTGCTGCTACTTCCCCTTGAACCTGTTATCCTGCTTGGCAGCACTGGGTGCCTGCTGTTAGGTTGTTCCATCAAGCTGCATGTGACTGTTCAGATGTGATGTTGGGGATTTCCCCTAGAGCTGAAATAGCTGCAGCATTGCCAGCTGCAGCTGTACACTGAGATTATCCACTGGTTGTATTGGCTACACTGCAGAGAACAGTTTAATTGTCTCTTAAATTCAATTATTATTTACATGCTATTTAAGGGCATGTTTGCATACGGTGTATTTCTGTAAAGTCTATCAATAGTTAATATGCAGCATATGAAAAGTTCATATTGTGGAATACTTCTAACATACAATATATTAATCAGGTTTTTAAAATTTTGTTATAAACCAGAAAAAGTGACTAAAAGTATTAAGCAGATGGTTTCTAAAGGACATAAAACCACTAGTACTTCATAAACATTTTCAGAGAGTAATGTTTTGTTTACAGTTCTTGATTGACATCTTCTCTGGAAGGAAAAAGGGAAGGTTACTCCTTTTATTCAGCTTGGAGAAAACCTAGAGATGAAGAGCAAGGTTATTGAAAGCCTGAGTGCTCACTCTCTGTTCTGAGAACATATATTTAATGGCTACTGACTTGCACAAAATGTCATGTTATTGGTCATAAAATCTCTAAGGACAATTCACTACCTCTTTGATGCCTTCTCAATCACCAAAGGAGAGCGTGATTCCCATCTATGGTTCAGTCTTGCATCTTCCAGTCCACTGCTATCTCTTCTGTTTCTTGCGTCTCCTCCTGAACCAGTATGTCATTGATGTTGACCTGAGGCAACCAAGTTGGCAGTAGAGCATGAGTAGGGAAAGCTTGGATTTTTTTTTCTTAGAGGTCATGGGGAAGATATAAAGCACCATGTGTTGTGTTCAGTTACTCGTGTTTTTCCCAGTAACCCCAGTGATGCTACTATTTACAAGGTTGCATCTTTTTCTGATAGGTAGCGCTCTCAGCTGCTAACGTCTTCAAGGTAACGTCAAGTATTTTGGATATTTTCTTTTTTCCTGGCTTGCAGTGTGCATCGGCTAATCTCTTTGTATCCACTTTTCTAAAAGGTATTGTTTATCTTCTTAGTGAGCAAGTGTGTATTGGAAAAATGGAGATCTGTTTTTATCCATTTCTCGGATTTACAGTGCACAGTACGTGACATTGAAATACTGGATTTTTTATAAAGAGCTTCCTGTCAGTCAAGTGGACTAGAATTTTAGAGGGTCTTCAAATTGACTGCTTTCCTGATCTTTTTTTTCTTTTCAGATTTTACTAAACTAAAATGGTCATTCTGGTTGCTGTTTTGTGGTGTTCTGAAACAGAGCTGATTTTTATGTATTGTTTCAAA
Source organism: Heliornis fulica (assembly GCA_013399135.1). NCBI lineage: Eukaryota > Metazoa > Chordata > Aves > Gruiformes > Heliornithidae > Heliornis > Heliornis fulica. Next base: position 1,051,151 of record VXBZ01008987.1, read on the forward strand.
TTTATTTCTATAGTGAGATAAAGATCTTATACATAGATGTATGTACCTGTATTTTTCTCTAATAAAACCTTTATCTATAGTGAAGTGTAATTCAGTGTGTACTACTTCAATAAAAATTGTACCTGCTATCTCAGCCATAGCTGGATTAAGCATATCTGGTCTTCATCCCCAAACCAGTGATTTATTTCTTTATGCAAACTATGAAGACCAAATGAAGTCTTAACAACCCCGTACCACAGATTCCAGTTTTGCTGCAGGTGTTCAGATCAATCATTTGTTTTAGCTGTACAATTATGGAGGAATCTTTCCAGTAACTTCCAGAACAAAGTAGTATATAGGCATTATGCACATCCATGTCTATGTGCCTTCCTACCCACAAAATAAAATAACACCTTTTTTTCATTATGTGGAAGTGACTTTATCAATTTCAGACAACTATGACCACTTCAGTGTTATTCAAAGTGTTTAATACAAATGTTCTCTTTTACATGATGAAACTTTTTCTGTACATCTGTTGCTAACAACATACACAAGACATCATTAACTAAGATGGACAGATAATCCCTTAGCATTCTTCCACTACTTTGTATTTTTTGTCCTTCATAAAGTAAACATTTTAATTTATAGGATAGCAGCTATTTTGAGTGAATTTTTAGTAGCTGTTTTGATTAGTGACCAAACACTTGCCTATATTCTTGTGGTTTAATAAGGACAGCAGTATGATAGAAGCAGCCAGCTCTCAATGGGCTTTCAAGCCCTCATGAATAAAGTTTCAACAATCCCTCAGTGGATATACAGTTGAAATGTTTATATCAAGATGTATACTCAAGAGAAGGCTGCCACCTGTCAGTCTCCTAAAGGTATTCTGAGGTGTGGCTTTTGTTGGGTGCACAGGATTGAAGTTCAACAAGTTTCAGAGTGAAGAGAATTAGACATTGGTAAAGAATGTATTTCTCTTTTTGCTTTCTCCCTAAACAGATCTGTGTTTTTTCTGAATTTGGTCATTGTTGTCTCACTACTTGTCCTCCTCAAATTAGTGGCTACTACCTCCAGAGGAAATGCCCTTGTGGTAATGCTATGCTCTACTGAAACGGTCCACTGTGCCTCTCGGAGTTACAGAATGGTCGGATAGCTGACCGGGAAGCCATAGTACTAGTGCTGTACAGTACTTGTTTTCTCAGCTGCATGAGAGTTTTATGCTCATTATTTGTTATGGGGCATGATTTGGTCTCCCCAGAAACACTAGTTCCATTTCCCTGTTTTGGCCTTTCTTACAGTGCCTCTACTTCAGATATTTTAAGTGATCCAGGTAGAAAATTATAAGTTGTCTTTTCTGTTTAAATTGTGGAAAATTTTTCTCAGTGATTTTTCTTTACTTAACTTGCTTATCTACTTGTTTTCTTCCTAAGATACATTTAATTTTTCTTACTTGCTTTTGGTTTTTTTTTTAATCAGAAAATTCTAAGTAAATCTCTATAGCTGTCTACACATAACCTGAGTATTTAATGTGTGTGTAAAGTTAGCTTTATTAAATTTGAAGTAGGATTCTATCCTTTTTTTTTATCAAGGGTGAAGTTTTTGTGGTGCTATTTGTTTTGTTGTTTACGTTGTGGGTTTTTTTTTTAATTTCCTCCAGAGGTGTTATTTCAGGAATTCTGAAACACACTTCCAGGAAGCAGTGGAATGTTGATGGGGATGTTTTAGTAGGCAAAGTAGGAACCGAGTGGAATCTGCCAATATGTTACTACTACTTAGCCCTGCCTCTGTGGTGCACACCTGTTCAGATAATAAGTGTAAATCAGAGGAGTCTCTTGGGTAGGGATGTCAACTAAATCAATGTATACTCCATGTCCTGGGGATTATTTCACTCAAGTCTGAGAAATTTTCATTCTGGATTAGAATTCTTCCTTGTTTATCTAATCTAGAAGAGGCTTCTAGAATAATTTTATCTGCTTTGTTTGTGGGTGTGCTGGATAAGGGTTTTTTCTTACTATGTTTTTTGTTGGGGAAAAAAGTGCCTGTTTTGGTTTGAAGTCTTGCATGGAAAAGGGGAAAGTATTCAAGATTTTTTTATACTTAAGGAAAAAAACAACTCTTACCCCACTTCAACTCTCTTTGCTAAGGAATACAATATGATCATCTTAGCTGCATTTAAGGCCTTTTTCTTTTACACTTTTGTCACTTGACTGTAATTATCCCTTTTGGTAAGGGTTTTATTGTTATTATATTTATTTAAAACTTTTTTATAAACCAAGGGTTGTGTAGCTGTTACTGTATGGTGAGCATTAAACTACCTCATGGTACTTAATGCCTTGTGGTGACAAGAACCTATTTTTATTATTGATGGTGGTACTGAACATAAATTATTGGCCTGCTCTTAGCATAGCTAATCTTTTGTATTAATATTTTCCTCTCATTTCTTGTATGTTTACTGAATTTCTGAACTTGAAATTCTTATTCATCTACATCTAAAAGAACAGATAAACAGTGCAGTAACTTTCAAGTCTTTCAATTGTGGGTTGGCTTATCCTAAATACTTCTAACCTGGCTGAGTTCCAAAGATCATGGAGTGATACTAAACTCTAAAAGAAACATCCAGTGCAAATGTGTTAAAGGCTATTATCTTTCTATCAACTAGACTTGAGTTTACCTTGCCCTTATCCTTAAATTCTTCTTTCCTCTCATAGTGAGAAGTTATTTTGGGTATAATGCAGAAAGAATGATATTCCTGGAGCAATTTATGTATGCAGTCTGTCTTTAGATGAGTAAGTACTTGAGTGATATGTGTGCACAGGCACGAGTTAGTGTTAGAAGTCCAGGCTTAAGATTTCTATTCCTGCTTCTGCTACCCTTGATACTTAAATTTCTTTCATTGCCAGTTTTATTTAACAGTCTGATTACTTTCTACGAAGTTCTCAGGGGCTTGCTTACTTTATCATCTCTGTTCAAATTTTCCTGTGCTGTGGACTGTGGAACTTCTATCTCACTTTTGTTTCAGCTACTCAAGCCTGACCTGCATGTTTAACATTAAAAAATGGAGCACTCATCTGCATTTTGCTGCTCTTCAGTTTTCAGGTTTTTCTTCTGTGCCCATTCTTTCCTCCTTTTTAGCTGTATGTCATTGTTGTACTTTGAAGCTCAGAGCAGGTACCCATTTTGGAAGTCTTTTGAATTTTTTTTTCACATTAATTTTGGAGGAAGAAAGAATATAATTCCCTCTTCAAGTGTTTGAATGCCATCTTGCACACTTTAAGGAGCTGAGATGAATTCATCTGAATCGGCTCTAGAATCTGCCTGAATTATTTAAATTCCATTGGGGAGAGTTAGTTTTAAAAGCAATGGGTTCTGCAGCCTCCCATTCGGCCATTAAACATGTCCAGGCAGTTAAAGGAGCTCACCATGTTAACTAAGATGTAGCAGAAACTCCTTGTCCTCAAAACCAGTTTCAGTTCTCAGCTGCCCATCAATCCTATGTGCTGCAAAGCATTCTTTTTTTTTTTCCTATTATTTAAGGATTTTGGACTTATTTAAGAAGTAAGGTTCTTGGCTTGCCTTTGTGTGGGCTAGCTTTCTGAAATTTCTCCTGTAGTCCACCATGACCTCCATGTTCCTGGGTCAGTCAAGGCACACCTGAGCCATTTTGACATCTTGGTGATCTTTTCTCCTGAAATATCTTACAATTCAAGATAATCTTTACTACCTTTCACTGTTATTCACTTACCTGTCTGATTCGCAGTTTTAGTACTCGTCAGAATTATCTGACAATACAGGGTGACAGAATGCTTTCAAACAGCACCATTAGTGTAAAAGCATTGAGAGCTAAAGAATTGTGCCACTTTGGAGACTAATTTTCAAATTAGTTCATTGTGCCTGCATGGATTCTGAAATAAAGTCTCTTTACACGGGGAAAAATAAAAGGTATGAGTATCTATTTTTCTTTAAGGTGTGGTTATCAAATCCATCATCATCTTCTGTACTCAAATATCCTGCCTTTAATCTCATTAGTAAAATTCCAGCAGAGTAAACAAATGTAATTTACTTGTGCAACAAGAACATGATTGATATGTGTGATGATGGTACCTGGGCAGAATAAAATCCATACTTTTCTCAAGTTAAACTGATTCTTGAGCAAGAAAATCTGAAAAAATGCAAATAGTTTGATTGCTGAAGAAACAGGAAGATCTGAAGATTCTATCACAGAAAATGAAGTGAAATCCCTCTTTATATCTTTTCAATGCTGCTAGATAAGAACTTCCTTTTGACTGTGTTTTCTCTTACATCTCCATCACAGAGTAAAATTAGTCTGTTATACCTACAGTGGGGTCTATCTCTGTGATAGTGTACTTGAAGAAATCAAATCTCAGGGCAATTTAAGCATGTGCCATCACTTTTTTTTTTTTTTTTTTTTCCCTGTGTTCTCCCAATAGGGAGAGAGAAAAGCTGTTTGAGAGCAAAGCAGAAGTTTTTCTAATTACACCATCACTCTGTCTATAACTGCTGATAGTTCTTGAAGTTCAGATTTCTTAGCTGGTTCCACTGAATGATGTGTTCTTCAAAAGCCTGAGATGGCTGAAAAGCCATAAAAAGATTTGTGTGTAGCTTCCTATACCATAATCAGTATGCTCCTGTACCTTATAGCTGATGTCTACTGAATTCTCTGATTTTTTTTTTACAAAGGAACTTTGCTTATTCTTGTATATTTAGCATTTTCATCCTTAATGTAATTAAGTAGGTGTGTTCTTTCAAATACATTTTATACCCCAAAATTACTGAAGTCAAAAGGCCTTTCATGAAGCATGTTCTTCTTTTCAGATGAAAGTAATTTCCTTCTTCTGCTAGAATTTAACAAGATTAAGTGAATAAACAGCTGTTTTGAATTGTTTTGCACAGCTGTAAAAGCACATACTTAATTTTTCAAGTATCTTGTCATAAGATATTTACAGAAATTGTATTTGAAATGACAAAATGATTCATTAGCCCAGACAAGGGTTTAGGAAGAAGTAATGTTTTTAAAGGTTAAGGTTTGTTTCTTTCTTCATTACTTGCCCTTCTGCCATTGAAGAATTTATCTCTCAATACTTTTAGAAGACCTCTGGCATGTAAAGGCAGCCTATATTCAGCATAGAATATGAATTAATTGAGGGCAATCCTGACTTTGTCATTGAAGGTTCTGTTTATGAAAAAAGGTTGTTCCCTGAGTTCAGTTTGGTTTAGGATCAATTAATGAAATTATGTACTATCTGGCAAATAATTAATGTAACTTAGTGAATGTCTTATTTTGCTTTGGTTACTAGGGCAATGGGGAGCCCAGATCTTTGTACTGGAGAGAGATTTCTTTTAACTGTGTTTTAAGTACAGTATAGCCTTTGAGTATGTGTCCTTCAGTGGGTGTGTCAGGAGCTCAGAAATCTGGATCTCTCTTGAGGATAGGGAGTAGGAAGGTCAATACTCTGCGTTTTTTGACAAAATAAAGAAAACAAGGATGGAAAAAATAAAAATGACATGGGGTGCTGGATACTCAGTTTGCATTTTATTTCTGATATTTTTCTTGTGTCTCATGAAAGTATCTGAAAATATTTTCAGATTAAATAAATTTCTGGAGAAACACTGTAGATTTAGTGTCAGTATTAAAAAAAAAAATTAATTGCTCAGAATGTAGGGGAATATCTTGACCAGGTAGTTATGACTCTTTAGTGTAGAATAGGATAGGAAGAGTGGTCAAGAACAGTTTGTTTTTTTGTTGTTTTTTTTTTTCCTGAGGTGGCATTTGTATCACTTATTCAGTATTAATGGTGGAGATGCTGGAGGAATGAAAGCTTGAAAGCCTGAGCAGCAAATGAACTGTGCAGAAGGAGCTGTAGGGGAACCTGTAGGACTGAAACTGTCTCTTGTGTGACTCACTCAAGCAGTATGTGTAATTGGAGGATGCTCTTACTTGGGAGACTTCTGCCATCTAGTCAGCTACATTACTCTCAGATGACAGCAGGAGCTTTTTCACAGAATGCTGAAGTCTTAGAACAGGCTGAAAGTAACTTTTCCTAATAGTTCAGTCCATGAATATTCATAGAAGATAATGGCTCTGTTGTCACTACTGCATTAATTCTTCAAAGCTGTTACATTGAAGCCCCTAGTTTCAGTTTTCAAGTTATGCATGTTAAAAATAGTCTTTAGAAGTGTTAGGTGGGGAGCCAGCCAGAATTTTCGTGTCTAGTTGATTCCTTCCACCTTTGAAGAAAGGCTTTGGAAGCTGTGATAGGATAATTGTAGCTTGTCTCTTGTTTAATTTTGGGGTTTGCAAGGGTCTTTGCCCAGTGTTTATCTTGATGTCTCTGTAGATAAAACAATGTTCTGCTCGTGTGCATGTGCTGCGTGTGTCCTAAAGCAGCAAAGCATTACTCTGTCCTTGCATCTGATATGAAGTAGTGTACCTGAAACCAATTAGATTAATTGAACATGTACCTTAATTAACTCATGATACTCCTGTTTATTCACAGAAAAAGGTAATCAATCAGCAGGAATTTGGATCTCTTAATTTAAACAGATGTCTGGTAAGGCCCCCAGTGTCAGCACTTGACAGGTTCAGCCCAAGAAGTGGATTGCTGCTAATAGCATAGAGACTGACTGGAGGGGGCTGTGTCTATTGAGACTGTCATTGAATTGTAACAAATGGTCCCTCCAGCCATCTGTATCCTGTCAGCAAAATGGGGAGAGATCGGGTGTAACCATGGACAGTGGGCAAAGGTGGCCTTGCAAAACAGTTGTTGCCAAAAAAAAAAAAAAAGTTGAAGTCCTTCTTTAGTGATAACTTTGTCACTGAAAAGTTATTATTTCTTATGCAAAGAGAGGGTGTACAGAGAAATTGAGGGAGAATGCTCTATTTTCAATGTGATTTTTTTCACGTAGTCTGAACAGTCTTGCTGTGTATAAACACAGGTCCCATACATCATCTGAGAGCTCCCTTTTGCTCCTTGGCTGCTCTGCATCATGCAGTTTTTAGGTAGGAGAATCCATTTTGATCAAGTGATGTGTCTGGCTTTTTTTTATAAAGCAGCTCATGAATCTACAGGATGGAAAGCTGTGATCTGCCTTAATGGCTGTTTTTTCCTGTATATGTTGGATCATCACTGTAATTGCACTTACAAAGATGTTGTTTTCCAGAAAATAGCTTAGTGAAAAGACAGAAACATGATTTCAGTGGCTACTCAAATGAGTGTGACTTCTTGTCTAATGTTTAGTAGCTGGTTTTTTTTTTTCCTCCCCTATAGAACTATATTTTTATTTGTAATACCTATTGCCTAATTAAATGTTGTTAGCTACTGATTGACCTGCGGTTGTGGGAAATCCTTAGGTTGAATTTAGAATGGATGGAATTGGTGTGTGTATGTGGGATTAGTAATTCTGAAAAGAGAATTGTTTATAACAGAGTGGAAGCCCAACGTGAACCTATGTGGACCATGGGAAAGGGTTTTCTTCAAAAGGATTCTAAGAATTTTCCTTTGTGCTTCTCAAGTTTCTTATGAAACAGTTCCCAGTGGTTGCTTTTTTTTTTATCCTTGCTTCCTCATTCTTGTTGACATTTGGGTAATGTTTTCCTGGTTCTTAAAATGACACTTGAGCAAGATGTCACCAGCTTGAGAGCTGTTACCAATTAGATCATTACGTGCAAGTAGCCTTTCATAATGCACTCTGCTAGTGGCTCAGCTTCACATCATCCATGTGAAACCTGATGAAACTAAATGTAAAGAATCACTTGTCACTACTTGATTTTCTTACTTGTAAACGGTGGTAAGGTTTTAATTTCAATCATATAGGACTAGAATGTGATGTACAAAATATGATTTGCCTGCTAGAAATTTACTTTCCTTTTTTAAAAAGAATGCCATTACTGCTATGACCACTGCCTCAGATCTGATTCAGTGGGCCCTTATTCTTTAATTAGTGCTTTTAATTTAACATCTGTTTTTCCAATAAAATAAGAATTCCCAAATCAATCACAATGCATGTATTTGGTAGATTTTTGGAGTATTTTGAAGAATCAAATCTAAAATTAAAATTCTGTTCAGCTGTATCTATGAACATTTTTACCCTGTTGCCAGACCCTGGAAGCTATGTATTTGGCATTATTTACAGGCAAAGCTAGATATAAAGAGCTGTGTTGCCTACTAGTAACTACTAAAACCACCAATGACTGACTTGTAGTAAAAACTTATCATTAATTCTGTGGAGATTGTGCTTTTTTCTAAGAGCCCAAAAGGAAGAACCCCACCCCCCACCCCCAAACATTTGTCTGTGTGTTCACGCTTTTGTATGATATAATTGATGACTCAAAGAATTGTACTATTAGGTCTGGAGGAAATAAAAATACAAGTGTTTTATAAACTATGCAGTGGATAGTTGTTTAAAGGTGTAAATAATTTTTGCCTCATCAGTGTTTCCTGTAAAGTCCAGTTGGATGTTCAGCAGCATATATGTATGCAAGAGGAATGACTGTAGACAGCCTTGGAAAAAACCTCAGTGTCATTCTGAGAAGGAAACTTTTAATATATTTAGTTGTAAGACCAACTTGGTCACTAATTTCTTATTGTAATATAACAAATACTCCCTTGAAACAATGTGTTTTGATTGTAGCCATTTCCAAGATTTTTAATATGGAAATTTCTCTTTACTAGAAGTACAAAGTAATTTCCTAAAATATTGCTTTCCTTTGCTTTAGGAAAATGGTAGGATAGGAGTGAAAGAAGATTTTTTTCAAGTGATTGGGTAAATATAAATAATGCATTGACTTTCAGATTAAAATTCATAAATGCTTGTTCCAAAATATGTACCCATTAATCTCAAAATGGAAATGTCATTTTGTTTTTCATATTTTCATCTAAAAAAAGAAAAAGTAATTTTGTTTCAGATAAACAGAGAACAAAAAAAACCAAGCTGTGGTCTTGACACAAACTCTCCTGCATCGATATACCAGCAATCATTCTTCTATGCTGCATTAATACCTGCAAAACTGTATAATGGAACATTGTATCATACACTATTGTCAAGTAACTGGTTATTTTCCTTCTGCGCTCACATTACCACACACTGGCTGATGCTTTTTTGTATCTTACAGACATAGAAAATTTAAGTATTTAAGTCATATTAACAAAATTAACTATTTATTAACTTTTTAAAAACAGAGGGGAAAGGGTTTCCTGTTCTAATTCTTGTACAAAGTTTGTATGTTTTAAAACTCCCAGGAAAACTTTTGTGGACTCAAAATGCTTCCACTAACTTTAGTTTCAAGGAACAGATTCCACAGTTCATATTATCAAGTTATACTTGCAAATAACTGTGGAAGTAAACTGGGTGAGGTGCAAAAGCAGGTTAGAGGTCTGCCCAGGAAATCAGCACTACAGGCGTCTCCTTTACAAATAAATGGTGTAGTGTATTATGTTATTAGTATTATGTTCTGTGGTCCAGTGGTAGGCTTGCAGCTTGCTAATCGTTTTGTTTATTCTAAACAACAGCTTAAATAGGTTACAATCTTTAGCTAATTTAAGTATATATTAGAGCTCTCTGGGCCAATTCACTTTCCGAAGAAACAAGTGTAGGGGTCTGGGAAGCACTGGAGACAGCAGTGGAGTGACAGCCACTTGCTTACAAGTTCTTAAGTATAAAATAAAAACTGTTAAAGATGCTTTATGTGGACAATATATATTCATTCATTGCTATGCATTGTCCCTTTTAAAGGAAAATTACTTGGTCTGGTTGTCTGCTGCATCAGACGTGCTCAACATAAATGGAAAACAGCATCAGTTAATTGTGTCCCTGGCACAGGGTGTGACTTCCCAGTTTGCAGCCTGACCCACTTAGGTCTGAGAGGCAGTTTAACTGCTGCAGTTATAATGTCTTCTGGCTTATGTAAGTGACTGCATATGACTTGCCCCCTTCCTCAGCACCTCTGTACCAGTGCATGGGCAGGGCAGCAAAGGGAACAGCCTGGCTCTTTTGGTTACCCAGGCTGGAAGACAACATCCCTTTGTCCTATACAGAATTGTATAATTAATTTCTTGTAGCTGTTGTGGTGAAACTGACTGGCTTGATGTTACCCTCACCTGAAACTACCATGTTTTAACTAAAAAGTAGTATCCTTAGTGGAAGGGCTTACATAGAACCACCTCAAATGCCTGCTGGCTCAAAATTCCATGTTCCATTGTGGCTTTAGCTTACAACATCGTTATTTCCTTCTTACTTTCTTTCCTACAGACTCCAGCCTCAAATAGCTTTATTTTTTGGCTAAATGTCCAGGTTCAACTAAAGCACAGGAATGTTAAGAAACTTGAAGATGGAATAGGATGTGGCATTTAGGGGACTTTCTTTGGGATGTCTAGGATCCTATCAGGCCTCTTTTCTTAGGCATTAAAAATAAAATACTGAGTTGTGAAATTGCAGGGCTTGAAGAAGTTGTTCAAATAAGTTATACAAACCCTTGCAACTTGCAAGCTGTGTACGAAACTTGTTGGTTTTTTTCAAAGGTGCTTTAACGTTTTTGCTGTTGCCTTCCAGCAAATTTGTGTACTTGCTTCATTTATGAAAATTAAGTTCTTGTTATATTTAGGGTAAGATAATATCCCTAATATCAACAGGAATCCTGTGGGAAAATGTTATTACTGGCGTTTGCCTTGGGTAATATCTTATTCCACATAATGATGAAATAGGTCTTTCTGTATTCTCTGGGGTAATTCAGAAACATCTGCTTCACATTAGCTTCTCAAAGTACTTTGTTTAAAAGAAACATATTAAAGAAACCTTTCACGGCTTTTAGTAGAGCAACTGCTTTTTATTTAGTCTTGGGCTAAGTGCTTTCCAATATGAGTGATTGCTTTAGCAGAAAGGACAATTAGAACATCATCCTGTAATAAAACAGCACCCAGTCCTATTTGCAGAATATTAATGGTCTGCTTTCCCAGTATGTTATGATTGAGATAATGCAAAATGAGCTGCTACTAAGAGTTCCTTGATTTTTACAATGTTTTATTATATCTCTTAGCCTTTTGCAGCACTGCCATAAGTGAGATGAGAGGCACTTGGTAGTGGGAGTTTCGTGAAGGTGTATCTTGATCCCTAGGTCTTTGTGATTCTTGCTTCCTGAGTTAATGGTAATTTTGCTACTCAACAGTGTTGCTGTTCTCTTCTGTCCTTTGATTTTCAGTGAGAACACTTTGTTCAAAAGGAAAGCTGCTGAATTTCTATTCAGTGGTTTTCACAGTTCAATCTGAAACAATCTTCAGAAGATAACATCAAAAGCTATTTTTAGTAACCTTCCTGTCTGGTCTTATTCCATTACCACAGTGTCATTAGTATTCAGGCCTGTTTTTCTATCTTGTATCTGTCCTATATATCTTGTTTCCGGGCAGAACCAAATTTATAGCTGCCCTATAATTCCAAAGCCCATTTCTTCACTGCAAAACGCTCTCAGCATTGCTGCAGGAGAGGCTCTGCCCCACACCACTGCCACAGCTGCCTGCCCTTCCTCAGGGATGCAAAGCCTCTGCCCCTTCATGCTTCACCGACTCCATTACTTTGTAGTAACCAATAATAGCTACTGAAGCAGGGATAGAAATTAAGGCGGTTTTGTAGATAACAACCCTTTCATAGAGGAGGGTCAGGCTACTTCTCTGTCTATATGTTGACAACCTTTCCAAACTGATAAAGTTAATTGTTTTTTTATGTTAACGAGACTATACACAAAAATGTATGATATATGACAGGCTTTAAAAGTATCTGGGCAACTAAAAAGGCAGCCACCCAGGAGGACTTTCAGAATCATCCGCATACTTAGTATTAACTTTGTCTCTTGTAGACATTTTAGGATGGTTTAGTGCTATTAAACACTAGTTTGCATCTTCATGACACTAAAATTCTGCTGCCTAAATTCACAAGTTTGAGTACTTTTTTCCATGCCTCTACTTCATCATTTAAATGAATTTGTCCTTGGCAGATTCAGCAGTGCTTAAAAAAAGAAATAAATAAATAGATCTGTGTGTGTGTGTTTGTGTGTGTGTGTGTGTATGTATATATAAAAAAATTCTAGTATTATAGCTCTCTAAATAGCCTGTGACTTCTACTTTACAGTTGATGCCTTTGCGTTTTTTTTGCATGTTCAGTCTTTACTATGGGATGATCTTGTTTTGTCTCATCACAGTGTGTGCTCAATGATTCTATACTTCCTCTCATTGCTGACATAAATATAGTTGGCTTTTGTCTCTGCTCTACTTAGTTCTCCATTGTATTCAGTCTTGTCACAGTTCTTTGTGGGCACTTACTGGCTTATGCTGCACTGTTTAACTTTTAATGAATTTTAAGTGTAGTTTTTTGTTGTTTTTTTTTCTTTTCACATGCCTACTTTTTGATCTGACAGAAAATCATGGCCCAAACAAGGGCTCTTCTTCTATCAGAGGTGCTGTATGTAGGAATGTATGTAGCTGTCTTTCAGCTAAGATATCTGTGAATGGAGGTTTTAGCTGTCATTTGCTGAGGTGTCCATGATGATAAGAGAGGTATCATATCAAAAGGTGGCTCAGATTTAAAATAAAAAGTATAGTAGACCATTTTGTATGAGTGGGTCAAAGTTGGAGCATGTTCTTTCTTATGTGTGGTAGTCTTTGGAAATGAGTCTTTGCTTTCAGGCGATGGATGTTATGTACTCGGTATCATTATTGCCTTTTGGAAAGGTCAAAGGCAATATTCTAACAAAATTTTTTTCTTTGGAACAACTTGAATTTCTGCTGACATGTATTCACAACTGCTAACGTGCCAGTCTGACATTTTGACAGTGATTCTATGTACAAAAAAAGATCTGAGAGAGCACGACAGTTAAACATTGTATATGCACAGATAACCCAGCAAATTCTTCAGTAGCAGATTTACTTCCATTGTCTTGCTCCTGCATCGTAGTTTTAGGTGCAGTAATATGCTCTCATATGCAGTAAGCCTTTGCAGGCTTTCTGGCTTACCACTGAACTGAAACATACCAATTTGAACTTTTTAAAGTGGGCACAGTCTTTGAAATAAGTCGTATTTTCTGTTCGTGAAAATGCACTACTGGGTTTCTGTGTGTTTACTTTCAGGTAAGCATATATTTTTATGTATAAGCAGAGAGATCAGCCATATCATTCCCAGTTAAACAAAAAACAAATCAAAGTTAAAACAACAAAGGAATACATCTGTATTTTCTGAACTTAAAACACCTTCTTTTATCTGCTTTATTTTCATCTTTCTGACAATGCTGAATGATGTCACAGCTGTCAATAATTAAATTTGGATTTAAAATTGCACATTCAAAAGACAGCTAATCTTCTGTGATACATGCTAATATTCCTGTGATGACATGCCCAGCTTTCATGAATTTTAGTGTGCTGCAGTTTCATGCACACTCTGGTATCATTTGAGATTGGTGGAGCTCTTTTCATTCATCTTTGTTTCAATATGTAAGCACATGGCATAAATATACACCTAAGTTGTGCGTTTTGTGGAAATAGTTCTGGAGTTAGAGAGAATCTTGCCTGTTCAGTTTAGTAGTAGCATAATCAGATGGGAATTTGTGTTGTATTGCTCTTTTGGTTGGGCAGGCAGACTGTCTTTTTTTAGCCTTTGTGCTAGGTGTGCATGTTTCAGTTGGTCCAATAGAATGTTGGAGGTGAAATTCACAGATCATTTTGTGTTTTTCAAGTCATGCTTCTGTATAAGTTTGCTTAAAAATAAATATTTTGAGAGAAAATTCTATGTATTCATACTCTAAATTCAGAGGTTTTTATTTTATGGAATTGAATGTTAAATTTCTTACAAGTAATTTTCATAGCGGGAATTTTGCAAGTCTTGTGTTTGTGAATTGGGTTGCAATTTGATTCTGACTGTTTTTAAGTCAATAAAGGTTTGACTTCTTCAGGCTTATTATATCCCCAAGGATTTGCATTAATGTACTTTCTACTTGGTTCACATCCTACTGGAAAACCTAGTCATTCTCCTCAGCCTTATAAACTGCAGAAGACTGTAAAGACACGTATAAGGTAAAATATTACAGTGTTTTTTGGCTATATTGTCATATCTTAATCAGGAATAGTGGAAGAAAGGATATTATTCTGTGTAATTTTGACCTAGGCACAGCATTGCTCTTCTGAAACACAGGTAACGTTCACCTGCATAATCTGTGCTTGCCCTGGAGTAGGTGTAGAGTTCTGTTTTTTATCACAGATTCTGGAGTAGAGGCTTGGTTCTTAAGGTAGGTTTGCATAGAGTTTTAAATATTTTGGTTGGGTTTTTTTTAACTGCTTGCAATAAGCAGGTGGCAAAATGTATATGTAGCTACCAAATCAGTTACTTTTTGTTTGTTTATTTATACAAACTGTAATTTGTAGCTAGCTAGGAGGATCACAGTGCTATGAGTGCTTGTTCCAGTTAAATTTTTCGGTATTTTGGTGTTTGCTCAAATGGAATATACATGATTGGTCTTGAAGCAAAGCAAAATGCACTGCTTTTGGGAGATTGAAATGATTTCAGCTTGACCAGAAAATATGCTGATTTTTTTCAAACTCACCTTAAAATGTGGAATGTTCAGCCTTATCTTATTCCATTTCTTTGACCTTTCTGAAGTGGATTTGATTACAAATTTCCATAGAAGCAACAGCTCAGACCATAAAATGCACACTGGTGCTTTTCTCCAGAGCTTAAGCATTGGTACTTAACTTATGGCTGAGAAATGAATAAACTGTAGTTTACAACAGTGAATTGCTAAATCTTTAATGCAACCATGGTCTGGCTCAGCAATGCTTAAAACCTACAGCTTCAAACCTTGTGGTATGTTAAAATGCCATTAAGTCACGGAACATTTGTCACGTGTTTCAGGATTTCCTGGAGACCAAGCTGTAAATTTTGGAGTAAGGCAAAAGAAATTTTTATCTATCACTGATTTGTAGCCCACTGGTGAGTCTTAAAAATTTAGATAAGTGCTGCCCAAACGAGATTGGGAAGTTAAGGTCTAAATTAAAAAAAAACAAAACCTGTTTAAAATAAATGGATTACTATTTGGCACCATTCTATGCCTATTAAAAACACTTTAAAAATTAAAATAAACAAGTGTTTCTTTTAAACTTCACGGCATGTAGACTGTGAAGTAAGCATAAGGGGAAACTGTTGCTCTGTGTGCATAGGAAAGGTATAATGTGAAACTACAAAATACTTGTTGGTGACCATGGTCTCAGTGCTCTCAGCTGCTTCTGGAGCACTTGACCATGCTGATGACTGAGAGAAGTGCTGAATAGTGAGAAACCCAAGGTGCTCTATGTGAGTTCTATTACTTAAGTTCTGTTCAGGAGGTGTGATCTTTCCATCTCTGTGGAGCTGATGGAGGAACTTAGTGGAACTGCTTCCACTCCAGCTGAGTAGGAAGCTTTTGGGTTTTGTGGTATTTTGGATCATCAGGACAGGAACAATATTGTTTAAGACAATACAGTTGGTGTCACTAGAGAAAGGATGTGATGATGTCCACTAACTGATGTACAGCTTCATCACTGCTACCTCTTGCAAAATTTAATGGGACTATTTATCATGTTGCTAATGATCGCTTTAATGTAGAACAAAGTATAGTCATTTTTTTTGCTAATCAGCTCAAAATACCGTGGGAATAGGGGTGTAGATGTTTACTTGTACTGAAGACTGTAGCTACCATGGAAACTCTGATTTCTTAAGCAATGAACAGAAAGTTTCCTTCACCACAACACAACAGGCAGCAGGTTGTTTTTTGGGTGGAGGCACTAGTCTGGAGAAGATGAAAAATGGCAGAGCACAGTATATAAACTCCCCTTGTTTACTGAGCCAGCAAGATAGCTAGGGAAGAAGACCCTTCATTTGTGTTGGATATTGTGGGAATTAGGTGCCTGTTAAGTGTCGAAAGGAATGATTGCTTGAACAGTTTTCACATGATGGAGCAAGGGGGAACCAGAGAACACCAGGATGCAAATTGTGTCATTGTCTCCAAGAGATGAGGCATTTCTGAATTACCTCAGTGAGCAGATCCTGCTGCAGTAGGATATGCATATATATGACTTAACATTCCCACATGCAGGGATGGGTACAGTATATGTGATATTTTTCCCTTTGCCAGTTTTAATCTTTTATTTGGTGTTGTTACTCCCAAGAAATTGTATTTGGGAAAGCTTGTATGAGCAGCTGTATTCTTGCTTGATAAGTACATTTATATGATACTGCAGTATAAATCTGTGGTAAATTATGTATTAAAGACAACTGAAACTATAAAACTGGCTTTTGAAGTGATTGTCCAGTAGAAAAGGAAGACAGATTGCAGTGATTTTCTATGCGACCTGGACTTAAGAGTAAGCACAGGATACAGGGATAAGATGACACGGATCTAATTTGTGATGCAAAACCCTTCCCTGACAAAAAATACCTTATAGAGTCTGATCTTAAGTGAAAATTTTTAAGATTAACTTCTATAAAAAATGTTACAACCCACCTTCCCCCCCAAAACTGGCAGTAAGGGAAATGATAAGTGCTAAATTGTTTGTGTCTGGGTTACTAGAAATCTGATGATTTCACAACACCAAAAATTCGCTATCTACAGAGCAGAGCTGACTTACTCAAAATAACTGCTGGGGAATAAAATCTGTGGCATTTCTTTACATCCTGGTTAAGATGTAAATTTCCTGGTCATCATAACTGCTCTGTCTCAAACCCAAGCTTGCCTTGAAATGTGTTGCTGAGCTCTTCCTGTTATTGAAGAGCCTTCTGTTGTGCATATTTTGTGTGTGTTGCCCTCAGGTAGATAAGTAAAATAACCATTAATCCTACTATTCTTGCTGCTTTAAGGTGCCACTTAATAAGATAAAGTAGAAATACAAGAGCAGTTTTCTAGCTGCCAAGACCCCAGGCTTAGGTGAGCCTGATCGACACTCAGTGGTGCTTAGTGAAGTAGAGAGACTGTCTCAGGGAGGACGAGTGCTCTGCTCTTTCCCAAGTGACATGTTCCCTGGAATATTGCTTGCTTCATCATAGCTTTTCCTGAAAGCAGCAGATGGCTTTTTGTTGTTGTTACACTATTTACCTGATAAAGCCATGGACCATATTGTCACGGCATTTGGGAATTTGTCCTGCTGCTCTCAGTTTTCTTTTTCTAGTAGGACATACTGTCATTGAAATCTATTGGTCTCTTAAGGCTTAGCTGTAAGAGGAGCGGGGGAAGCTACTGTTGGCTCAGAAAATGTGTAGCGAGATGAACTTGTTGACATGGCAGTGGCTTCAGTGGGTTCTGTTTTATTCAAATGTTTTAAATAAAGGTAATTAAAGAGTTAATTGGTAACCCCATGGAAACTCAGCTTCCGATTCACACTGCCAGGAGATGCAGACTTCCAATTGTGAGATAACACAGTAATGCACAGTAGTAATAAGAGGTGCACCAAAGTGTTAAGCCAGTTACCCTGCTCTAGGAAGTTCGCGGCAGTATTCAATGTTCTGCTCTGCTCCCCCACCTCCACTGCGGTGCAGATGATGAAGGAAAGGTTGACCTGAGTAGAACAAGTCTTTGTTAATGAGTTCCCAGTCCAAGATGAATGCTTTGGTGCATTCATGTCAGCAACAGCCTGAACTTATGAAAAAAAATTTGGTTGTACCCTGAATTATAGGGAGCTGTTTTTATGATGTAGAGCAGCAGTCCCTATGTTTTTTCCCTGAAAACAGAGTGATTCTCGCCAGCTAATGTCTATGAGAGTGTGGAACACATTTTCGCAAGCGGTCTGTGCATCTTGTAGCTTAGTTGTTGTAACATATACATTTATAAGCCCACAGGAAGCAGAACGGCTAGTGGGAATCTTCCGTTCATATTAGTGGACAAGACGTTCCTCCAGTGTGTAAGCAAGCAAATAAATAGTTTGTGATTATGCTTGAGTGTTACTCTGTTCTCTTACGGATGACAAATTAAATTGCTTATTTGAACAGCTGAACCCTTTTTCCATCAGTGTTCAGTAGATGCACAAAATAAATTAGATTCCTAACCTAGATGCCGTATTGATGGCTCCTGTGTTGAGTTCAAGTTGCACATCTTGTGTATATTTGACATGAGAATACATTGCAGTAAAATATTGCTGTAATATGAGTGAAGTGGTAATATTGTGGTGAAGTGTTTTCACCAGTTGCATACTGGACCACAGATATATAGGGGAGAGTTTTGTTGGACAGGAGTGTAGAATGCACCATAACAAATATCTTTTCCTGACAGAAATTATATGTTGCTGGCTACAACAAACAGCGTATGTCTGAGATGTTTTCAGGCCATTTATGTATTGGCCAAATATTAAGTGTGCTTGAAAAACAGTGAGGTAAGCTGACTTTAATTGCAGCATCTTTGTATAGCAATGGCAGCAATATAACATCAGAAAAATTAAATGCTAACAACTTTTTAAAAAGTAGATATGCACTTGAAGACTGTTTCCTTTTGCTAACTCACATTCATTGCTGTTCAGGCTGTAATCCCTGGTCAGTGTTCACTAGAAGGAAAAAGCACCAAGGTTGTACAGTGTTTCAGACTTTTTTTTCTCTTTATGTTCTTTATCCCCAAATATTTCTTGGATTTAAACTAAATATGTAATAAATAATAAATAATAAATCTTGCTATAAATCTCTGCATTTCTTTAGTTAACTATACTCCAGTGCTTTTTTGCTTCCTCAATTTAGTTTTTCTTGCAATGGGAAGGGAATAATACCTATTATGCCCAGCACAGTAGGCTGGTTAGAAGGAAACCTTCAAGGCTGTGAAGAGAGACAGTACGTTATGTGTAAGTTTTAAACAAAGGTTTGACCAACAGGTTGTAAATTTTATTATTATTTTTTTTTTCTAAAGGCAATATGTTTGTAGTTGGGGTTAAGTTCCAAGGAGCTGCATATTTGGATGGAGATCCTGACTGAATAGGAACAAATAACATGGGCCACCAAGAAACCCTTGCTGAGAAACATCAACAGCTATTAACTCAAATAGGAAGTTGGATCTCATTACATGGGCGATACTGTTGGTCCTGGTGGTTGGTCAGTCATGTACTGGTGACATCTTTCTGCGAGCTGCTTGCTGAAACCACTTGTTGAGCTCTGAGATGTGTTTGTGTATAAGCAGAGGTCTAAAAATTAGTAACACAGGATTTCAGAGTGTGTGTATTCAGACTTCAGTGTGGAGTGAAGCTTAAGATTTTAGTTATTCTGGAAAGCAAATGAAAATCCTTTCAGAATATGAGTAATTTCCAAAACTGAATTTTTTACGCCACTCTTAAACTATTGTTAGGAAGCAATATATGCCAGCCCTGCAAATTGTATAATAAATCTTTCATGTTACCTTTTTGAAATGCCTCATTGATTTATGTGGTTTAAGTGCAAGATCTCTGCTTCATATCCACCTGATGTGTTGAAACAGGAACCCGTTTTCAAATATTCAGAATGCTGAATGTCCTTTTCAGAGCTGGGAAATGTAGCATTGCCACAAGTAAGCTGGAAAGCTTAAATTTAGAACTGGAGTTGTATAAGCTGGTACACGGTGGTCTTTGAGGACTTGTGTAACTTTGTAGGCATACAAACCTTGGCTTAGGGCTTGTTGGATCAGAATAAAATAAATATCTATGCCTAATTTTGTTCCAAAAGATGTGATGAAAGGATAGCTTTGTCACACACAATGTCTGGGTCACAGACCTCAGGGAATTGATGTGATAACTTCAGACAAACCATGAGGTGTGTGGGGACTTGTATAGCTTGTGTTTGCTTAAGTCTGCTTTGCAAATTTGAGGGACAGCTGTTTGAGCAGTGCTTCTGTATGGTCTGCAACTTCTCAGTAACTATATACCACACTTATTTTTTTTTTTTACATAAATGCAGTGCACATTACTAATTTCTCTAGTGTGTTTTGGAGTGTTGGGAGAAGCAGCAAAGCTGTCATGATTAATCTTGAAAGAAAAAAGTACATGTCTTAAGAATGAAATCCTAGGACTTACAGACCATGGATATTTATACAGCAATGTGAGTGCATTTAAACAGATTTTTAAAAGCATATTTATTTAAAGAAGTGGAGTATGTTATCAGGAAATAAATACTTTGTGATTGCAGCAGCCAGAATAAGGCTGTTTATTGTATGTATATATGTGTAGCTGGTATAGGACTAATTGCACATCCTGCCCTGGGGCATTCCTGGACCATGACCCTGTCAAACTAGAAAGCACCACTAGAATTGTTAACTAGACCCTACTTAAACAGGACTGGGATTACAGAGCTCCAGGGACACAGGCCTGCTCAGGTCTGAGTAACACCTATTATTCTTTCTATCACATGTGCCTTCCTTCAGTTACGCTCTAAACTGGAATTTGCCTAGATAACCCCCCATGAGGTTGCTCTGGTAAGCACTTATTAGGGGAAATGTTTGTAATACGATGTGAGACCCTGCTGTGGCAGCAGCGTAGGATGACACTTATTTCAACTGCTCTTTTCAGCACATACATTTCTAGAAGTCTTAATCTAACACTTTCAAGCTATGTTTCCAATTTTGAATATCATAAATTGAGGAAATCAGTTATTGATGTACTGTTTTGTTTTTGTTTTAAATACTGTACTTAGATGTGAAGTTTGGACTTCAGAAGCTGTTACTTTTTTGTGGTCTGTTATTATTCAACAATTTTTTCAATTTATTTTCTGTGTATTCAATAGTCTGTGTGGTATATAGAGGGTTCCATTTATTTTAAACTCAGTTCAGTGCAAGATGTAGTATTGTCATGTAACATTTGACAACATAAAAATATTTCCTGCTGGTCATGGTACTTCATACAATGTGTAGACTTAAATTTTTGGAGAAGATGTGGAACCTGTCAAGGAAAGATGAATGCAAACTTTGCATCCTGGATGTCTTAAATGCAGGTTGAGCAAAATTGACTTCTGTTTCTGTAAACTTTGTTATTGTACTTTATTGTGAGTTCCTTTGGCATATATCAGATGTCAAACACAGGATTTTGACTATACTGATCTTCTGCCTTCACACTTCTTATTGTCCAGCTATGTTGAAAATTTATCTTGTGGCATGTGAGTAGCTCTAAGTGCTTCAAAACTCTTCTTTTTTTCAATTTTTTTTTCCTCCCCAATACACCTACCAGTTTTCATAACTGTTTTTACTCAGTTTGAGCCATAATGGCCCAAGTGGAGAAATCAGAAATTTGGAACTCTGACTTCTGGTTTTTTGTAGTTCTTTTCTTGCTGACAATAGTTAATACTTCAAAGCACAAGTTGACATCCCTGTGGAAAATCAATGTATTTCAGATTAGAGTTGTTAACATATCCCTGTTCCCGAGTGACTTGGAAGCAGAACTTGGGTGTAGTGGCTAGCATATTTCAACTGTATTTCTTGTCAATAAGATCTGTTACATCAAAATAAAATCCCAACACCAAAATAACACCAAACATCAAAACATATAGTCAGGACTATGAGAAGGGTCTTGCCTATTTTGTTGTCATAGGCAACCTATCTGCATTTCTATTCTTTTAGTATTTTGGAACTATGTTTATCATGGGTACCCTACCCACAACATAAATCTTAATCAAATCCTTGAGTCTATGCAAAGCTATAGCAAGTTGAATCTCATTTTAGTTATCTCTTAATCCCACTTAAAAATGTAGTGAACAGAGAATAATGTTGAAGAAAACATTTTGTTCATGAACTCAGGTTCTTCAGAATGTATGCATGCTGTAAGTTTTGATCCTGAAAATAGATGATGTAAACATTTGTTCCCAAAACACTGAAGCTTGTTGGACTGTTGAGCTACACTTGAAAGCTGTGAACTATCACCTGTTTGTTACACTGAGTCCTGGAGCAATATATTGGTGGAAAATATAGTTGGAACACCTTTCCAAGTTTAATTTTTACAAATTAAATATTTGATGGTTAGAACCACAGCAAAGGCTCTTGCATGTCTATTGTGTAGCTAAGTATATTTACTGAAGTTAAACAATTTCAGATACACTTCAAGTTACATAGATCTAGATCTTCAGTTTTCTTGCTCTTGATTACCTGTTAGATTTCCTGTTTTGCCAGCATCTTATAAAAAAATTTAGATTCCTCTTTACTAAATCCATAGGAAATGTCAAACTACTTAGCTCTTTGATTTTTTTTCTTGTTGGTAGCTTCTCACAGTGTGTTCAGCTGATAGCGATTTGTTTGTCCTTTGACTGAATGGTCTGCAGGTTCAGCATTTTCTACAGCTGCTGGTATTGCTGTTGAGCCAGTGATAGGTAAAATTAATGAACAAGCTAGATCCTTTTATTTCATACCTCTGACATATCCAGGCCAAGTTGCCCTGTATAACAGACTGGTTTTTCAACTTTTTTCCTTCAGTGGAGAACTGAGAAGGTGTCTGAAATGATCTTGAAGGGACGTTCTACTTCTATCTGTAGATCTTACAGAATTTACTTTTCAGCTGACAGAAGAGTTAATTCCATTGTAGTGTCTCTTAGCTAATAGAAGGTAAAATTATATGGTAGAGTGTATTACTCTTAGAGCTCTCAGTTATTAAAAATGCTGAAAAATTATGAAGAGCTAAATCTATTTTTAGAATTGCTCAAGGAATTAATTGCTGATGAATTAAACTAGGGGAAGAAGCAGTATGTGATTATGTAACCTTAAGATATATAACTCTTAATCAAGAGTTGTCCTCTTCCTTGTTCTCCAAGTTGGTGCTAGAATCAGTTAATATGTCCAGTGGAATCAGCTGAGAAAGGAGGAAGAGGTCTTATCTTAAAATCCACAAGGAAAGTCTTAGCAATATATATGAAGGTGGGTGATAACATAATGATGTTTCAGCAAATTAAAACTTATATTTTTTTATTCCTTATCTCTGCATATGTTTTACAGAAGGGCAGTATTCCTGGTTCTGACTTGGTCCACAAGTCACTTCTCTGTCCTGGCCAGAACCAGGACAGCAGTAGTGAATAGTGGTTGTTTTTTTTTTTTTTTTTGTTTGTGTTTTTTTTCTTTCTCTTTTTAGAACCTCTGATATTTCATTATGCTTCTTCTCTAAATTTATCTAAAATGCCATCTATTTTTAAGAAGACCAATCATCTGTTGTTATCTTGCTGCTTGGTTAATCTCTGGAACATGTTACATATGGTATTTTCCTTGACTGTCTTAAGTCTTCATCAGTTCTCATATAAAATTCTTGTCACTTCAGCCACATGTATTAAAATTAAATGTGTATTTATTAAATGCTCATTTCCAAATCTGTTGGGCTTCTCATGCTGTTTCCAACAGTTTTGCTTATGTACAATCTTGGGTTTTATAGATTGGCTGTTGTCATATTCGTAGTTGTCTTCCTCTGCCTTGTGACTTCAACCTTTCCAACTTTCGATTCAGCAATCTTGATCCAGCTCTGACTTTAAGATTTTTCTCTCTCTGCCTATGAGAAATCAAATAGGAGATTCTTGGGGCTTCCTGCTACTGTTATTTTGTTCTTTTGTACAACTTGCATATTTTGCTTTCACTAAGTCTTATTACATTCAGGGCGGTAGTCCTGCTAATCTGGTCATGATGGTTCTGCGCTGGGATGAATTAATAACATTAACAGAGCTGTGCTTTGGGTTCAGTAGCCTTATACTAAGTTAGCATGTGTATCCCAGTGCTCTAGTCAGCAAGAGGACAATGGCAACTGATTGCCCATGTTTTCTATCCCTCTGGCTTTAAATCATGCCAATAACATTGAAAGGCTGTTACATATATTCCCATTCTATGATTTAGCAGTTGATGGTAATCAGTTCCTGCTAATAATGGTTTATTTTTAAGTTACAGGTATGAGCCTTTAATATTGTTAAGTAATTGAAACGTTTTTGCTGCGTGTACCCCATAAATGCTTTGACATCTCTAATTAGCCTCGAGTACTTAAATGTTTACATGATTTACCATAAACTTCCTATTCTATTAGTTTGAGTGCATCAGCATTTCTTAATGAAAACTTAAATGCCTGTAAGGGCATCTTTGAATGCTGCACAAAGCTGGATGTAAAGATGAGGTGCATTTACTTCTTTACTTGCTTTTTTTTTTTTTTTTGTTAAAGTTTGGATAGTGTCTGCATTAGTCTATTAGAATCTGTGCACAGATAAGGTATTGAAGTCACAGAAGAGTGGTATTCCTTAAAGAGGAAAGTTTCCTCAATGGTGCTGTTACACTCAGTACATCTGAAAATATATCATGCTTGTCTTTTAAAGTTGAATTGGAGCTGGATTTGTAGTAAGATAAAGAATCTGTCAATCTGTAGTTGCATTTGTAGTTATGTAACTTGGTAGTACAGTGAAGCTGGGTGTCTGAAGCTCAGTGTAAATCTACTGAACAGCAGCCACACAAGACTGAAATGTACTTCTATATAACCTTTTTCATAGTAGTACAAATTTTTCTGATTGCTTTTGGTTGAATTCAACAAATGAGTAGTTGTCTATAGGTGATACAAACACTAAGAGCCCTGGAGAGCACAGTGTAGAGAAGTATTATGGTACATGTATTGGAAAATCTAATAATACAATGTAGCGCTGATCTTACCTAGGTGCTTATGCTTGCTGAAAGTGTATTTACTTACCATAAGACACAACATAAACATTGCATGGCTTTAATTGTAGACATTGTTGAAAAGAATGTGTAAATAATACACTGAACTGAAATGTGACAAAGTTTTAATCTTTGGCTGGATATGTAAAGGAAAATGTACTCATTTAAAATAACCATTTTCCATTCATCATATTCTCAAAATAATCCTTTTGGAACTGCATCTGTAACGATGACAAGAAGCAGCAGTTTTCAGCCACGCCATATGCCTGTGGAGCTAAGCGTCTGCATTCTGTAGACAGTTGGTGCAAAAGGCCACTCTTTCTGGACAAAGATTTCTCACAAAGACCTTGAAGTATACTTCATCTTCAACCTGCAAACCTTTGCTAAAACTATTTCAGTGTGTTTTGAACATAGTATGCCATGCACTTAACCAGAAGGTATGGACAGACTATTTAGTTCAAACCAATCAAACTGAAGGTACTCTTTGAAGCTTTTGTCCAGAGGGACTAAAGGCTGCTTTTTCATGTTGTTGTTTATTGCTATCCATGAAAGGATCCCTCCAAGAAAGAGAAGAAAGAGCTGTATAAAATCTTATACAAGAAAACATAACAGCTGGCAAAAATCAGACAGGACAAGATGCTAGATACAAGAAAGGGGAAATGATCACCACTGAGTTCTCCATTCCACTCACCTGATGCAAGGGCATACTCAAATCATACTGAAATCTGGTGAAGATTATCTTATGGTCTTTGTTATGATAGACTTGTCTTATCAAACTATCTTTATATGAATACTTCCAGGCATCTCTTCAGTTCTGTTTAAAATTCCTCCATTCTCACAGGTTAAGCATTGCTGCATTCTGCTTCAATGCTAAAATATATTGTAAAAAGATTTCTTTATACACCGCTTCTTTCTGTTTCATAATAACTTGCTTGTATCTTTTTAAGAGTATAACAGGCTTTCATCAAGTTTTTCATGGATTCATACCAATAAATTTTAAATGCTGTGTTAATAAGAAATCTGAAATATTTCTCCTTTTAAGTACACTTATAAATTTGTCAATCCACAGCATATTCAGTTCTATCACAATTTTCTCAGTCCTTTTAAGCACATGCAAAAGCCAACCTGCAAAACTACTGTAAACACAAAATTATCTCATCTTATTAATTGCTTCTCTTGTAGATCACAAGTATAACAAAAGATGTAAACTGAATCCTGAACAGCCCCCTCATCCTCTGTTCTATAACCTTCCTGGGTAGGTTTTGATAGATAGCAACAGAGAGAACAGAGCAGCTGAAGAGCATTTGAGGCTTGTGCCTGCTGTGATTGAAGTCCTGTGATGATTGGAGTGTGTGTCCTGTATAAAGGACATTTTCTTTGTGTAATGCAAAGGAAACAATTTCTGCTTCACTGACACCAGACAGCCAAGTTTTTCTATGTGTGGATGAAAGTTGCTAATAAAGATGCATTGCTTTAAATATGCTGTTGGAAATGAAGGGAATGTAGTAATGTAATGTAGTAACAGTGGAATGTAGTAATGCAAATGAAGAGGTATAACTTAAATTGTGAGTAATAGTAAATGTTTCACATTGCTGAAAAGTACCATTGTAATTACTACATTATTGCTCAGAAGTAACTATGGTTGTAGCTTTTGGGTGAAATTCTAGTTACCTATGATAATGCTGGTGGCTTGCAGAACTACTGCTGAGATACCTGTGAAGTGCAGCTGAAAACATCAAACCTGCTATACAGATCTATTTTTTTGAATGTCTTTTTGCAGACTTTCAGTTTTCAACTCCAGTATTTTGGAATTTGAAATCCTGGCTTTCTCTTGCCTATTCCAATTGAAAATCTTCAAACTTTAGTTTGAATAGGGGTAGAATTAAGGACTTTTTGACTGTATCTAAATATTTACAACTGTTGTTCTAACTGTTAGAATTAAATAGTCTTTATAAGAGTACTTGTTACAACAACTAAGTAAATATTGCCGATATTTAATGGCTACAAAAAATAAAAGCAGCACAAAATCTTCAATTTCCATGTGTGGCTGAAAGAGCTATAACAGGCTTCAGCTTTTTTTACAGCTGAAGTGTTTATTTCTAAATATTTCACTATCAGCATCAACATACTAGCTTTAAAACATCTTAAAAAAATCTTATTTTTGCTTACTATTTTAAAGATGAACAGAGAAAGTGAGAAATCTTGGCATGCATCTCTAGAGGCTGAATAGAATTATTGTCTAAAACCAAGCTAAGATTCCTCGTGTTTAGCCTTCAGAGATCTGCTTTTAAATACCACTTCTTGACATTAGCATGCTAGAAACTGTATTCAGTCTTCACATAATAAGCAAATAGAAGAATATTTGGAATAAGTGGGGAGTATTTGACATTTGCAGGGTCAGCTTGAGATTCAGTTTGTGAATTTAAATTTTTTTAATTAGTTTTTATAAACTAATAACATTCTATCTTTTCTAGTGAAAATAAGTAAAATCATAATGTGTGCTGCCCCCTCATCTTGCTGGTACTGTGATGTGAAATTAATGTTTAATACTTAGGTATTTTACTTGTCATGTTGGTCAGTTAAGGATGATTTAATAAGCTTATTTAATTTATTGAACTGAAATATTTTGGGTTCAATTAATCCTTCAAAGAATGTCAATCACTCTTGTGGAAGATTATGGGAAAGATTTGATCCATAACCCTACTGAAGTAAATTGGAAGAAATTCTAGCTAGTTGTGCTGTGCTTTGGCTCAAACTGGATAACTTTGCCTGAGAACTGTGATCCCTATACTCAGTTTCACCCTTCTTTCCTCAAGATAAACCACATGCTTCAAGGATGTCATCCTTCAAACACTTATTAGACAATTATTCCTATTGATTTAGTTCACATAAGTACGTAAAGTATTCAATGCTGAGCATACCTGTTGTCTCTTCCTTCTTAGTGAGTTCCTTGCAGGCAGATACCAAATGCTGTTTTCACCTTTGCTGTAGTACAGTAGTTGCACCAAATGCAGTCAGTGAACAACTTGCAGTAAAATACATACTCTTTGTTATTTAACAAGAATAATAGATACAATTCCAATGTAATATCAGCTAAGGAAAACATCTGCTTGGTTTTATTACCTGAAGTCTCTTTTCTTAAAAGAAACAAAAATGCTCCATCCTTAATCAAGGTGCCTATAACTGTGTATTTCATTATTAGACTTATTTGTTTTTCTTCTCTCATGATTTTAAAATTATTGTAGAATTTAACAAGCCATCAACAGCTCATTTCACTTATATTAGCTCATTTTCAAGTAAATTAGATTTTGTTAAAGAATATAAGACAATAAATGTATTTGTTATCTGTGACTATTCAATACAGTTTTGCTTCATCTGGGAGCTAATATTCCCATCAGGCATTGAGTATGACAGCAGTAGGGTTTCTTTTGCTTGCTCAGTCTCGGTAAATGCACTAGACTCATGTAATTTGCACTTACTCCTTTGGATTTTTCACCACCACCACCACCACTCTCACACACTATGCTTTCCCTTGGGGTTTTGATTTGGTGGTTTTGCTTTTTTTTTGTTTTCTTTCTACTAGTTACAGTTTCATTGTAGTAATGAGATCATGTCCTTGGCATCCTGAAAATCTTGCCTGTGCACCTGCCAGGAGAGGTGTGAGGGCTAGCAGCACTGAGCTCTGTGCAAGCCTCTGGAGACAAGTGGACAGTTTGGCAGAGAACAGGATGATATACTAAGAACTCAAATATGTTCTCTTGAATTTCTTATTTAAAAGGCTTTTTAATACTCATCATGCTTTACTAGAATCTTAGAATTTGCAAGAATTTTAAGATTTCTGAATCCTTGTTTCCCAACCATTTCTATTAAGGAGGTGCCTCTTAGGAGCTCTGGCTAAGATGAGGCTTTGTACCAAACAAAGTCAATGGAAATCTAATTTGTTTAACTCTGTCACCTACAGTTGCTCACCACAACTAACCCCATTTTTCCCTACCAAAAGTGCCCAATCATGCCTTGCAAAAATTTGACTAAATACCTTATTTGAGAAGTCAGAGAACATTTGTACAGAGGGAGAATTATGGCTTTTTATTATTATTATTATTTTTATTTTATTTTGTGTAAATTTCAGCTTCTTGATGGGTATTTCTCCCACTGAGCAGCTTTTACATGCCAAAGTCCATGGGGTCAGTTTTATAAGGTAAGGAGATGTTGAAACATAACATGCTGCAGCGTATTTTAAAATGATGGTTTTGTTTATAGTTCTTGTTTCTTCACTTAAGTCAGAATAAGAACTTCCGGTTGGGACCTTACTGTAGAAGATGTTGCACAACATTTTCCCACCAAAATTCCTTGTGACAGCACAAGAAGATACACCTGCAGCCAGACTGTGGCATGGGGCTTGTGCTGAGAAGCAGAGCCAGAGCTGTCAGCCTGGCCGGAGCGCATTGGCAAGGTGTGCTTAGGGCTGCCGTAATGTGGTGCCACCTTCTCTTCTGTCTTCTTAGAAAAGACACGTGTGGCCTCACACACATAAAGGAGATTTAGGGTTTGTTACCTTTGAGTTCAGAACACTTGTCCAGTGTCATTAATGCTCTTAGAATTAAAAGTTTGGTCTAATTGTTTCCTGTTTTTCTGTAACATATGCACACACTTGGAACTTGGAACTGTGCTGAATCTTAGCCTGTCAGTCTCCAGCTGCCTGCTCTTCAAGCCTTTTACTGTATCAAGATATCAAAAGAATTTCTGCCTTGTGACTAATGTGTAAGGTGGAGAAGGTTCCAATAATATTTAGAGAAGTAATTAGATCCCTATATAGGATACAACTTTTAGTAATTGCCAAGAAGGCACTTTCTACTGTGAAACTAATGCTTTCTGTTGTCGTGTGTGATCTGCACCCACCTTCACTAGGAAAGGGGGTACTGGATTGATTGTTTTTTCATGTTTTGTCCTAGTGTGCATGCTTCTACTGAAGGATTCTTCTGTTTGGAAGTAAGGCAGACCTGTGCAAAGGCAGGAGACTGCTCAGAACTTTCTATCCTATAGATAAGCCAAATTTCTAAAAGAAATGTAAAACAAAATACTTAAAAAAAAATCCACAAAACCATATTTGAACTGATTTCATTAGGTATTATTGTAAAGCCTAAAGTATTTAGTAGTATCTCTCTTTTTTCTAACTAATTCTCTTCCCATGTCTTTGAAACGTGTTATATTGTTTTGTAGCTTTTGTCTCTCAGCAGTGATGTTGAACATCTTTGTTTTCACAGCTGGAATTGAAACTGGTGTGCTGTGTGTTGAACCCAGGACTTCATTCATGCAATACAATCCACATCTTTACCCTTAATCAAGCAGTTAAAACAAGTTCCTACAATCAGTGAAAAGCACCTGAAAAATGCAAACAATAAATGTGTAGCCAGAAATGCTGTTCAAATTTTTTTTTTTTTTTTCTGTTTGTATTGTGTCGGGTCTCTTTAAATGGTGCATAAATTAATAGGGAATTAGTCTGTAATTTTTTTCTGGTCTCTGGAGAGCTTCAATCAAGTGTTCTGAAGATACTGATTAAATAGAATTTTTTACAAACTTCATGTGAATGTAAACAAATTTGACATTCCCACTGTGGGGGAAGAGTATTCTTGTGCAGCAACAGTTACCCAAATACAGACATGTAAATTAAGAATATCTCCACCTCTATCCCTCTCACTAGAATAAAAATGTAGTTACTAAAACCCACATAAGATACTCATTCAAGGGAATACTGGCGTATTGCTGTCACTTGTAGGCTGTTTTGATCTTGAATCCCCAGAGTAATTGAAAAAGGGGAGTTAATTTCTCTGGGGGAAGGCAGAGGGATGGGGAAAAGGCACTTGGCATTTGCATACCTACATCTCTTTCTGGTTGGAGCCCTAGTGTATGTATTAGCTCCTTTGGAAAATAGACAATTTTGTCTTAGTGTCTTGTGCTTTTTTTTCTCCTTTCTTTTCT
Source organism: Heliornis fulica (assembly GCA_013399135.1). Lineage (NCBI taxonomy): Eukaryota > Metazoa > Chordata > Aves > Gruiformes > Heliornithidae > Heliornis > Heliornis fulica. The sequence continues at coordinate 1,081,728 of VXBZ01008987.1, forward strand.
TACACATTGGTACTTCTAATTTTGGATCTCTTACATCCAGCCCTATTCCAGGATCCCTGAGTTATTCACCAATTTTTTCTGAATGTTAATTTTGTCCTTATCACATACAAACACTATTGTTATTGTCTCTTCTGTATTGCCCTCTTTACCCCTATATTGTACTTAAAAATTACTCGGGGAGCTTGTAGGTGAGAAATCCCACTTTTCCTTTCCTATAGAAATTTCCTGAAGTCATCCAGGAATTAACCTAAAGGAAGCCTGCATAGGTTTTTTATTAAGGTTGAGTGTTTGTATTTTGTTACAGTATGCATCTGAAATAAGTTTTCAGATTCAACTAAGTTCAGTAAAATTGAATTTTCTAGTATGAGATTTGTCAGGAGATAAAACTTGTCAGAATTCAGTCAGGAGGTGTTTACATGAAATCATATTATGTAGAAAGTCTGTCCCTTTGTAGTATCAAAGGTTTTACGACAGCAGGCTGAAGAAGAATATAGTCAAGTTCTTAATTTGTTGAAGTTGAAAGGCCTCTTTCAGATTTGCCAGATGTAGAACCCAGTGTGAAGCAGGAATAGTGTAGTACTTGATTTTCTTTCTGTCGCCAATATGGTTTGTAATGATTTGTTCTACAGTTTGTGGGTATAACTGTTGCTAAAGAAGGCATCCTATTCAGTCAGGGTGGGGTAGCAATTGCTGAATAAGCAATATTGCATTCATTTTCAGCTATTTCTAGAGCTCCAAGAAGCTTTGTCTTCCAAATTGCCCATAATATTTATTCCAAGTGCAATTTGTATTAATGATAAAATCTAGAATGTTGCTTTATGTCAGTAAAAGATTTATCTCTTCAAATTATTGAAATTCCACAGTTATTTTCTATTAATACTCATTAAAAGGAAATTTAGAATTCCTTTGGTTCCTTTAACCCAGAAATTTCTTATGTACTATCACAGCTACTCATTTGCAGAGTTTCAGTCATTCAGTTTAGCCTTTTGTTTAGTTGGGGTTCTATTGCTGCTCTCACCTTTTTCTCTTCCTCCATGCAAATTATTTTAATGCAAATTCTGAAATAGAAAATATACCTCCCATGTAATTACCGGAATTAAACTATTTTTAAATCATTCATCCCGTTTTACTAGAAGTAACCTGTATTTTGTTTCTATAAGAGGCAATGTATATTCTTGTTTTACTGTTTAGCTTGACTGTGTTGGGAATGTCTCTCTCTTTTAATGTGTAAATTTTTATTTTAGGTGCTGTTCATGATTCTTAGGCTAACCTGAAAATCAGTGTTTCTCTTTGAGTTTGTGCAAACATACTCAAGTTTGTCTTACAGAAAAATAACAGATAGTGAAATAATTTCTCTAGGATCTACTAAAAATAACTAGCTAGATAGTAACAGTTATGTGCTTTGACTATTGTTATGTAAGAGTAGTGGTTTTTCAAGATGAACTGATTTATCTGACAACCAAAAATATGGTCATCAGACCTGCCCTTTTTGTCCTATTTATTTTATTTTGGTTTTTTTTCCCCCTTTCCTTCATTGAAAACTAGCTCTTGCTTCAAGTGCCGCCTTCTGTTTCTTATGTCCTTCAAGCAGTTAGTCTGTGAAATGTGGAAAGTAAATATACCTAACCATATTCTGGCCATCTGAAGTTGACCAGTCAGTTCCTCCTTTGCTTGTGAGCTATGGAAATAAGTCATAGCTTCATAAGTACTCTTTGAATAAAGTCAGGAATCGTTTGAGTCCTCTGAGATCAAGGGGCAATGAATATATGCTATAATATAGCCTTGGTATGTTGGTTGCTATGTTGGTCCTCCTTGTTTAATGGCCTTGTAACGTGTATACACTTTTTAGATAATCTCTTTCAGTGAATTAGTCTTAGACTCTACTCTGCCCTGATGAGACCTCACCTGGAGTATTGCAACCAGTTCTGGGTCCCTGAATTCCAGAAGGACATACAGCTCCTTGAGAGAGTTCAGCGCAGGGCCACCAAGATGATGGAGTGGAACATTTTCTTTATGAGGACAGGCTGAGGGAGTTGGGTCTCTTCAGTTTGGAGAAGAGGAGACTGAGGGGTGACCTCATTAACATTTATAAATCTATAAAAGGTGAGTGTCAGGAGGATGGATCCAGGCTCTTCTCAGTGATGGCCAGTGATAGAACAAGGGGAAATTGGTTCCAAACTGGAACATAGAAAGTTCCATCTATAAGGAGGAACTTTTTCACTGTGAGGGTGACAGATTACTGGAACAGGCTGCCCAGAGAGGTTGTGGAGTCTCCTTCTTTGGAGACATTCCAGACCATTCTGGACACGTTCCTGTGTGATCTAGTCTAGATGATCCTGTTGGGAAAGGGGGTTTAGATTGAATGGTCTTTCGAGGTCTCTTCCTGCTCCTATTATTCTGTGATTCTGTGACTTCAGTAGCTGGAGAGCCTCAGAAGCCTCAGAGGAACTGACCTGGCTTCTAGAGCTAGGGGTTTTTGGAAATTAGAATATGCTTTACTAGATTGTGTGACTTAACATCTGAAGGATTCCTTGAGAAAGAAGAAACTGAGCTGTTTGTAAGCTCTGTCTGGCAGCAGTGAAACAAACAGCTCCCTGTGGGAAAGGGAACTGGGAACCAAGCACAGTGAGAAGTTGGTGGAGACAGTGGCCTCACTAAGGGCAGAACTCACTGCAGGGCAGATGGGATTCAGCAAATCAGAGTCCCCATTGCTAAACATTTCTGTAGTCCCAGCTGAATCTGTGCATTAGATTCTGGTGCCTGATGAGGAACAGTATCAGAAGAGATCAGGTAGCACTTCCTCAGTGAAGAAGAGAGCCCTTATTTGAAGTAAGGCATCTGGGGAAGCCTCCACTGAGGCGCCCCTTCCAGCACTTTCCTTCTAGCAATTCTTGCCCATGGGCTGCCCCCAGAGACAACCACCCAGGCTCCTGTATGGGGAGTATGTTTGAGAGCCTGACCCTTAAGCCATTGCAGAGAACACTTTCAGTACCCTTGGAAGGTCCTATCTTCTCTCCTGTAAGGTTCTTGTCTGTTAGTGATGTCATAGGAAATCAAGTACGTTTTTGAGGGTTCCATTTTGCAGTTTGCACAGTATTGTACTTGGGAGACAAAACAGAAATTGAGTGTTTTAGAAATTGGAAACCTGCCAGGAAAGCAGTATTAGTGAATTTGAATTAAACTTTGCAGCACTCCATATCCTTAAACAAATATTTCATTATTTCTTTAAAACAGAGACTTATGAAAATGTGCTATGAAAGCCCTAGCAATAAGGAAAGTGTTTGAAGTACTTAGCAGATTTAAAATCATGTACTTAATATGTATAGTTTTTGCTTTAGTTCTTCCTATTATTTATAGTGATTTTTTTTCCTTAGGGATTACATCTCTGCCCATTTTGAGATTCAATTCTATGCTAAAGAATGTGCTAAATCATTTTAAAAAATCAATATTTATTGTAATCTGTGATCTATCTTTTGAAATTAGCAATCCTTTTGAAAGTGTGTATCAGTAGAATATTCAGTGTGAGAAAGAAATTCAACATGAAGATGAAGGGGATTTCTCAACTATAAATGCAGATTTACTGTTATGATTTAAAATGTAAAGTTTTATCACAGTATGAAAATTAATGCAGAAGGTCAGGGATGGGTGAGGTCATCTTACACTAGTATTTCTATCAAATATCCATGGAAGTTACTGTAAAGATAGAACATTTTTGAAGACAAATGACTTCTGGTGTTGTCAAATTAAAAGCAGTTTGATTTGAAGAGTGAGTTTGGCACTCGGATTTACAAGGAAGGAGAACAGCATCTGTCAGGAGTGAACTAGAGATTGGCTCAGTGGAGGGGAGGAATGAAGTAGCTAGTTCAGTGTAGTTAGTCATTTCCATTTTCTTTTGTTCCCAAGACTACTGTGAGGAAGGACTTCTCTTGGATCGCTGAAAAGGGGAAAGAAACAATATGTGATAAAGCTGATGTACTTCTGGGGTGTTGGGGAGAAAAATCTTTTCTTCCTGCCCCTGTCTTCAAGAAGAAAGTACAGGGTTGCAGAAGAACAGACTGTCTTCTGAGACATTTTTTTTTTTAATTTTGAAAGGCTTGAAACTCCTGTCTTTCCTTTTATGTCTTTTGTCATTGCTCTGGTAACTGTGTCATCGTGCTTTAACAGGCAGCCACCCAGAAACTGCTCATCTCAAACTCCTTTTTCTAAGAAGCTAGTAGCACTCTGCGTGGCTGTGAATGTGCATCTCTGGCCCGTTTCATCTAAACCTCTTGAACGCTTTCCCCCTCTGAAGAACCACTGGCAGAGTTTTCAGTGATATCTAACATAAGGAGAGTAGATATACAAGAAGAAGCTGTAACCTAGAGTTACAGTAGTGGTAATAGTAATTAAAAAGGGTAAGATTTTGTATTCAATTTCTCATGCGTAGGAGTGGCAGAAGCTGTAAGATTTCTCTTCTATGGCAGGTCAGTATGCAAGCCCAAACCAGATGAGGGATCACACGGGTCACTGTGGGATAGAGAGGTGCAGACAGCAATGACACTGCTTATCTGCTCACTGTATTCCAAGAATCCTCTCAGATTTCATGTAGGGGTCTGTGCTACCTTAAACTGCTCTTGTACATCTGGCTTGTGCTTAGTGGTTACAAATATAAGACTGCAAATATTGCCACCTTTTATGTGTATATTTATCATCTTGACTGCAAAAAGCTCTCAATTAGATAATTTGCAGTTTGCAAGGGCAAGTAAACTGCATTTATTTTATAGCTGAAATGAATTTTAATAAGTAGCAATCAGTGTTCCTTTCCAAAGGAAGGGCTAGAGGTAAATAAACTGACCCTGTAAGTTTTATTTCAGACTTTCTTATCAGAGGGAGCACTTGACAGAGTTAAAAATAAACGTGACTTTTTTTTTTTTTTTTTTAAATTTTGGCTATTACAAGGTAAACACTGCTACTGCAATGATGAAAAAATCCCATTGAGTAATCCAATGAATACCTGTTATTTGAATGTTTAGGAAATTTGCAACAGTGCTGGAGATGTTGGTTGCCTAATTCCAACACTGAATCATTTAAAAGTCTCCATTATAGACATCAGCCTATGTACTTGTGTTATTTCTCATTTTATTGGTTTTCAAAGGTTGGAGGAATACTGGTATAGCAAGCCTTGATAAACCATTTCATGAGGATGTTTGGAGGCTTGCTGGTTTTGTTTTTGGGTTTGGTTTTTTTTATTTTCCTCTGCATCTTCAAATGCAGCTAGAAAAGGTTGAGGGAAATACTGTATATTTTCTTCTCAAAAGCAATCACTCTCAGGGATTTAGGAATCAGGAACTGAGACTTGTCTGTCTTTCTCGTGGTCATAGGAACAGGAATATTATATGACTTTTTCATGATATTACATGAAAGAAAACATCACTACAAATTTAAATAAATTGCTCTTAAAGATTAAAATTTCTAAATTAAAAAAGGTGAAATAGGATACTTCTGGCTGCTACACTCCAGCAGCAAAACTTACATAAATTAATATAGCCAAACCTAGAGATCTCTATGGTGTGAGGACATTTACATAACAAATTTTAAGTAGACTTTTATTGACCTTTCTACTGAATCATTATGCTATACTTTTCTTGACACAGAAGGGGCTATTTTGAGAGCATATGGCCTGGAAAAGTATCGCTAAGCAGGTGTAATAGAAATTCTTCTCATAATGGCACTGAATAATTCAGACAGATACGTCATGGATGGTTGTTCCTGACATGAGGGAGTATATAATGTGTACAAATGATGACTTGTGGAAGGCAGACTTTGAAGAACCTCATTCTTTGCAATAACTGAGCTCCTATATACAACTGCATAATGAAGGTGATTTGCTTAACTTTCAAGTTTTTTTCAAACTAGGAGTTGCCTCAACTGAGATTTTTTTTAGTGTTTTATTAACATACTGGTCCATACCTAAATATTCAGTTGAAGGAGGATTTTTTTTTCAATGTTTGGGTTTGTTTTGTTTGTGTGTTTTCCATTAGTTAGACTTTTCTTTTTTCCACTGAGTTGTTTTTAAAACTTTATAATTTAAGTTTCAATTAGCATCTGTCTGAAAACATTCATGCCAGTTCTGGTGGTAACAGGGTAGAAGGAAATGGACTATTGCCTCCTTAAAACTGGAATTATAACTATGAAGAATCCAAGTAATTCAATTTCATGATAAATGGAATGGTGATTTTATAAATTTTGTTTAGGTGCTATTTGCTGTTTTACTGAGAAATATTTACCAACTTTGTTTTGATTTACTGCAAAAAAGTATGTAATGAATGAGAGCTTTGCATATAATTACTAAATGTTTCTGTGCAGTGGAATTGTGGCATGGATCCTGGAATTTTATGCCTGAAGGAAGGGTTTCAAAAAGCTTCGAGTGGTTATGGTTGAACAAAAAGCTCCAGCTGTGATCAATCCATATGGCAATCTAGTACACATTAGCTGTTAGTTTTGTTTAAGCTGATCTAGGCTGAAGATTAATTTGTGAAGTAAAAAGAGACAATGTTCAGCTCAGAATTGAAAATCTGAAGGGTTCTCATTGGTTTGCCATCTGTTCTTTAAAAATGTGCATTTGAGTTGGCATCAAATTTTAGTATTTGTTGACAAACTAATAGACATAAAAGCAAATTAGAAATCAGTTCTAACCTTCCTTAATCAAAGTAAACCTGATGTGATAATATCATCCTTCATCTCAGAATCAGCAAAATGATCTGAGTGAAACTGTAAAATCATAATGCAGGGCAGCATAAATTGAACTCATCCACATTATTCAGATTTGGTGACATCATATGGTTGCAAGAAGAGGCAGTACATGGAAAGAGCTGAACACCTTTGAAGGATATGGTAGAGTGTAAGATGAATACTTAGACATGAAGGTTATATCTTCTATATCCTCAAAGATACAGGATGTTTAATTGAGAAGAGAGTAAAAACCAGATTTTCTCACAGATCTGATTAAAAGAATGGGCTATGTATCCTTGATGGGGTGGAAGGGTGGCTGCATGCTTAGTAAATCTTGGAGAAAGAAGACAATGAAAACCAATGTCAGTCTTTTGTTATTTGCTTGGATTTTTTTTTTTTTTACTACGGTATCCTCTAGGAAAAGGTGCAATTTGGGTAGGATTGGTCTCTTCTCTTAGGTAGCAAGTGATAGGTTGAGACTATATGGTTTTAAATTGCACCAGGAGAGATTTAGATATCAGGAAGAATTTCTTTACTGAAGGGGTACTCAAGTATAGGAACAGGCTGCCCAGAGATGGTGATGTTGTGCTTGAGGATATGGTCTAGAGGTGGGCTAGGCAGTGTTAGGCCATGGTTGGACTTGATCATGTTTAAGGTAGTTTTTCAACCCAAGTAATTCTGTAAATTTCAAGATCTCGAGCTGTAATATCATCTGCAAATAACTGGTTCATAGATTTGTTTTGGGTATTTTTTTATTTTTATTTTTTTAAAAAATAGATTTATTTTAATGCAATTGAATTAGCAGTTGCCTTGAAATTAAGTCCTGGAATGGTATAATTGCAACATGGCACAGGTCTCTCATTCTCAGTAGGTGCTTTTTTATCTTTCCAAGATTGTTTTCTCAAGCTTCCAGAATGAATAATATGGAAGTATGAGAATGTCTTTAGATTTAAGGCCTTTTAGTCTTTTTAATCACTTCAGACCTGTAGCTGAGTCATGCTACTGCAGGCTTCATTCGTAACCCTGTATTACTATACACATCTATTACTAGATGGAAATGCTTCACTGGTGAGAGGTGGTGAGATCCCTTACCCTTGTAGAGATAATCTCAATCTTGCTCTTCCACAGCAACAACGCAGAATGTTTTCACTGTTGGAAGAGGAGTAAGGCATAGTAAATTTGTGAGGAAAATTGTCCGAGAAGCTGCTTTTCCAGTCTCTATAGAAGTTGTTGACCCACATACTAAAGCTGAATATAGAACCATAGAATCATTAAGACTGGAAAAGATCTCCAAGATCATCTAGTCCAAGTGTTCCCCTACCACTTATGTTACTCACTAAACCATGCCCTTTAATATCTCATCCATCCTTTCTTTAAACATCCCAAAGGACAGTGACTCCACCACCTGTCTGGGCAACCTGTTCCAGTGCCTAACCATATAAACAGTTTGTGAGAATCTAATATGTTGTAGGAAAATAAAAGCAATCTTTTTCTTGTTAATGCACTTTAAAACACTGCAGACTGTACTACTGTTACTGTGTATGTCTTATTACTGTGTAGAGTATCAATCTTCTGTGTTGTTTACTGTAAGCATTTTCTTTGGCATAGGGAATTAATGTTGAAAGCAAACTTCAAAGGTAAAGGAGCATTTAAGCAGTGGTCCATTGAAGAGAATTAAAACAGTGGCAGTCTGCGGTGCTAAGTGGCTTCATGCATTTTTTGAGTCTCTAACATGCAGTTCCAGGCCAAACAAGTGCATAAAAATGTTTTTGTTGTGTCTGAATCAACTAGATAATAGGAAAGGAAAGCCAAAGGGATGCGGGATGTGATCTGAAAGAGAGATGAAGTGGGAGAAGAGTGGCTGTGGAATCTATGTTCTTGAAGATACTCAAGGCCTGGGTGTGTTCAAATCCCTGGACAAGTGGATTGAACTACAGTTTTGACCCTGCTTTAAGAGATGCTTGCACCAGGTGGCCTTGAAGAATTCTTTGACTGGAGTTATTCTATGGCTCTGTGATCCTATGAATAAATTACTACGAATTGAATAAAAAAAAAACATGACTGAAATTTCTTGAAATCATGTAGGGCTTATGTGGAAGACTGGATCATTGACATATTGTGATTGCACCACTGCAGTTTGTTGAAGCATTAGCTAGAAAGAGCAATTACACTGAAACATAATCGGCACTTCATCTCATAATTGTGCAGACTGTTCAAAGCTGTTGGAAATTCTACTTTGCCATGTGTGCACATTTGGCACACTGGAAATGGTGTTAATTTAGCAATAAGGAAATGCTGGTAAATCATGATCACAAGTAGAAGCAACTGTGGCACTGTATACTGAAGAATTTCTCATGATTAAAAGTTGAGATTGTAAATCTAAGTTCTGTTACTTTGTTCAGGACAAATGCATGTCCTGCTTTAAACCAGGATGTTGTCTAGGCTTGCTGAGCATCCCAACCATCGTTTGAGAAATGTGAAGTCTAAGCTTATGATAGAAGTGTTTGCCATGTTAGACTTCCACTTCTGTTACTTAAATGCACTTCCTTTAAATCATAGTAGTACTTCCTACATTTATCTGACTATTGGCTAATTCAAATTTAACATAGGATTGGGACCAAAATCCTGGACCCAGTCTGGAACCATTGGAAGAATGGCTACAATTTTGTTGTTTTTTTTTTTTTTTTTACTATATTCAGACTTTGTGTATAATATATAGTGTAGAAGTAAAAATTCTCAACAGAAGTAGTGGAAGTGGAGTACCCTCCAACCGCAAGCTGTTGGTTTGAATACTCTCAGGAAAGGTACGGTGACAGTGAGAATCTGAACCTCCTGCAGACAGAGGAATATCTATCATCGAATTTTCTTACAAATTTGTTTGCATCTCTTCCTTAATTTGTTTTTGGTGGTACTCTTTACAGAGAGTAGAGTCTGCCAGGTTTTAGACAGCGCAGTGCTCCCTTTTGCAAGGGGAAATTACTGGCTTCAAGAGCTGCTGTCTAAAGGAGTTTATTTGGAGCTGAAAAGCAGTAGTCAGCACAAACGGACTTTGTGAGCCTTGCTTCCTTTTGCCTATCAGCTAGATGTTTCTGCAGCAGCAACATATACCACAGTCCACAAAACTCAAGCATCACTTAGCGTTTATTACTGTTAAGAGTTTGAGAGGGTCTGTAACCGTGTGTGTGGCAAGAGTAAGGTTAGTGAAGGACCTTCTATGGGCCTTCAAACTGCAAGGAAATCTCATGCACCCTATATCCATCCCATGTATTTTCTGTAACTGTAGTCAGTGGTAAGCACTGTCTATCCAGTACATGGAAATACAGCAGTTGTACTACCTGACAAAAATCTAGGTTTATTTTAGGATTTGAGTTTTTTTAAACGTTCATCCAGTGCTAGCTGAAATGAAGGTATTTAACTGTGGAACTGCCAGAGTTCCCCAATGGGCTGAAGGACCTCATCCTCAAAAATTATTTATTGATGGTGATCTTAATCTTACGGGGTCCACATGTCCCATCAGTAAGGGGCTAGAGATCCTATGCAGCATGATATGGGTTTTGTTAGTCCAAAGGATAGCTTAGGTTACAATTAAGATGTTAAATAATAAAGTATAGAAATTTCATGTTACATTCTGTCTTTCCTTGTAGGAAATCTTGTGTTTGACACTGGAGTACAGACAATGATGAAGATAATAAACGCTGAGTGTCTTGATACCATTACATAGGTTCTAGTGAGCATGTGAAGTCTATAGTTAATTTTTAGAATTCATTTGCAACTTGAAGTACAAAGTAATCTTAAAATAGAAAACTTCTTGGAGGAGTAAATAAAGCAAGCTAGCTTTATTTACTAGTCTAACTTTATAAGCTAGACAAGCTAGCTGTATTAACTAGGTTTGGTTTATTCACAGTAACTGGTTGAGTTTCTGAACTGGAATATAAAACGCCCTTATAATAAAATCAAGGGAACTGAAATTCTGAATAATTTCAGAATTATCTAGAAAAAAACAAACACAAATTCACATAGCTTAAAAAATAGAATAATCTGAGTTAAATAGGAGGAAAGCACCATACCTAACAAATCTTGACAACTAAATTTGAACAATTAGTTGTGTTTCTTCTGAGTTGTGCCTACTGCAGTAGGCTAGGTTTGAGATAATGCCATTGAGGGACAATGTTATGACAGTCCTGCTGGTTTGAAGACTGAGAGCAGGGGAAATGGTGGGGAACTAGGCTGTTGTTGATGATAGATTTAGGTTTAAAACTTAGCTGTAGCTCACAAGTGGATTTCCATACTTGAAAAACGTTAAGTGCACAAAATAAGAATATACTGTTGTAGATGAAAATAATTAATGTTTTACAAAATCTGCTCCTGAACATAAAATGTATTTCAGATTAATGTTAAATACTGCCTGTTTCCATGTGGAAAGTCATCAAATAATGGCTTTGTTGAAATCCATGTACATGGAACTCAATGCAAGCACAATATCTGATAGCATTCTGAAGGCTCATCAATAGTAAAACCATACAAGGAATGATGTTCCTAAGAGATTCTTTTTTTTTTTTTTTTTTTTTTAGCAGGTGTCTTTTGGTTAGACAACATAATTTTGAATTGATATAATGAAGTTCTCTAGCATCATCTGTGCTGCTTGCCCCAAGCCTGCCCGTGTGCATGGGACTAGCTTTCAAAGGCAGAATAGGAATTTATGTGTGAAGTTGGTTCCTGTAGTGTCTTGCTGGAATACATTCTGCTTGCTATTCTGAGTAGGTTCAGTGAGCTGGGAAAAACATATATAAATCTCTCCCAAATCTTGCATCGCAGCATGTTCAGGTGCCTAAAATGAAACACCTTAATATGACATCTGGATTTGAGAACTCCCAAAGCTCCCACTAAAGAAATTAATGCAAAATTAAAGCCAGTTCCAGTAATGCTTGGAAGGTGTGACATTATTTCAGTTGATCTTGCCAATAACTTGTATTTTGATCCTAAAGCTAAGGCTGATACTCTGCTGACCAGTAAATACCATCTATTGATTTTGTCACCTGAAATCATGTCTCCCAAACTGTACTCTGTTTTCACTTGATGCTTGCTTTCTTAGGCAGAAGCAACTTGTAGTTATCACTTAATCTTTTAAAACTTCAGTTTTGGCTGTATAAAACTCAACCAAATGCACAGCCAGTGTGAACAGCAGTAGTAGTTAATACGAGGTGGTTTCAATTGTTTTTGGTAGAGGAGTGTTGCATAGCCTGAGGTGCTTCTAATGAACATTTACTACATGATCCTGTTCCTACTGATTGGAGTTTTTATGTAGTTGATTCACAGCCTTTCATGCTTTTTTCACTGAATCTCCAACCCCCAAAACAAACCAAAACCAAACTAGGCACAAGTAAAATTGTTTTAGTAAAGAGTGAGATGAGTTTTATTTCTGAAGAAATAGTGTTGTAATAAAAGCGTGTCTCCCAAAGGCAGATTTTTCCGTTAAGAGTGAAAGATTGAGTGAATGCCTATCACATTGGGTATCTTCCTATCAGAATGGGATATCTTCTGGTAATAGACAGACAGTGAGTTCCAAGCACACTTACACTCCCAAGTGTTTTACAGAACAAATACTTGAAGATTTGGAGTTTATTAATTAGAACCTGAGCAAATGCTATTGTGCCTCTCATGAGGTCTTTCTCAGAATTTTGCTTTTCTAATCTTGATCCTGGTGGGGCTCATCCCTCTATTTAAAATACAGGATGGTTTGGGGGGGGTGTGATCAGGCTTTAAAACTTCCCAAAAGGCAGTTTATTTTCTGAAATAAATAGCATTGCGCTCGAGATTCTTGATTTGGTTGTTACAATTTCAATTTGGTGGAGAATTGTTATGTATATTACCTTTTTTTTTTTCACAATTACGTGACTAGACTGTGTTTGAGAGTTGCAGCCCAGGTGATCCCTCACATTACTGTGGATATCTGTATTGTAGTCTCATCTATTGACCTTGGCAGAAAGAGATTATTGCATTTATTAATTTCCACTGTTGAATGACACAGATTGTGATTGCCAGCTATTGTTAGAGATGTCTTAAGAGACCAAACTGGTGGATTTAAGCCACCACATGTGAGATATTCCACAGCAGAGGCCGTGGCGATGATCTGGACTGTTTCTTGCACCAGCGCTTAAGCTGTGGTGCTGACTGTAATGAAGAGTGCTTAGCCTACTCTTTACAAACACCCAATACTCAGTTCCAACTTAATGAAAGAAAAAAAAAATAACAAAAGTTGTCATAATATTTACACATGATATATTATAAGTGTGTTCTTAAATTTCTCTCTTCCATCACTATCCTCTGCCCCCTTATTTAGCTATTTAGCCTGTGTCCTGAGTGTGGGAAAGCAGATGAGAGCAAATTCATGTAATTTTAAAATTATTCTTATCAGCATTGAAAAATATATTATTTCAAAATATGTTCTTTGATACATGAAATATATATTTAAGTGAAATTTTGGCTATGTTCAGAAAAAACCTATATAAAACTGAACTTAATTCTAGAATCTATCTAGATTAAATATTTTACATTAAACATAGACAAACAAAAACTTAATTGTTTTCTTTGTCTTAACATTCTAGAGAACCAGTTAAGTCCATGAGAGGAATTTAATATCAGTGGATCAAACTGCAAATGGTAAAACAAATTTCTAATTTAAAACCAAATAAAAATACCAAAACACAAAACCAAACAAAAAAGCCCCAGTAGTACCAGGTTTGCTTGGTTGGAGACTTCATTTAATTCTTTGACCTAGAAATATTGATGTGAAGGTTGAATGGGAAACTGCCTCCTCATCCCCAAGGGAGGGTAAAGGTTACCAATAAGAGCAGGTTGAACGGTCCCCTCATAAGATGGATCTCGTAGAACTGGAACTTGATTCTTCTGCTTCAGCATTGCTCCCAAATTTGTGGCTGCTTCTGGAATTGTGATCCAAGGGATCATTCAGGTTGAAAAGGACCACAAGGTTTCAGCTCCAACTGCCTGTTCAATGCAGACTCAGCACTGGATTCTGTTTGTCTTTTTGACCTTTTACTCTCATCTTTGCAATGTATTAATCTCCTGATAAACCCTTTAACACCTATACATTTTCCTTTTAAATAGTAGGAAACTGTTTCAAGTTTTGACTTGAACAAAAAAGTTGGAACAAGTCTTTTCCTCATCATTAAATTTTAACATTTCACATTTTCAAATATTTGGCTACTAACACACTGTTACTTTTAATGAGAGAACTCAAAGCTGATTTCTCACCAGCTGTCACAGTCAAATAGCTTGGCATTAAAAGCTATCAGAGAAAAGCTGTAAAATTACATCAATGGCTAAGTAAAAGTTTTGTTGAGAAATACACAGAAATTATGTGCATGTACTTTCAAAGACAATTAACTGCAACTGGATTATTAATTTTTCATCTTTAATCTTTAAGTAGTTTAAAATGCATCACAGTTATATTAAAATGTATTTATTTTTACTTTTTTGGGCCCTGTTTCCAATTCTCTTTTCCTTCCTGTTGCATTTCTGATTGTTTCATGTTTTAGGATGGTAAAACACTAAGAAAGGTTGAGTTTCAAGTTTTGTGTTTTAAGGTGTTCATTTCAGGTAAGTGCTTAGAAATGCCATTTCCAGAGGGGCAAGTTCAACCAAAAAAAGGCAGTTGAGCATATTATTTAACAATTTTCCAAAAGATAAATTGGTTTTCTTCTTTCTTAGGGGTTTTGAATCCTTGTCTATATTGCTTTTCCATTGGCATTCTATTGCTGGAATGGACTAGAACATGTCACTAGTTTGACTCGAGTTTTTGAAAGGGTGGCATTTATTGCACAGTTTGAGAGATATAGGAGTGATGTGAGTGAAGGCATGTATAGTTTTCTTAATAATTAAACATCTGCATGTGTTGGTTTTGGTTTTGTTATTTTTTTTTCTAAAAAACTGTTTCTTTCTCTCACTTTTATACATCTTTGTCAAACATAACTTCTGTTTGTGGGAGAAATATTCAGATAAAGTCCAATCAAGAAACAGCCCCTTCCCAGCCCCTCCTTCTCAACCCAGTTTCATTAACTGTCTGTATTACTGAAAGCAAATTTGAAAACTGAATACCTGACTAAAACTATGTTGGAGAAATCAAATGGAGATAGAAAATGAAAGAGATCTCTCATGATTGCTGCTTAAAATGTAGTTTCAGAGTGTCAAATACAGAATGTTCTGAAAACAGGATACAGTATAGGTATTATTTAGTTCAGCTGGATGTGCTGATGGGTCGTGATCACTTTCCTCTGTGGGCTCCTGGATTTTCCTGTACTTCACCTCTCCTGTCATTTTTCAGCTCTGTGAGATGTAATCTGCTTTGGTGGGAAGAGATGTGTCGTGATTAATGGCTCCTTTTTTTTATTAGGAAGCTGTAACCATAGACAAGTTGTCCTAGTTTAAGTGGCCTTACATTTCTGACGGGCAGGGCATGTGCAGTGTAAATGAAGTGTGGTTGGGGCTGGAGTAGGTAGATGTGGGTGTTGAAGACTAGGAAAACCCACCTATTTTCACGTTCAACTTCTGATGAAAGCTCAAATTCAATTTCAAACTGGAAATTAGATACTTTCCTTTGGTATTATAAAGCTTTTTTTTTTCCCTTTTATTACAAAGGAAAACTCATTAATTGGAAGCTTATGAATGCTTAAACTGTTAAGGTCAGTGCAGGTTGTGCATGCTTGGATAAGGTGTATTTTTGTCAGTGCTTGCTACCAAATGCAAACTGTACTCAGTCCTTTTGTTTGAGATTGGTGTTTCATGTTTCACATGATCTACTTTCTCTGCATATGATATAAAGCTGGTATAATCTCTCATGTATTTAAAAAAAAAAAGTAGTATATTTCCTGCAAAGTAGATCAATACTCCCAGGCATTGTATAGTTATATGTTATATTGTGGGTACAATTAATTTTTCAATATTTGATTTGGTATAAATTTTCAAATAATAGAAGGAAGTCCCAAATTTGTGGTGGATGTGAATTTAGGACATAGCCTTTGTCTGCGAGTCATCGCTTGGGGCGTGCTTTACCCTCCACGTTGACTCCCGTAGAAAGCTTTATTTACCCAGGGCTTTAAGCCACTCTCTGGCAGTGTACGGCATTTCAGTCCTGTGCTCTCACTTGTGTGTAGGGGTGAATATCCTCTCTTCTGAAGTAAAAGCATTCTTGTTCTGAAACACAAATTGGAGCTTTATGGACATTTGTGGTGGGGGTCAGGGAAGAGCATGCCCGCTCACAGCTGCTACCGTCTTCCCCTGGCTCTGCAAGGTGCAAATCCAAGAAGTGAACCCAGACCGTTCCCTGCAGACTTGCTCTATCCCCTTCTTACTCCCCAGGCTCCGTGCTTCCCAGCACAGGGTGCAAAGCATTTTTCCCCCACGGCCATCCTCCAGGCACTGAATTACACAGAGAGCCCTGGCAGAGTGGTCAGCATGGCACTGCTTGTCATGGTTGGCTGCTCGAGTAACCTCATTCCTTTTCCTGCCAGCGTGGGATTCCAGCTGAAAGTGAGCATCCCCTTGGAGAGGAAGTTTTTTTAGGACAGAAATATTTTGTATGGTTTTTAGCACTCTGGCTCCTGACGGTATCCCCTGGGCAGAATAAAATATTCATTAATCAGCATGACAAATCATAAAACCTGCAGCAGAATCTTGTTATCCCGTGGCTGATCTGACCTCTGCTTAGGACTCTGCTGGAGATTTTTTTTCTTTCTCTTGTCAGACTACTTCAGCATGAAATGAGCCGTCTTAAAGTGCAGTCTTTTCATTGGCAATTAATCCCTACTTCAAATGAAGATCTGCATTCAAGCAAATGACGAACAGTAGGCAGATCTTCTCAAGGGAGGGTTGGGCTTTTAACGACAACAAAAAGATGCTGAATAGCAGCATTTTAAAAGTAGGTCTGACAGGAGATATTATTCCTGTCAAAACTACAAGCTGTAATAAGTCTAGAAAAGGAATGGTCAAAACCTTTGCTTTTTTTCTTACTTGTGTAGAAATAGCGTAGCGAGATTGAAAGGTACACTGCTGTGATACTGGTGGAAACCTTAAGGTTTTGTCCTGAAAACAACCTGTTTGTGATGAGGTGTTAGGTGACCCCTCATCACAGATCATTTTTCCACCCAAACCAGTGTGGTTCTTAGAACTTTAGTGGCATGTGATGCTGGAGGGATTTGGCTCCAGGGCTTTCTTTGATGCTAACAGCGTATCCCCTGTGTCATCTGAACTCAAGGCTTAGATCAGCTTGTAACGTTGGGAGGAACAGGGAGATGTGTGCCTATTAGGACTCTAATTCTTCAGTGAAACCAGGATGTGCTCTGAACTTTGCACAGAATATGTACTCTCATGGATTTGTTTTTACTCTGAAATTTGCGAGTTCTGACAAAAAATATATATCCTTAAAGCATATTTGCTATTTCTCTTTTCTATCACAGAAATTGGCAGAGTGATTCAAATATAAACTAGAGAATGATTTTCAGATCTTGAATATTCATAACTTGAAGTAATTTTATGCAGAAAATTATAGGAGGAATTGACAGCTACCAGTGATGAAGATATTCCTGAATGGGAAAAAGCCCTTAAAAGCTGAAGCTAGAGCATTGTTTTAAACTCCTTTCTGACTGATATTTGTATATGCTGCTATACCAGTTGTGTGTTGTAGAGATTACAACACTCCTTTGAAATTTCCAATTATTTGAGACCTTCCAATTATGTCTCTTATTGATCAGCTTGGTCGAGACTAGTCTAGGCACAATCAATGATCTGTGACCCTCTGGGAGGTCTCTAGTGTGCTAATTCAAAGCTTGTGGATAATTCAGAAACAATAGCATAAGCCTTTGTGGGTTTAGGATGTTTGCAGTAGAATTAATGTACTTGCTGGTTCAAACCAAAGGCTTTGCAAGCCAAATGTCAGCATAGCTCTCTGCTAAACAGTTTTCCAGTGACGTGCTAAATTACAGTGGTAATCTTTATCAAATTCCAAATACAAACCCAACATTTATTTGTTAATAAAGCAGAAAAATCTTGAATGGAGAAGCCTTCCTCTGCTTCAGTATTTCCTCAATTTCATAAACGGATAGAATAAATATAGTCTAGTAATTTAATGACTATTTCTGTGGCCTCAAGGCCATAATTTACTGAAATGTAATGAATTATTCTTTGTCAAGGAGCATGGCATGGCAGATTTTACTTTTTTTCTTCCTTTAAGCATTTTGCATTTTATTGTGGCTTTTTTTTTCCTTGGAGAATAAATTGCCCAGGAATAGGTTTTAAGAGGGAGATGATGTAGTTTCTTCTTTCATTTTGTTTCTGGGGGATAAAAAAAGACTGTAATGTGATTAGTATGTGAAGAAAATGCTGAAGTGAAAGCTCCTCTGCTATTACAATTTAGTTGTGATTCTGATCTGTCTTCTGTTCTGCCAGCCTTGGTGTTAGTCTGCCTTGAGAGTAAAGGGAGGGTGGAGGGACACCTGATAACAGTCACTTGGCTTGACTTTTCTAGTAGCTCATGTGGGAAAATATAGGAAGTTTAGAAAATTCTCGGTTCTAGCCACACAGTATAAGGAAACTCAGCTCTCTGGGAACTATTCTGGTCCTGTGCTTAACAGATGTTGCTACAAGAATCAATAAAATGAGAATTTATAGGAGTTATAAGATTCTGTTATACTGTGCTGTTCTGAAATTTTGTTAGGCTTTTTTAATGATCATTCACACAGTGTATAGCATTAACCTTAAATCAAATAAAGCCATTTAACTTTTCTAGATGTGAAATTTTTACGTGCCCATTTTGTTTTTTAAAGGTTATCAAAATTCACAGAAATACTATTCATTTTTTTAACTGATGCTTGCTAAAGTCAAAGCCTTAAAGGTTACAGTATTTTAGCACATCTGAACCTAGTTGAGAGCAGTAAATGATGTCTACCAAAGTTTTGATACTGCTTTCATCACAAAATAAGCCTGTAACTGCAGACCAGTGTTGAACTGAAATCCAGTCAGCTCAAAGTCTCACACAGTTTTCTTTATTTTTCTCTTAAAATAAATTCTGCTTTGCCAAAAGTGAAACCATGGAAGTACACTATAAAAGTTACTGCCATCCATTCTGTCTGGAGTCTGTTAATGGCCATCTGCACTGTTTGCTGGAATCTTTCATTGTGAAAGGCCCTCTGGCATAGCTGGTGCATCAGCCTGCAACCCATATTCCTTCTGAGCCATTCCCTTTAGGGGAACAAAGAGCAGCCTGGCAGACTAGCTAAGTGTAGGAGAGTATCTTTAGGCTTGACTTCTTGATCCTGGTTGTCCCTGGGCTTAACTGTATTAATGCAGAAAACTGAGTTATCTTATCTCCTAGTCCTTAGAGATGTGTTCTGATTCATTTGACATGTCAGTGATTGCACTTGGTTACCATGCAAGTCTCTTAGAAAATACTTTGCTTTTAGCAACTATTATTTAAGTACAATACTGTGATGACAGTTTACATCTTACAGGTAGGAATGCAGGTAACTGCCTAGTATCCATGTATCACATGCAATTGCAAAGCTTCAGCTTAAATCCAAGTTCATAACAAGAATTAAGCTGAGATGGTTAGGTGTCTGGGCTGTATGTTCAGTCACAGATACCAAAGCTGAAACTCCTAATCAAGAAGTCTGCAGCACACATGCTAGGATTGATGATACTTACCAGAGAAACAGGGACTACACGGCTAACAAAAATAAAATTAGCTTTGTCAGAACTTATCTTCTGTCTTCTTCTCCTATCCTTTGATTACTTTATAAATCAATTTACTATTTATTTAACTCAATAAGTAAGAAGCTTTATGAGGTAAGTGAATGGTCTGAAATAGCTATGTTTGCTTTTGTAGAGTTCTTAATTTTTAATGAAGGACAAGTAGAGATTATATATATTCTCTGTGTTGGGTTTTCCCCATGGAATTTAAATCTCC
This sequence comes from Heliornis fulica, assembly GCA_013399135.1. Taxonomy (NCBI): domain Eukaryota; kingdom Metazoa; phylum Chordata; class Aves; order Gruiformes; family Heliornithidae; genus Heliornis; species Heliornis fulica. The sequence continues at coordinate 1,101,415 of VXBZ01008987.1, forward strand.
TATGAAATTATAGGGCACATATAGCCTCTTAAAGTACATAGAATTGTACAGAGCTTATGTCAGCTTAGACAGAACCAAGGAAAATGGAGAAAACAGTCTATGAAAGCAAAGATAATGTTTCAACCAAAGGCTGCTTATGTTTGTCAGAATCACACCTCCTATACTTACCAGCAAAAAAAAATGACTATGATCCAGATTAAAACCCACTATTGATTAGCATTTATCTGTCAGATGCTTGAACTATTATATTTTGTTGTTTGCAATCAAATTTATAGTAGCCACTTACTTTTCATTTTCTACAAATTTAAATATAGCCATCTTTTTTACTGAAAGCCTGCAGATTTCTTGTTTAAAATGGATAGTGCAAGTTTTTTTCCAGCATCTTAGTCTGCTAGGCTACCAACTGTACGGTTCTCGGGCAGCCAGGTGCTACCTGAATCACAGAGATACTACCCAGGTTCCTTTCCTCTGTACTGTGGTTGCATTCACTGGGCATGTTTCCACGCTTTTTTTTGTGTTTCCTGTGTGTGTGTGTGTGTGTGTATGATCTATATTGTATAGTATTGCTACTATAAGATGCTGTAACGTGACTAGTTTCTACCCACGTGAATCTCGCTCTGGAAACTGGCAGTTTAATCAGTCTAGATATAGAATACTGTATAGCAATGTAGGCATGTAAAAAAAGGCAAACTTTTTTGAAGACACTTCTATTTAAATAGCTTTTCCATCTTCATAAAGTACATGAAAAGTAAAAATGCAACAATGTTGCTCACAATATGCCTCACTGGTATAAAAATATGTAGCTAGAAAAAAAAAGACATGTATGTGTTCCTTCATTAAGTGTTTTTTAGCTCTGTGTCTAGTTCTGTGACCTTCCTGATGAATTATCCTGGAATGTGTGTTAAATAATAGGTTGCACAAAGACCTTTACAAGGTCATCCTCACAGGTGAAGTATAATTTCATGCATCACCAGCCGATTAGTTCAATAGAGGTGGATATTTAGCATACAGAAAAAACTATCCCTCTTCCTAAAAGATGAGTTTACAGCATTTTTTTGAGATAATGTTATTTCTGCAATTAGGAACACTTTATCAGCTTTCATGAAATATGTATTTCTCTTCGCAAATTAAGCTTTCATCATAATCAAGCTTTGACTTAATTGCTCTACAGGAAAAATGCCAATAAACAAAAAAATATTGAAAGACTTCTGAAAATAACGTGTGTTGATTATTGGAGAACAGTAAACAGTTCCGATAACCTGGTTTTGTGAGCAACTGCTCTATGACAAGACTAGTTATTGGGTCTTGTTTGGGGTGTGTAGTGTTTTGGGTTGGGTTGTTTTTTTAATTTTAATTTTCAAGATACATGATAGAAGTTGCAGCTATATTGAAGACAACTCCTAATTATTCCTGATTTGTACTTTCACTTCCTTATTTAATATCTAATACATTTATAATGTAAACTTAAAGCTGTTTTGGGTATGGCCCACAACATCCACACTTGAAGAATTATAATCCACTGTCTACAGATGTTTAGTGAAGTTAAAATGAATTGTTCTAAAAAGTGCAATTTGAGGTCATGAATTGTTTTTTTGGAAAGAAGGAAGGGAAAAAAAAGGATTTAATTAATCTTTATGTGATCCAGCAAGAAAGTAATACGGGTTTTTCATGCTCTGTATCCATGTTTTGTCATGCTGTTTGGAGTATCTGTCTTGGATGGCAGTTGGGAGTTATGGAAGTGAACCATGAAGATAATTTTTGTGATGTAAGTTGTATTTAGAAATAACCCTGTTTTAGGCACCTCTGGTGAGCTAATGTGTTCTTGATGCATGTACAGTATTGTCTTCAAGACAGTTGAAATGAAAAGTGTCACTGAAGTCCCTAATCCAGCATCTACTTTTTTTTTTTTATACTACAGCACGTAGTAAGTAATGGTAGAGAAATCAATCAGGATTATTGTCTTGAGGGTTAACGGCTGATTGAGTTACCAGCAGAGAGATAGCTGTACTCGCAGGATGTATGGTTTGAACTGTTGTGCTTTGTTACAGAAGACTTGCCAGAAGTGTGAGCTTTATCGAGCCTTGTCTCCACTTCTGACACGCTTCTACAACTTTCTGCTTTAAGCTGGTGGCTAAATCCCAGGGTGGCTAAATCCCAGGCTGTTAAACTCATTTTAATCCCAGGGTGTCCTGTGACCGGGGGGGGGATAAAGGTCATTTCAGATGTAGGTATAGAAACAGTGTGTTTTCTTTAAAAAAAATAAATAAATAAGATTTTAAAGGGAAAATGAGGGTAAAGGAAGGTGAACAGCGACATGCTCCAAATAGCTAAAGAAAATAATGAGCTCAACTGACTTATCCAAGCAAACAATCCTCATGTAAAGTGAAATACAGACACAAAGACCTTTTTAAAGACCATTCAGGAAGGGGGAAGGTATAGCAAAAATCTTTTGCACTGAGATTTATAATCACCTCAAACTGTTCACTAGTATTATTGTATAGAAAGCTGGAGGATCACTTGATTATATAACTGAAGATATAGGGGAAAGATGGAGAAGTTCATGATAGGAAGCAGCTATTTAATCTACAAAAAAAAACCCCAATCAAGAAACCCAGAAGCAGTAATGAGATTGTTAGTAGAATATGAAGTTAAAGAAATTCAGATGAGGCCATATTAGAACCTGTTAACAGAATTATTTAGAATTTTTCTACTATAATGCTTTTCAATTGTAGATACCAAGCCAGCATTCTAGAAGGGTTTATCTTCTGGAAACCTAATAGGTTTCCTCTCTGGCTGACAGAGGGCTGCAGACCTGGGTAACTAGGGATTTGGGGTTCCTTCCTACTTTTCAGTTTGGAAACTCTGAAAATGAAATGCTTGAAAATATTTAGCAAGTGCAGATTTCTGTTCAATCTCAAAGAGTTCAAGCTGAACCTTTATGGATTTTATGGAATTCCGATCATTTTATACTCCTAGAAAGGATATTTTAGTGATGTCTGTGATTGTTCCAGTATGGTAATTGTGAAAACAATGGTTCTTTAACATGAAGAGTAATGAAATTCACAGGAAGGAGTTAATTCTGTCATTCATACACAGCTCTTCATTTCAGTATATCAGAAATAGTAAGATAAAAGTATATACTAGAAAAAGACAAGGAAATAGAAATTCCGCAGCTTCCTGTGAAGGTACTGCAAAAGATCAGAGTCAAGTGCTCGTTTCTTACAAAAGGTTGGAGAATATCTTCAGAAAACTCCATCCCCATGTCCAGTGGATTGGTTTCTAAGTGACTGGCTGTGCAATGGGAGCTTATAGGATACTGCATTTGCAAGCACATCTTGTTGACTAGCAAACAGCTGTGGTATGTTGTACTGAATGTGAGTTTCTTTCCTAAATCATGTTTGAAAATGAAGGTTTCTGGCCTATGTGGAATAGTTAGTAGATAGATAATTGAAGCATTTTGTGTGCATAAATTTAGATGTGCCTTTAAACACAATTTTTCCCCAACATTCCTGCCTTGTGAGGGATTGACAGACTTTCCATAATCATGTAAATCTGTGCAGAAGCAAATAGTTTATATGTGAAGATTTGAAACTCATAATGCTGATTGGTAATTGGCATAGTGTATAGTTTAGCATAGACACCTGTTCTGTACGATATGAAAGCAAAACATGTTGCATTTTATGATTAGCCATTTTGTAAATCATCTTCAGTGTTACAAAACATTCCAATTCCCTCTGTAAGTTCTCTGCTCCTTTTGAGCATCTCTTGTCTGTTCCAGCATCAGCAGCAAAAACCCCAAGAAAACAAAACAAAAGCCCTACAAAATCCCAAGCAATTTATATTATTCTCTCATTTCTGTTTTTTAAAACGTGAACCTGACAATGAAGTAGAATCCTTCTGTCTCAACCCATAGGCTGAAAGGTCTGCCCATTTCTTGTTGCCATTTACATAACATGAGTCAGAACAAACAGCTTCTGGAGTTCCCTACTTGCAAAGCTGTTAAACTCATTTTAATCAAACACCCGGTTCCATAGAAGATGAGAGCTGTTGGATAGGTTTTCTTTTTAATACCTGACATTACATTTAGCTAGACAAATATATGCCAAAAAGACTCATTTTATTTTCTTAGTATTTATTTAAGAATTAGTGAAAAATTAGAGATCTTCTATTGCTTAGCAACACTGTTTGCATAATATCAAAATGATAAAAATCAAAATAAATGAAAAAGTGATATTGATATAAGAACTTGCATCTTCTTGGGCTGTCCAGTATAAGGTGGTCATCTGGAAACTGGAGTTCCCTGCAGTCAGAGAAAGGTACTGGATGCAAAAATGGACAATGACAAGAGAGAGATATTGTGGCCAGCTGTGGGTACTATGACTACTTTTTATCCCTCTCAGTATCATATCCCACTTTACATCATTGCACTGAGGAGGGGGCTGCTTTGCCGTGGTGTGTTTTGGCTCTGCAGGGGCTATTCACAAGTGGGCACATAGGACAGAAGCAGGTGGGTGATGGTGGGACACCCTCCCAATATATAGGGCGAAAACCTGGATAATTCAAGTTGTTTAGATTAGCTGCAGGAAAGCCCTTACTATAAATTATTTCTGAATTATTTGGCTGCTATTGTATTTCTAACATATATTTCTAATTGAAGGGCCTAGAATAAAACAATGTTGGTTCGTATTAGTAATAGTGTGTCTGCACAGAGCTAAAAGTTACAAATAGCTAATACAGTATATGTCTTTGATGAAAGGGGCTCCCACCTCTCTTGTTACCATCGTCTATGCTTGCGTTTGAGCAGCGACTGTACTTACAAGGGTTCTTTATCCGTGCTCAGGCACGTTCTCAAACGGTTAATCTTGGGAAGAAGAAGATCCTCCTGTGCATTTGTTAGAGCTGACATTCACCCTCATAGCTTTAGGCTGAATGTTTTTTCTTTTTTCTTCCTTGAAGTCTGCTAGAACTTCAAGCCTGTATCACAGGAGTCTCTATGAAGGATGACAGCCTGTGCTTCCCTATTTACAAAATACTGAAGCTTCTCTCATTCCTTGGAGAAAATTTCTTGCTCTGCTCTGAAATGAGAACATAACAGTTCCCTCCAAAGGCCTGTCCTGTCTCTCATGCTGTCAGGGTGGGTTATGCTTTGGGGAGAAACAAATTAAGAAAAATCCCGTATAATTATAGATTGATCACTTTCTCTGCTATATTTTTCCAGTTTCCTTTGGTCTGAGAATTGTGGGTTTTCATAATGTGTCAGTAAAAAGTGAATGCATCCCAATGAGCAAGAGAAAAACCCCACTGAAAATCAGAAAAGACAGATTTACTGAGAGACTGTCACTCTTTTTACCCAAGTTTACATTGTAAATAGTGGTTCTGACAGAAGACCCCACTTTTTTTTTTTTTTTTCTTAAACGCACACACTGAATAGGTATCTCAATTCATCCATCAGTCATGGATGATTTATAAGAACTTTCCTCCTTTCAGAGGATGCATTTGTTATTGACCATCTGACTGTTCATGGAAGAGGTGCTGATAAGTGTTGGAAGTTTTCATAGGCATTAATTATGGTTTGAGCTAGATGATCATTGAGGTCCCTTCCAACCCAAATGCTCTAAGATTCCATTGAAATTAAACAATTTGCATAGTTTCTAGTTAATTCTTGTTTGTTTTTTTTTTTTTTTTGGTTGAACTCAGCAAAAATTTAATCCTTAGTTGCAAAAATATCTTTTTAGGGCTGTGTGTTCTTATAGATTGTTTATTATGCTTAAAACTTTGTAATTAGCATATTATCAAAGAATATTTGCTTCACTCCTTGCAAAGATGAACTAAGCAGCTTACCTTAGTGCTTAGAGACTAAACAGACTGCCAAACAGAGACTAAATTGATATTGAACAAAATTGACTTCTTTTGTAGTTCATATTTCTTTCAACTGATCCTAACTGTAAAATCTTTATCAAAGAAAACAACTCCATGGTATCTTTCTGACAACCTCTTAATCTCCCTGAGATCCTGGGAGAACTACAATAAACCAGTCTATCAGTAACATGGCTTTCATCTTAATATCCTGAAGGTATGTTACTTGTTATCCCTTAAAGGAGATGAAGCTTTCAGGAGTATATATGCTTTACTTGTGTAGCCCAGGATGTCCCTGTAAACTGGAAACCTTCCCGGTTCTCTGCCTTTGTCACTTACGCTGTTTCAAATTGCCAACTGCAGCAAAGGGTGAGTGCTTGCAGAATGTATTTTGTTGAAGTACAAACCTTGAATATTGATCATTCCAAAGGTAATGTTCAAAACCAGAACCATACTAGAATGCATTTTCTGTAAGAAAAATAGCTGGTATAAACTGAGATAAACGGCGAGAGCTGAGGTCCCTTCTGGAATTTTAGAATCCAGTATGAAAAAAATCTTTAAAAGAAACTCAAGTTTCGAGTTAAATCTTGAATGTCCATTATTATACAAACATTCTTCCCTTTTTCAGAAAGTCTAACAATGAGATACTCAACAATATGTGGATATCAAATAATTTCCAACTTGTAAACATTGTCCTCCTGCTCAGGTAAAAACAAAGTTCTCGCTCCACAAAGGACGTGTAAGAAGCCCATTCCTTTTAAGGAGGAATGTAAGAAGCCCATTTCTAATGCATGGTATTCAGGATTGTATGTTAATACAGCACTGCTTTGAAGGATACCTGCCTGAGCAGGTGGGATGCCGTGAGTAGCCCTGTGGTACTGTGTGCTATTATGGAAATAAGCAGCATTTCCCTGACAGCATTATGATGTTCAAAGTGATATTTTATATCTTTTCTTCTTAGTTAAGCATGTATTTAAGTTTTGAGGAAGTTAGACTTGGGAAAGGACAGTGTTCTTGCCTGTCAGTGGGAAGTACATGGAGGACAACCATTGCTGTACCTGCAGCCCAGTAAGTCAACCTTAGAGCAGCTTCCAGTACCTGAAGGGCTGGAGAGGGACAGGTTGCAAAGGCCTGGAGTGGTGGAACAAGAAATAATGGCCTTAAACTGAAGGAGGGGAGATGTAGATTAGGTATTAGGAAGAAATCCTTCACTGTGAAAGTGGTGGATGATCCCAGGAGTGTTCAAGACCAGACCAGATGGGGCTTAGGGCACAGTGGGCTTGTGGAAAGTGTCCCTGCACATGGCAGGGGGTTAGGACTAGATGGGCTTTAGGGTCCCTTCAAACAAACCATTCTATGATTTCAGTAAGGAATAATAATGTACTTCTCAATTCAGTATTATTTTCTCCAAAATTGTGTTTTCTTTTCCATAAAGTACTATACTACTACTATTAATACATCTTCCAGATGATAATTTGTCACTCTTGGTGGCTCTTATCTACTGAAGAAGTAGATATTTTTTATTTTGGAATGTATTTTATTAAAATTTATACAGTACAAACACATCTTATTGCAAATTAATTGAGAATACTTTTTTGAATATTAAAATCGGAGATAAATTTGTTTTACAGTCTAGTAAATAGGTCCAGATATATAACTGCAGATACACAAGATCATGCCAGAGAAACAAAAAGCACAGTTTAGAAGATGTGCCTGTGGTTTGACATAAACATAAATGCTGAATCTGGTTACATGCCTTGTGTCTCCATTCTGTAGCACAGTACTTCAGTGTTTAAATTGAAAAGTCTAAATTTGGAATTGACTTTCTGATTCTGTGAAGTGCTAATTGCATTGTTAGCTTTTTATATCAAATCAGCGAGATCGTTCACTTACTGAAAAGAGTATGTCTTTTTACACACTAGATTGGAGGCTTTAGAAATAGGAATAGGTCAAATTGGCAAAGAAACCTGCTTTTTGTTGTTTTGAAGCACACTTTACTGTACTGTATAACTTCAGAGGTAGATTCCGATGAGCTGAATAACGAGATCTTCATGACATTTGCTTGAACATCTGTTAAAAATACAGCAGAAGTGTCTTCAGTTAAGCAGATTACTGGAAGCAAAATATTTGCTTTTTATCTACTGATTCTACATGTCCTTGTCCTTCAGTAGAGAATACAAGAGCAGAGTTCAGAGCCCTGTCCAGCATAGAGTATCCCACTCTGGGATTCTGTGTCATTGTAGCATTGAGGGCATTGGTTGTAAATATGCAAATATGTTTCTAGTCACCAGTGACTGCTGATGTGCCAGTGGCAAATGTGGAGTAATCAGAGTTTGGTCCTTTCATTGAGGTTTTCTTGCATTTGCTGTGGGTTAAGAACAGTAGTGCACTATAGTGCCCTTGGCTACCACAGATGAGTTTATGCTGGATAAACTGACACTCACAGCATGTGTGGCTTAATGAATGCTTACTGGAGTACCGACTCTTTATAGGGTTCATTTGCCCAATTACTTTAATCAGCTTAATTTACAAGGAGATGGTTTTGTAGGACTTCTGAGGGATGTTTTATGACATATTTTTATTAATATTAAATCAGTTTTAACTTTTATCTGCTGTCTGGCTTACTAGTTATAAACACTCTGTTGCTGAACACAGCAAGTTTCAACCCAAGGATTGTGGTTAGGAAAATTAAAGCACTCTCTGAGGTGTGACATCTGCCTTTGACACCATGCCATCAGCTGCTCTCATTTTGCTTTAAGTAGGTGTGCAGGAACAGCCACACATCAATACTTAGGTTAGTTCTATTATTTTTCTAACTAAAGCAAAGATAAACTTAATCCATTGGAAAACTACCCATTTAGGAAGGTCGCATCCACAGTTCTTCCTTAGTCAGAAGGGATGTAATGGGTCACAGTGTACCTTGACAGATTTTTACTGTGAGATCATTTAGTCTTTACAGGGTAACAGTTGTTTATAATTACTCTAATTGATGGACTAACTGAGGATGAGACTTCTGCTTTATTCAAAGGATCAACTCTGAGTATGGAGGCCTACCAACTTGTATGATAAACAAGTTGGTAGGCCTCCATATGATCAAGCAATGATAGGCACTAGGGTGAGAAAAAGCTCTCAGGAGTAAAAGGTCAATATAAGTTGGTAGATTCTACTTCTGCTGGGGCAAAGCTTGGTTTTCCAGCAGCTTGTAACCAGGTCAAGTAAAACTGTCAAAGAAAGAGTAGTATTTTTATGCTGTAAAGTCCACTTAAACCTGCCTTTTTTTAAAACAAAGGAAACTTTTCCTTTGTTTCTCAGGAAAACTTTTTTTTTGGAAAAAAAAACCCCAAAAAACAACAAAACCAAAAACCCCCAAACCAATTCAAACAAAACAAACCTCGTTGTTGTTTGGTTGGTTACTTTAAGTGTAATCCTTTCTTCTGTTGCATTGTTCTTCTCTGCATTTGGAAATATATTCAAATTCTGTATTCTGTTTTAATGTGGCTTCATATTGATGAACTTGTCAATATTAGCCTCTGTTTTGTTTTATATTCCTAGTCTCAAAAATAATCTTTCTATTACCTTTGGTCTGTGAGTCCCTCGAGGCTGCAGGCACACTCTCACCCCTCTTATGCAACACTTGTCAGCTTCAGTTCTAGAAAACCAGATGAAAGATCACACATGCACACACAGATGGAGGTAGTTCAGTGGGGTTTCATGAAATACCTCTAGTGAGGTATTAATTGAGATCATTTGTCACTTAATAACTTTATTAAGCATCTGGAAGAATAAATGTGTGTTGTAGCACAAAATCTTTCAGGGCATGAGAACGAGAAGTTGTATCTGTTGTGTAGAGGCAGAAATGCCACCTGGAACAAAATGGTACCAAATAGACCTAAGGAAGCTTCTGGGTGGAAAATGATTTGATGGAGAAGAACCATTTGGAGAACTGAAATTATAAGTGTGTGACTTCAGGAAAAAACAGAAGGAAAGAAAAGGGAAAACTTGGGATTTCTAAGAGAAATGTTGGGGAAACCAAGAGGTTAGCGCAAACATCAAGGAGAATAAAGTTGTAGGTAGAAGTTGCCAATGCTGCTCAGGAATTCCTCAGTGGCAGTTACCACCTGAAGCATTCAAACTGAAATTGGGAATGTGTCGTGATAAATGAATCTTTGCAATTAAGAGTGTAGTAGATGTAGTTCAGATCTAGAGCCCCACAATGTGATGTGGCAGGTCATCTAGACAGCCTGAGAAGCAGATGAAAGGCAGTTGTGGACCCAGCTGAACTGTTTTAAAGTCTCTGGATGTGCTGTGTTTAGTTCACCAGACTTGCAGTAGCCTAAGGCACAAATGAGGTACGTGGTTGTTACTGGCATAACCATTTCTATGCTTAGTAAACTGGAAGTGGAGAATGGCTACTGAAGTGGGCTGCCAGTGTGTATGCTTTGCAAGAACAGAGTGCTTTGTGTGATGGTGTCCAGTATCTGTGGAAATTAAAGTCAGCCCTCCAAGTGACAGCGAGACACTGAGCTTTTCTCCATCTGCTCGGAGTACTCTTTTTTTTTTTTACATGCCTTTGTCAGAATTTGAGTAACATTGCTCAGTCTGTGGGATTATATATTTAAAAGAGACATATGATGGTTACAATGAAAAGTAACTGGATTATGATGGAATTGTGTGTGAAGAAACAGGATCAGTACTGGTGTAATTGGAATCAATGAAGCTTTAATGGAATGAGGTCTTCAGTGTGATTTTGGTAATGATTGATTTCAAATTGAAAAACAAATTGACATATGATGTGTCTGCCTTGGACTGTATATTTAGGGAAGTTAAATTGTGCTGAACAACCAAAATACCTGCTTCTGCAGAGAACATGAGAAGAACAGCATCTCAAAAACAAGACGTCTACGTTGGGGATGGAGGAAGAATTTGGGCACAGAAGAGTTGATGTTTGGAGTGCAGTTGGAGTGCAAATGGTGGCTTTGGGGGGTTTGAGATTTTGTTTTGGTTATTTAGTTGTTGTTGTGGGTTTCTTGTGTGGTTTTGGTTAAGGATTTTGTATTGCTTGAGTTTTGTACTTAAAAAGAAAAAAAAAACAAATTTTGGAGGTTTTTTTTTTTTTTGTGGGGCAAAAAGACATTAAGCTCCAAGCTAACTTTTGAAAGAGGAAGGAAGGAAGGTAGGCAAGAAGGATTTGACGTTAGAAATCACTGTTATGCACATCCTAGATTGGAAGACTGGTTAATTATCAGTCAGCCTGTGTGGGAGCACAGGACAGTCATCACCCATGGAATGGGGATGCAGCAGAATCTGATCCTGTGACCTCCCATGAATTGTATGGATGCAGCTGGAGGGTTGCTTTGTACTGTGACTCTTTAGTGTGTTGTCATGATTTCATTGAGAAATGTTTCAGACATTAAAGGACTTCTTTTTTAAAATAATTTTTTAATAGATACAGATTTTAAGTTAAAGGCCTGAAGACCTTTCCAACATAGGTCACTAAAGGACATTCTCTCTGAGAAAATACACTGGGTTTTTTCTTTCTCTTTATGTCTGGGTTAAGTATCATTCATTAATTAATAAAAAAAGCCGCAGATAGGAAAGCAGCAGAGGCCATCATCCTTTTCCTTTTCTAATTGATTGTATGATTTGAAGGTAAGTAATTTTTATGGCTTCTCTTATATTCAGATGCTTCAGAAAACTTCATGTTTTGTTTTACTAAAATCTGTGTAATTGCAGCCCTTCTTGATTTTGGATGGAGATTGCTAATACAAGTGAAACAAGACAAGTATTAAATGTACAACGCAAATACTGCCTGGATCAAGCTTTCCAGATTGTAGCTGTGAAGCTAGTTGGTGGAGTTTGGTACAAGTCTATCAGAACTGAGCTGATTTCAGGAAAATTTAAACTGATGTATCTGTAGAACATAGGGCTCATAAATTAAGTGAAATCTATTCAAGGGAGGGACATTTCCCCCAAATTCTGAAGGTCATTAGTTCTCTGGTATATTCAGTGCTGTTTCGATAGGCATGTGACTGTCACCTACACAATAAAGCTGGCATGATGCTCGCAGCAATTGGACCATTTGAGAGCCTCAGTTGAATTGTGGGCTCTTAATCCCTGTATGATAAATGAAGCCAAGCTTAAAGCAGGCTCTAAGGCATATCTAGTAAGGAAAATAAGCTAGTCAGTTTACATTATACATTCATTGGAGCTCTCTCTCCTTTCCTCCTACATGCTATAATTATTGCAAGAATACTGGCACAGTAAGAAAACCTGTAACTATTTTATTTGTTGGTCTGCATACATGGCACTATTTTCAATACATGGGATTTTCCTGTTAACTATCTGCAATTCTTGCTACAAATGAAAAAAAAAAAAAAGAGCAATGTGCAAAGGAAGCTGTGAAACCTCAGACAAGAGATTCAGGAGAAAGTGTAGCACCCACTACTACTTTCTTATTCCTTTAAATAGATGTTAACCTCTCCATGACCCTTATTAAATTAACTGAAGTTTAGAACTAATTTTGCAGCTCAATTTGAGATACCTAATTTGCTGATATTAGGAAATTTGATGTGATGCATACTTACAAAGTAAACTAGAAACACTGTTCATTTGACCTTGCTTTTAATTAACCCAAGTGTGTTTTGACATACAAGTCTCCGAGGGCATCACACAATATAAAGGACACTGCATAAAAGTTGCTTACGTTGCATTGGAGCTCAGTGCAGATTTTGGAGCTGTTCAGTTATTTTTACCTTAAGGCAACATTGATCTGATTTGTACACAAGTTAGTTCCAATTGCTTTGTATGCTGAAATGGTAATATATACGTAAAAGCTAATTAACGATGGAACTTGTAAAGGCATGTGTTTGTTCACTGTGCTTTCATTAGACTAAATATCCCCCAAAAATTTCAGAAATTTGAAATTAAAGAAATTGCCTAAAAATTTTAGAAAGGGGGATCTGATATTGAGATGGGTAAGTTTTCCCATTCCTGTGACTATCCATGTTCCGTAAATTCCTGCTTCCTTTCTTCTGTTCATGGAGTTACCTCCCTGAGATCCCCCAAGACGTTAGAATGCATTTTCTAATGATTACTCATTAGTGGTGATTAACCTGTACTAATAACTGCTCACAGGATTCTTCTTATCCTTTTAAACTTTAATCAATATATAAGGTTCTCTGGTCTTCTTGTAACTTTCATTTCTGCACACATCTTCAAATGAAGTAATCATTGCACATGCTGCAGCTTTTAATTTTTGAGCTAAGCCTTCTTTGCAAATCATGGACTAATTCTGTCACTGGTACACTCTGGGTCATTTGAATTTTAAAGGATTAGAGCTTTGGAAGTATGTATTTGGACTCTTCAGGAGTTAGAAATGCAGTAAGAGGACAAAAAGCCAAATAATCTAGACTTTGGAGAACAGATTTATGTATTTAAATATTAGCCTTTAAACATATATTGATGACTATAGAGATCTCCAAGGTTTACAAGACTCTGAGTCACTTGCAATGATGCCTCTTAAGCTTTTGAGTTATGTCAGCATTTTTGGAAGTTTTACACAAATCTAAAATCTGGAAAAAACTCTAAGTATAAAAATAGCCTGCAGGATTCACATTTGAAGTCACTGATAGACTTTGTTTAGAAGTTATACTTTAATTTTATATTTCTAGTTGACATAAGGACTGTGAATGATGGCACTTAGTCCTATTTACTGCATTTTTTTTTCCTCTTATCTTCTTCTGGTATGTCACGTTCTTCTGCTCCTTGAACAGTACAACACTGGACTGTGTGTCAGTGTCTGAAATGCAAAATAGGCAATTTCAAGTGAAAAGGACCAAACTGTGAACCCTTGTCCAGCTGAGCAAGGGACTGAAATGCCTTGGCCTGCACAATAATGTTCTCAGGGAGATGCTAGAGGGATTTGCAAAAAAAAAAAAAAATAAAATGCAAGGGATGGTTTTTATTGTGGACACTGTTGGTGTTTTGTCATGTCTTGATTTGTGTGTGCACCTTCAGGGTGGCAGTATATTGTAGCTTGTTTGAAGCATGTATTCATTTGTGTAAAGCAAGAAAAGGAGAGTACAGAAGAGATGCTTCAGGTGGAACTGACGGGGTGTTATGAAGTACCCATGTTCAACCAGCTGCTGAAACAGTTGTTGCAGCTTTGCAGAGTGTTTCTGAGCAGACTGGCATTACCAGGAAATATCTTAGAGGCAGCAGGAGTTGGGTACATCCAACCCACTGAACTGTCCTGAGAAAAGAGACTCCTGAATTCATATGGCTGGGAAGGGATTCTTCCCCCTTTTTTTCCTCTTCTTTTGAGCGACCCTCTAGCAAATTATAGGAGATTGAGAATAAGTTGCTAGTGATTTACACTTAGATTTGTTCTATCCATTTCCTCTTGTGCCACATCACCCAAATTTTTCTGGTTTTCTTACCTACATTTACTGTTTTGGGGTTATAGCTGGGGATGAGGTTAATTAATATGGAGAGGTTTTGGTGCTCTTTTAGAAAATAAGGATATTTTCCACCCTTAATCTCTTAGTAATGGATTGGTAGGGGCACCCCAGCATGATCAAAGCAATTTATATGTCTGTCTGCCTATTTATTTATTCATTTATCTATTCCTGGGGTAGAAGGGCTGGAGATAGTCTGGAGGAAAGAGGAGGACTTCCCAGTACAGTTCCACTGTTCTACCTGTGCATCTTTCCATTTTCAGGGAAAAGAATAATTTTCCCTGAAGTACTACTTGTGGTTTTGTTTGGGTTTTTTTTGTTTGTTTGTTTGTTTTGTTTTGTTTTTGTTTTGTTGGGGTTTTTTTTGTTTGTTTGTTTGGTTGGTTTTGTGTGTGTGTGTGTGTGGTGGTGATGGTGTTGGGTTTTTGGTTTTTTTTGGTTTTTTTCTTAACCCATCTTGGCATGGAATTATATACCCATCTTCCCTGAATTTTGTAGCGGAGTATAACATTGTAATATCACCAGGTAAACAGGTAAAGTGTGTTGGGAATTTGGTAAAACTACCATCTGGATGCTTGTGTGATGTGTGCCTTATTGCTGATCTTTTGATTAATACGATGTTCCTGCACTGATTAGTGGAGTGACAGCTCATGCATCTTCTATTCTGTGTGAATGCTGCTTCCCCAGTCCCTGCCTGTGAACGGTAGGACACCAACTGTACGAGTTCTTGCCAAAAGAAGCCTGTGCTGAGTTTGGAGAAAAACCGTAATGAAGGTAGCCCAGCAAGTGCCATGTTACTAGATGCAGTGCTGGTAAAGACTGTGTGGTTCTGAAATGTTTGAAGTTGGCATTTTGAATCAAGAGCTCAAGCTTTTAGTGCAAAAGTAGTATGGATTCGGAGGCATCCTTGTGGCATAGCACAGTATAAAAACCTGTTCATGTACTTGTATGTTCTGTTCAAACTTTCTGTGTGTGTTAACTATAGCAAAGGAGGAAAGAATTTACAAATGGTTGTGAACGTGAAGAAATTAAAAAAAAAAAATACTTGAATGTACAGTTTTATACTAGTACTATACTGTGTATGCTAAGAAATGATATACAGTAAGATAGAGGAGACTTACTGTTGGAATAACTTCTTCCAGCAGTGTTGTTCTCATCTGTACGCTTCTGAAATGGTAAGAGGTGCTCCTTGAGTCTTAGATGCAGCATATCAATTTATTTTCTCTGACATAATCAGGTGCATATACTGGTAAAAATGATAGAGATGGATAACACTATTTTTTGCATTGCCAAAAGGTGACTCACTGAATTCAAGACTATAATTTTTTTATCTCATAAAACGTAAATTTCTTGTTAAATAAGTTTTTACATTTCCTGTGAAAATTTTTGTTTTGCTTAGTAGGAGAAGAGTGAAGGATTTATTCCTTTGGTATAGTGATAATGGGAACGGGAGCGGTGATGTGGAATTTGCTGGCCTGTGGGCTGTCATTCTGTACTACATTGGCAGAAATATCAGACCCAGATTTTTGTATTCCTGTGTGATTTTACCTGTCGCAACCTGAAATAGAACACTCTTTAGAAGGATGATTTAATATAGCAAATAATGCATGCATTTCTTTCCTTTTTCAGTTATTAATCATTCATGTGTCTTTAAAAGTGGCACGTTTGCCCTTGGGATTTGGTCAGAGGTCATTATGATTTGCTATCCAGTATAGATTCTGTTGTGGCTAGATACAGGACAGAAAAAGAGAGCCTGCGGTGTTAATAAATCATTCAGTCCACTGTGGTAACATGCAGTAGTTTTTACTGCCATGCTGTTAAAAGGCTAGCAGCCTGACTTCTTGTGAGCAAAAAGTTCTAAAGAACCTAGAAACCTCAAACATATAAGCAATGATGCTTAAACATCTGACAACTCTTTTTAGAGATAATAAAGGATCTAAAATTTTAACAGCCTTTCAAAAGGCCTTCAGCACATTACTAGCCTTGCAGATCATCAGTGAAAAACGGGTATGGTACTAATCACCCACAAGCTGGATGTTTTTTCTGATCAATTTGACAAAGGGCATTTGTGAAATTTCATGCTAGCTATCATGTATACTTTTGAGAAACAAAGGCATGCTTTAAAAAAGCCAGTATTTTATAAATCAGGTAATAAGGGGATGCTTGAAAATTTTGAGGGTCACAGATCACCAGTCACATTTATGTGTTGTATATATTGATACTGCTGAAACTAAGGTGCTCAGTTGGACTTGCCCATTGAAATTATTTTCAGGAAAAAAAACCCCAAACCTTGTGTTGTAAAGCACATTTCTCACATCCTTTCTACTTTTCTTAGCAAACTTGCATAATTTATTGTACTTAAATATTTAACAGCAAAACTGCTGTTACAGGAGACCCTACTGGGAATTGCAGTTTCATACTTTGCAAGATTTTAGTCT
The DNA here is from genome assembly GCA_013399135.1 of Heliornis fulica. Lineage (NCBI taxonomy): Eukaryota > Metazoa > Chordata > Aves > Gruiformes > Heliornithidae > Heliornis > Heliornis fulica. The sequence goes on from VXBZ01008987.1 coordinate 1,118,165, forward strand.
TTTTCTTTAATAGACTGTAACTCCAGGGCTACTTTTTCAGATTACTGAGCCCATTGGCAAATAGGAGAACATCAGAATATTCAGATTTTTGGTTCAGATCAGACCTTTCAACTTGATTAGGAATGCTGATAATTTCATACTGAGACTTTCCAAAGAACGTCGATCTCATTGATTTTAAGTATCAGCTATGTGTCACAAAGTTGCTGAGATGATGATGAGTTCCTGAGCTGAGATAAATCTCCTTGGGCATGTTGATGCTGGGCACTGGAAGCTGAGGCAGACAGTTACTGGGGACTGACAGCCAGGAATGAAAAGCTGAGCTTGGGATGAGCATTGATAACATGGTGCAGGACTCCACAAAGCTAACAAAGGTCTGTCACCATAATTTTGATTGCAAGTGATGATATTTACAAAGGTTTTCCACTCTCCTATGACTGCTGGGCTGGTTTACTTAGGCATGCTTCTCTATTAATTAAGCAATGCAGTTTTTCAAAGCACAAGCTGGTTTCTTTGCAATGCAGTCTGCTGTGTTATGTTAGTTCATCAACTCAGATACTGCTGTTACAGTGTTTGGGGTAGATGTGCCTTTGGGTAGGTGTACAGGGTACCTACAAATGCCAGAGAGCAGAAACCATATTGCAGACTTGTGGATGGAGTTGTTTCATGGTTGTTTGGAGCAGTGTGGAAGCATCTTCTGTGGTATTTTTCCATTCTCTCCAATATGCCGTTCCTGATCTTATTATGCTGTAAAGTGCATGGGAAATATGATTAGTTTTAGTTCAAATACAAAGAAGTAGGTCATGAGCAGACTGTGAAATGTGGATAAAATCCTTTAAATGAAATTGTTTTATTGAAGGAAATCATCTAAATGCCTCTAAGACAGAAAGGCTGAATATGAAAGAGATATTTATTGAAAAAAACTTATTGATAGCGTCCTAGTATTGTGCTAATGAAAATTATTTCAAGATTGTTTCTATTGACTGTTAGAAACAGAGTATTGCTTTTATTTATGCAGTCTGGCATAATACATAAACCTGTATCTGGAAATATTTGAAATTACATCTGCTTTAAAATTAGATTATTTTTTTTTTATACAGCATCCTATCATTTCTATTCCAATTAATCTCTTTTGATCTGGATCTTGTACATAAAAATATAAAGGAGAAAACAAACTATATAAGCAAAATTATCCATTTACTATAGCTCAAAGTGATAATGGTATTGTAATGTAAACCAGCCTTATCTTGATAATGTCAAAATAAATGCTTTATCCTTCTTGTGATCAAGTCTTTTAGAACATGCTCACTTAGTTGCTCAGTATGCTGCGAGGGAAAGCTGATATCCACTGCATGTTAGGCAGTTTATTTTAGCAGAAAAGGACATTGCTGCTGCTTGATAAATGAGAATGAAAATGCATTTATATGAGGGACTGGAATGGTGGTTTTCAAAGTATGATAAAGGAAATAGCAATACATCACTGTGTACAGCTAGTCCTGAAGGATAGATTTTGTATCCTGTTGAGTTAGGTTGCCGACTTCTTCCCTGTGTGCATACATGGAGCCTTGACTTATCTCTAACTTTTATGTAAGCTTAAAAGTACATAAAAAGTAAAAAAAGAAAATGCAGAGTAAGGCTGGATCACAAAGTTGTGCTGCTTCTGGAGCAGATGCAGTAGCTCAAGCCTATTGTGTTGATCTGGTACTTGCCCAGACCTATTTGTCTTTGAGTGTCATCTTTGACATGAAGTGCTGGACTGAAAACCAGAAAGTCATGAACTTCACCCCCATCTTAGGCCTTGCACCCTAGCTCAAATTGTTGTGTCACCAGAGCCCAGTCCCGATTTGCATGGCTCTTTATTCTGTAAATAACAGGTGTAGGTAATTGTAAGATCTGAATAGCTTTGTGTTCCTCTTCTTCCTCTGCAAGGGACTCTGATGTGGTATTTGTGGAAATACCTCAAAGGACTTGGTTGAAAATCTTCCTGCTGTCTGGAATGGAGCAAGCTGGAAGGCCTATGACGAAAATAGTGCTTGTGAAATTCCTTGGTCTATAAAAAGTCACTAGTCAGTGTGTTATATACCCAAACTCATGGTGTCTAAACAGTTAATGGATTTTCATTATCAATCTTATTGCTACTGTTCATTTCTGAATTCAGCTCTATTGAGTTCTATGCATTCCCTGTTGAGCTTTCAGAAGTATATTTTGTAAAGTATTGTTCATCTCCCATGTCTGTCATCAGTAGTCTCCTTCTATAGTACGCATGTAATACATGCATATATAGAGAGACATTATATACAGCTACATGTTTAATTGACTTCTATATTTTTTAAGCATGAAGGGAATTTATTATTCATAAAACTGAGATACTACTAGCTGGGATTATGCCTACTGCAGACAAATGCTATGTAAGCTTTTCTGTGTAGTTCCACCAGTGCTTAGTGATTTCACCTGGGTAATTTCTTACAATATATTTCATCTCACTTCTCCTGTATTTATAAAAGTAGTTTTTGCTGAAAATTATGAAATGCTTGGTATCTTGTTGTGGTTTAGTGATACAAAGCTGAAGAAAAATATTGCCACTGAGGTTCCAATTCTCTGCAATACAATACCTGAGCTATTGTATCCCTTTGATATTGCCACACTAAAATATTACTGGCATAAGCTTGATTATAGTCAAATACCTGTCTGTATAAAATGGTCTGCCCTTAAAATAGCTTTAAAATGCCAACAGAAATGTCATTTTGGTAGCAAGTCTCTGCATTAATATAGTGCATTTGAAATTGCTTTCTGTGAGGGTATTGTTCCACTGAGAGTTCTTATACATTTTTCATCCTGTACTCCTGTACAACTTTCTTATGGCCATGGAGTTTCAGTATGGTACAAATTAGGAACTTCAGCTTGCATCATCCTGCTGATATTCAGAAATATGACATTTTCTGAAGAGTAAAAGGACTTTAAGCTTTGGAGGAATGTGAAAGACATGGATGTTGTTTAGAATTTGTTGACCTATGCAAGTTAAAATAAGCTGAAATGTGCCATGTCCAATCAGTGGTAAATCCAGCAGGAGAAATCTGCTGTTTTGTGAACACTCAACGCTGCAGACTCATAGCCTCATTCTTTGCATGCTCTTCTGATTGCCTGGGGAAGGGAGCAGGGCTCCTTTGGGGCTAGCTAGCTTCATAAATGAGTTCCTATCTGTTGATATATTTATGTATCTTGTAGATGGCTGTTTACTGTCTGGTCAGGTAGTGCTGGCAAATCAGATTTTATTGTTTAATCATATGTTTCAGAAAACCACCACCTCTTTTAACAAGTTTTTTGGGTTTGTTTTTCATGTGTTTTTGAAAGACACGGTTCCCTATTCTGCTCAAACAAAATCTACTTTTTTTCACTATACTAGTACAATACATTTGTGATCCAGAGACCATCCTGATACAGCCAATGTTGACTACTGCCTTATCAGAAAACTTGTATTATCTCCTTACTACTATATTTGATAAATGTCTCCATTGATATTGATGAAGCTCTCGGGAAGGAAAAGAAAATAGAGAAAAGGGAAAAAAATAGCTCTATTCTAGGCACAAGCATATTGAATTGTGTTTGAAAGAGGAAAACGCTGCAGGAGAGATGAGCACCAAGTGCCCCTTTATGAAAAGGTGGAGGTCTGTCCTCTATAGTTGTGTGCACCATCTGTATAATTCACCCTCTCTTACTGGAAATTGAACTTCTGCATCTGACTGGATGTGCTTGAAATGACAGTATTTTAATAGACCAGGTACTTTAAATGTAAAATTGAACTGTTGTGCTGCCAAGTGTGGGGTAAATTCCATTCCTCCAGACTAATTATGGACAGGAGTAGTTTGAAACCAGCTTCTGTCTCATAAGAGTTACATCAGTTCTTATTTTCCCCTCTTATTTTCTTATTTTCCTCTTATTTTCTTATTGTTAATCAGCAAAAGCTTTAATTGCTCCTTTCTGTCCTTATCTGCCCTGCAAGAGAACACTTGTGAAAATGGGTCTATGCTTCTAAACTGGTTTCTCATTTAAAGGGACCTAATATTGGACAGATGGCCATGCCCTGGAAAATGAAAAATTACAAGGAAGGCGAAAAATTCCCTCTGCCAATTACCTCTGCAGCTCATCGGCTGAAAGGAATGGGAAGGTGGGGGGGAGGAGGAACATTTTATCCCTTAACTTGAACGATTCTGCCAGATTTTCATTTTGTTTGGGTCAGATTCTCTGCCCAGTGTAAGATTTGGAGCATTATCTTCTTTATCTCTTTCATCTCTTGGATTGCTTAGCAAGGCATTTTGATGAAAATGTGCCCTAGGTGTTCTTTGAGTTCAAGCTGCAGCCATAGGAATGAAAAATGACAGATGGGGCCATTTGAGTGAAATCCATCTGCTCTGACAAGATTCCTAAGGGCGCTCTTTGCAGACGTGTTGGAAGCACCCAAGCAATGAAAAATTCTAGTGGGTTGATGCTTGCTCTATTTTCCTGTTAATTCATTTCTGATTTAGAAAACTTCTGAAAACAACCCCCCTCAGCTGAAGCTCTAGCAGTTCTGTGAGGATGAGATCCCTGATACTTTGTTAACTAAACTACCCAGAAACATTTCTTGAGGTTACCTTTTTACAATTTTCCAGAAAAAAATACTTCATAACATACTGTACTAAAACTAAACCCAAAGCTTCACAAATTATAGAAATTAACCACAAATATTTGTTGCAATTTTCATTCATGAGTAACATTGTTGAGTGGGAATTTTACACATGTATCTTGTTCAGATATGATTTTAGTATATGCTTAAGAGAACAGGAAAGAATTCTTTTTCCTGTTCTGTCTATAGTTGAGAGAGAGAAGGAAGGTCAGGAAAAGGACTCCAGTCAGGACGGGTTTGATCATACTGTCAAAACTGAATATAGCTCCCTGTTAGATATAGATGAGGATGCTCGTTAAAGTGTTCTAGGTACTTTCATGGTATATTTTTCTCACACAGAATTGAAGTAGGAAATTTTCCCCTGAGTCTGGTTAGCCAAGAACCTTGTGGGGATTTAATCCTGTAGCACTTGGGATCTGGGATTCCTTTGATATTTCTTAGCTGAGTCCCCAACACACAGTGTAGAAATCGACATAATGCTACAGGGCTATCTGTCTTCATGTGTTGTGGTGTAGCAGTTGTCAGAGGTCTATCAGATCTACCAGCTGCTAGAGGCTGCTGGGCAATATTGTTTATCTGGAGCTAAGTATAGTTGTTCAGAGGAAGTAGAAACTTTGCAGAGTTTTCTGTTAAATGCACGACTGTAACACAACCTGACCTCTGGCAGTGAGGGCCTGAACTTGACTCAGCTCTTTTCAGTCCCATGCTCTTTCCTGTTCACCAAAAGTGTTCTAAAACCTACAATCAATAGGATTTGCCATCTCAGGAAGAGACAGTGTCTCATGGTAGCCTTGAGTGTAGCGAACTGATTTGGAGTAGGAATCAGTGCTGGCTCTCTGAAGGAAAAACATTGCAGTCATTCAGATCAAAAGAACAAGGAACCTTTCTGTGACAACAGTTAGGCATGTCCACACTCGAGAATGACCATGTTGATCTTGCCTTGTCTTTTCACTTAGATTCTTCAAGCCATCTTGATGCTGAGATGGTACTGTTGTTTCCTAGTTTTTTTTAATGTCAGAACCTCAAGTACCTTTATAATAGAGGAAGACCATAGCTTAAGGGAAATGTGTGGTTACTGCTGCTTTTATATCACTTTCTTGGTTTTGCTTGCAGTTCAAATGGGAAGTTATTTCTGAATCTGTTATCTGAATATTAGTGTGTGTGCTGGTTTAGAGGTAAACCGGCAGGAGAAATGGACCCACCAGAAGAGAGATTATAAGTCAGAGTTACAATTTAATGAAAGATATTACCATACAAACACTGACACAAAGAGAACAACCTGCTTTCAACTCACCAAAACCCAGCAGTAAACCCAGTGTCCCAGGGCACAAGCCCAAAGGGGTTTGTTAGCCCCGGTGCTGAGATCCACGTGGCTCTCCCAAGTCCAAAGCAAAAAGAAGTGAAGAGTCTGTTGCTGCAGATGACGGCTGTGGCCCGGCCAGAAGCGATGCTTGTAGTCCGGTCGAGAGCGATGGCTTCCTCCTGTCGAGGTCCCGCTGCTCCTCCAGATCCAAGAAGAGAGTCTTAAGGTCTTCTGAGCCCTGTTTGTATATCCTCAGGGAGCACCCAGTCCCTCCCCCAGGGCGGGGACTCACACATTGGGTAATTAACTGTGAGTCATGGGGTATGGTTGGGCCATTGATGGCCCATTAGAACACACGCCCCCTCAGGCTGAGTGTGAAGGTGCTAACGACTTCCTGGACAACTGTTGCAAATGGTCCATTATTCTTGAGGAATGAATAGAGGGTGTAGAATACACAGCCTTGATCACCCCCACACAGTGATAACCGGTGTCTCTTGCTGAACTAGGACAGTGTGTCATTTTCTACGTTCAAGAGTTTATGTCATTTTTTTGATCCCAGATGATTCAAGCATGCAAGTAGAAGAAATTATTTCCTAGTGTGAGGAATATAGTCTTTGAGCCAAATGAGTTTTGTTCTTGTTTTTCCAATTTTTTGTAGTTTATATACTTGGATAAAAGTGGCAGAAGAGAGGTCACTGGGCTGCAAACTGACAGAGAACAGTAGTGAATCTTTGTGGGAATTAAGATGAGAATTTATTTTGGACTTGTGTATGGTCCACAGCATGAGTTTACCTGCATCTGCCTTGTTGAAGGAGAGAACTACAATTCTTGCATAAGAAAACCTCCTCAAAGTATTTAGCAATGAAATTAACATCAAGTGAGCTGGCTAAAGAGCTATAATTTTGCTTGTAGTTATTCATTACTCTGTGGTAAATCTTCATTTGGCTCTATAAGAAATATTCTTCATTTTAGTGTATTCATTTAGGAAAATCAAGGAGTTACTTAATATGCAGTTTCTATATATTGAAATATTCTTTGCATTCCTCTTTGTTCCTCCAACACTGTGAAGTGTGTTTCAGCATAATCAGCATCCCAGTGGATTCTAGCATGAAAACAAATCTCACATTAATTTAACAAACTTAGGTTTGCAAGGGGAGTGCAAGGAAATTAAATTACCTGTTTGCAAACACAGCCTCCTTCTTTAAGAAACTTTCTTTATATCACTTGCAATTTCCATGTAACTCTTTCCATTGTTGGCTTTTAAATGTTGTTGAGCCATTAATCACAATTGCAGGCAGGTGGGCAATGACTCAGATTTTTGTCACTGATAGGTTTTACTGCTTTGGTATTTTCAGCAGAGAGTGTGTTTGTGATCACTGTTCTAGATTGTGGGCTCAAGGAAACACGAGGATGACGTCAAACTGGAGCTCACTCATCCATAATGTACGTTTACTAGACTGTAGTGGTGGAGGAAATATTGAGTTTGTTTATACTTTGTCAAGCACCTAGAAAACTATGATATCTATGTTTTTTCATATGTTCAAATAATTCCATGTATATTTGGAATCTGAATATTTAATATTCTGAATGCTTTGTTTTGCAGTTCACAAAACCTCAGCTGCTTTTGTTTTATGCAAGTGCTAGACATAACATGCTCTAGTGTTTTATCACCTTCCAGCACCTATGGAAACAAAGCTGTTTTAAAATTATATATCCTTACAGCAGAAGCCCATTTCTATATAAACAAATTACCCTTTTCTCAGAAAAAAGCACAAAAATTGTTGCATAAGAGCAGTTTATAATTTTTTTTCAGCAGGTTGCACTTTATCAGAAACATTGATTTATTGGCTCTGAAAATTTACAGGGAAGTGTGCCAGCCTTGGTGAGCCTTTTGTCAAAAGCATTTCCTCAGGTCTCTGATGAAAGTGATAATTTGAAAGCGAGATCCTCATCAAGCCAATAGCCTAGAGACAAATATATTAGCCTTATGTGTGAGATCTGGAGTCTCATTGGAATTGTTCATATCCCAGTTGATTATTTTGGAGCTGCCTTCATGCTAAAACTGTCTTGCTGATGTCATCTGCTCTGATGTCTTGCTTTGTTTATTTTTAAAAATGCACAAATCTTGCAGTGTTTTGGTCTTGGTGTGATCCAAAATAGAAAATATTTTTTTAATGTTTCCCAAAGCCAGGTAACTATTTCTTTACCATCATTAAGTGGTTCTTATGTCACACACTGCTCCTGCAATGCCTGATTTCCTTTATCCTACAGCTCTGGAGGAGAGCAAGAGCTTCTCTTCCCCTGGTCAGTGTGTTCAGGGCTGCTTGCATTGTCATTCTCCCACGAAAGTAAAGGGATTTGTCTGACACACCCATCTATACCCAAGGAGGCAAACTAGTCTTCATGGTAAACACAGCCAGCACAGCAAGCAGTACCTCATCGTCAGGAGAGTAGATCTCTATCCCCTCACATTAAGAGCTTTTCTGAATGACAGTTCCTTATGGAACCTATTGAACATCATCCTTATTGGGGTGATATACAACATCGGTTATTTTGAAGGACTGCTTTTAGATACAGGTAATCCCAGAGCACTGAGTGTTTGCAGCTTTGGTATGGAGGCATTAAATCATAATAATATGAACACAGGAACACAATTGTGTGGAATAGAGAGGTGCTGGAGTTGGCAAATAAGACATCAACCAGTCTGAGCAAGGTAAAGTGTGATAGTTGAAATTTTAGAGTAAGTTTTTTGCTGGAAAGAAGGTGCGGGTTTTTGAGAAGGGGGGTCTTTCCTTCATAATTGATGGACTAATGAAGCTTTCATTAAAGTTCTGGTTTATGGGTGCATGGACAACGAATATCTCTTTGAGGAACTAAGGTGGTTGTGGGAGTCTGCTATTACATGTCTAGCTCTACCTCTGGCTCCTCTGAATGGAAACACCAATGGCATTAAGCCAGTTATGAAATAGTAACTGCTCAAGTTTATTATTACAGCAGTGTAATGAGTGAGTTATATGTTGGAACTGCTTCTTACTTCAGTCTTAGTTCTTTGTCCTGGAGCATATAGCTCTGCTTTATAGATATGAAGTGAATACTTGCCTCCTCTCTTTCAGAAGGATGGAAATTGTGCTGATGGATACACAGTAGCTCTCACCTGGGTGCTGAAGGAGGAATGACTATATGTAAAGATTTCTGTGCTTGTGTTTATGCAGTAGCTGCAGTCCAGGCTGGTGTGTGAGAGGGTTATCTGGGTACTAAAGACCCTGTGGCATAAAGTCTCTGCAGTGTGAATTTAAAAACCCTGTGGATGCCGGCTGTAGCAACCTGTTCTTCTCAGACTGAATATAAATGGGTCTTTGGGATGAGGGGAAAGGGCACAAGATACACTCTCAAGAAATAATACTGTGACATGTTTTTCTCAATAGTAAAGCTTAAGAGTGGAGTAGTTGTAGGCAGGTAATTCCTGCTTCTGCATTTCATTACTTCACTGTACTCTGGAGTTACTGTCACAATGCTGGACTGATTGTGAACTTTACAGCCCAGCTTTATTTAAGCTTGCATCCATTTTTCTCAAATTATCTGTTCTGTATCTAGAAATCTCACACATACAATTGTTTTTCCCATGTGATTCCAAAATTCTATGGGTAGAAGGTATCACTTTTTCTCCCAGTCTTCCTTTATTTTTATATTTTTTAGAAGAATTATTGTGATCCTGGCATAATTTAAATGCAGTGTCACCTCATAGTTTGATGTAATGATGAGGGTCCCTATAGGGGACCCTTAGTCTATAGGGATGAGGAAGCAGTGAGTGCCATATGTACTTGTTTTATCACTAGGGAAAATATATGTGAATATGGGGTAGAGTAAGTCAAAGTTGGCACCATTCTGCTTAAGGAAAAACAATAATAAAGTGTGACTGGGACTAACTGAATTATTGATTGGATAATTGACTTAATTTTGAAAGATGATCATTCCTTAGTGGGGGGAAAAGAATAATTAAATTAAAAATTAAATCTTTACTGTAAACCTACTAGCAACTAGTTAAATGCATCACAGAGAACTGAAATAACCGATGCACAGACCGTATAGCAAGTATTAATTCTGGCAATTCAATTTTTGAGGTTTTTCATATATATGCTATTTGGCCTGCTGCAGGTGTGTAGTGTGACTGACCATGAACTAGCAGATAAGGAAGAATTCTAAAATTATTTTGATTTTTGAGGATACTGCCTGTAACTTGTAATCCAAACTCACTGCATTTGTTTTTGAATGTCTCTCTCTTCTCCAGTGAGTTATCCTAGTGTGCTCCATGCAGCCTTTTGGATAAAACCAAAAAAACAATCCATCTGAAAAGGGTAACCAGTATAAAGGATTATAAATGGCACTTCTGTATCCAGTTTTGATGACAGTGAAGCTGCCTCTTTCTGGCTTATCTTTTGCAGTTGGCAGTTTGGCACTTTACATGGCAGGTAATCTATATTCAGATACTGATCCAGCAAATTCATCTGTCTTAATTTGTTGAATGTATGTAATGTATGTCCATAAGTCATTTAACTCATATTAAAGACTTTAAAATGGAAAATTCAGTGCTAAGTGTGTTCTGTGTTACTTGGCCAAAAACTGCTTAAACATACATCCATTTTATTAACTGTAATTAATGCATGTTGTATAAAATCTAGATAAGAATCAATATTCTCTTATTGCCCCTAAATATTAGTTTTGTTAGTTCAGTTAGGACTGTGTAGCAGATGGAGATTGTCCTATTTTCTCATTAGTATTCATCTTAGTATGCTGACAATTTTCAAAGCATTAGTTTTTAGCTAAAAAAGAGAAAGTCATTATTAAATTAAAATTTAGTGGGATTGTTACACCAATTTCAGTAGAAAGTAAATTCTGTGGTCATTTTTTCCTCCAGATGAATTGTTTCCTCTCTTAAAAAGGGGATGTCAGATCTTTCTGTCAGTTCAACATTTCATTCTACTTCAATTACATTTTCTAAGGAAAGATATGGCTTGGAGGCTGATGAAACCGAGCACTGGCATACCATTTGTCTTGCCTCTTAACTTCGATTAAAAAGTTCCTGCAAAGGCAAGTTGCTGCTCTTCTGTTATTCGCACGTTTCAAAAATATTACTATAATAAGGTTAATGGAGGTAATGGTGTATTTGTCTCTTACATAATCTTCAAATTAGTTTTGAAAAGCAGAGACTCTTACTGTGAATACGTTCATATGACTGTCACCTTGCATGTAGAAAAAAAAATCAATTAATCCACCTCAAAGCTGGATTTAGAGAAAGAAGAGCTCATACTCCCAGCCAGAAATTATTATACATGTCTTCAATATTTATGTGCTATCTAGACACATTTTCTTCCATGGGGAACTTATATATATATATATACACACACACACGGGATTTTATCCCTCTCCTTATTTTCATCTCCAAGATCATTTATGCCATGTTAATTAAACTTATTAGATATTTTCCTCATTAGTGACATAGCTCTATCTCCATGATGGACTGAGTAAAAAAGAATATAAGTGAAAAACTCTATTCTCTATACTTTTTAATCTTACACATCTCAAAAAAGAAATTCCATGCCACTGTTACTGAAAATAGTAATAGAAGTGGGTTTTTTTCTAGTGCTTACTGTACAAAAATAAAGTATAAAGCATATATATCTATATCTAAACACCATAAATTTTCATATATGCAGTATTAGGGCTTATAGGTCTTGTCAACCTCACTGGAATTGTAGTACTAAGGTCTACAAGCCTCATTTGTTAAGACCCACGCAGAAATCGAGAAAATGATACTGAGTTAAGGAACAGAGTTATGGCTACAAAGAAAAGCTGTAAAAAATATACTGAGTAGACATTTTAAATGAGTACTTGAGGCTTACTGAGTGCACATCTAGAAATGTTTCTCAAAGTTCTGGTTTCATTATTGTAAAACATGCAAAGAGTAATATTTAAGCTAAAGATGTGAGCAGATCTACAAAGTATTGCAGAGAATACAGGAAAAACAAACATCCACAAGGCTATCTTTATTTTGTCTTTAAAAAAAAAACACATAAAAACAAACCAAGGACAATATGCCTATGTTCAAATATCAGGGCTATCTATATACAGAGAAAGAATATTAAAAATAGTTTTATATCTATGGTTTGTTCATTTTAAACTGTAAGAACAGCATTTTTTTAAGAAAAAACAACTCAAACCTTAACTTTTTCTGCTGTTTGTGTAAAAAGAAAAAAACCCCCAAACCTCAAAACCAACCAACCAAAAAAAAAAAACCAACCCCAAAACCCCACACAATGTGTCTGCTACTAGTGCTGAGCATTTTGGGTATGTCCAGTAACATCTGAAGACCAGCTGCACATTTTGCACTTTTTGAGACATTTTCTTATGTGTTTCTCCAGAACAGAAAAGGAGAACACCTACATGAACCTGAATTTATTTTCACCTTTAAATGCAAATTTCATGCTCCTAATCTTACTGGAAGTTTTGGGAACATTTAAACAGAGTAGGAAAATGTACCTATGAAGCCTTTTCATTCTGAATCTAAAACATTTGTCATAAAATAAAACTTTGCAAATAGATTGTGTTCAAAGGGAGTCTGTTGTCTGCATCACCGGGGGGGGGAAATGCTATAATGTCCTCTTACAACTGAATAAGTTAAACATTTTGTATATTAGAGGAGTATACTGAGTACTGAAGACTATCAAATGGCAAACTTCAAGTTCTTTCTGTTTCTCATGTATATTACTCTGTGGAAAGAGATGGGGAGTATTATTTACCAATGGTATCTCTGTTTTGTGCTTATTAAGGTCAAGTTTTATGACTTGACTCCACAGTTCCTAGCAGCATGCTTGCTGTGTCTTCCTAGGAAAGCTTTTGCCACAAGTCAGTTTAAGGAGGCAGTAATGTAGTAAATATTCAATTTTTTAATTTTTTTTCTTATTAGACAAAGTGATGGTTTAGGAAATATTTCTTGAGAGTTTCAACATCAGCTTGAGACTTTAAAGTGGGGTGCATGGGGCAAGTGGAAAGGTTGGGAGAAACAGTGCTTGTTCTTTTGAAGTTTGCTTTGTAAGAGGAATTTCTGAAGCCTGAGCTGTGATCACTTCTCATCCATAATATTTGTGTCATGTTACTCAAATATAAACCATCATTTTTTGTAATACTTTGGAATTTGGAGATATATAGTTAAGAGCTTGGAACATCTGTAAATTATTAAAGATCTTTAAAACCAAAACTAAACCCACACAGCTGAGTTGTAACAGCCCTCTGAGAGTTGTGACAGCCACCTTGGGGTGCCCTTATCTGGGAGCTGTGAGGTATCTGAGGTTTGCTCTTCTTGCAGATTTTTTTTCCTACAGATTTAATGTACCCTCAAAATTCAATTGGCAAAGAGTTATTCTCCTGTTTCAGGGTGAGGGTTGGGTTGCATTTGGTCTGGTCAGTTGTATGCTAGTTTCTGCTGAGTTTAGAACATATCTCCTTGTTCTGCAGGTTTTGAGTCCAAGCTAGTACTGTTAAATGCCAGAACTGGGGCAGAGAAAGTTCAGAGGTAGTCAAGAGACTTCTGCCTTTCACTTGTTGTTGCTCCCTCCTTGATGAGGCATAAGTGACCCCATGAGTACTAGTGTTTCATTGGATCCACTGGAATGAACAGCTCAGGTGACTTCATATGAACGTTGTGAATTGTGTCATGTAGTCTGACTATTGAAATACACTCTTAATTATCATAATTTAGAAGCAGAGTTATTAATTTGTCTGTTGTCTGTCCAGTAGGGCCTGTTGTTTGTTCAGTAGGGCCTGTTGTGACAGAACAAGGGGTAATGCTTTTAAAATAGAGGGAGGGAGATTTAGATTGGATATTAGAAAAAAGTTCTTTCCTGTAAGAGTGGTGGAGCACTGGAACAGGTTGCTCAGGGAGGTGGTGGATGCCCCATCCCTGGAGAAGTTCAAGGCCAGGTTGGATGAGGCCCTGAGCAACCTGATCTAGTTGGGGGTGTCCCTGCTTCTTGGAGGGGGGGTGGACTAGATGACCTCTGGGAGTCGCTTCCAACTCTAATCATTCTATGATTCTAATAAAATTGGCATCATATTCCCTTTAGCTTTTGCCATGGGAGTGCTTAATGTGCACTGATCTCCAGTGCAAGTTTGATACAACTATGCTTATATACCTGTGTTCTGAGAAAAGTCTAGAAGGAAATTATGAGGGAAAGACCTTAAAAAAGGTCTATTCTGTCTCCTCCCTTGTGCTAACCACTATTTTGGGTGAAGACTGAGACATTTTGAAATCATAAAAATGAACTCATAACTCTTGCCCATCCATTTTCTTTTTTCAGTGTAGCCCTGAATATGCTTCAGCCTGATCTGTTTCAATATGCACCATTCCTTATGGAGGAGAATAGCCATTATATGAAATTAGGCCAATACTTTCTAAAAAATAAATAAGTCAAAACATTGATATAAAAAGTAAGAAAGAGAAAAAGGCAAATATACTGCAATCAATATCAGAAGCAGACGTGGATAAACGAATACAACCACTAGCAGATGTATGAGAAAAACTTTCCCTGTCTTTACCATCAAAAAGTTACCCAGGCAACAGGGAAAAACCAAACAAGAAAAAAACCCAACACCAACTCTGGAATCTCACTAGGTTTGTAGCTTGCTGTGTAATTGCTTTGTATAAAGAGTGATGAATAAGAAAACTCATGGTGTCTGTGCACTAAGTGGTTAGTCCTGAAAGACTCATTGTGGTAGTAATACTTTTCTGTGTGCTGAGCTCTCTGCTAGCAAAATGTTCTGCTAAGAGTGACATTGTGAATCCTTTTGATGTTTCTGGATCTGAACACTCTCATACATGTGCTGTCAGTCATAATCTCTTGTGTAAAAAGGATTTCTATTTTAACCTTTTTTGGTTCAGACAACACCCCTGTTACTCATTTTGGCTAGTGCTACTGCTTAGGCTGTTACAGGGGATAGTTTCAAACCCCTGCGCTTGGTAGAGGCGCATGCTGATTAGAAATTTTATTTTTCATAATGATCTCGTAATGTAGTGATAATGCAAGTAATAGCCCATACCTAATGATCTTGTGTCCAAGGACTAAAAGGATTGCTGTAATATATTTAGTGCCAGGTTCTGAGAAAGAATTGTAAATACATTTCTTTGTGCATTCTTCCTAGACACACGTACGTTGTTTGTCTAGCTGCCAAAGGAAATGCCAAGTTGTATTTTCAAATTAAGAGACATAGTATTAGGGTCTTATTGGGATTATTTCACCAAAGATGTTTCAACCTTATCTCCTAGCTGTGTGAAAACATGATCAGGCTGATATTTTGACCTAAAACTAGAGCAATTTCAGTGCAGTCTATGATACTACTGGTTGCAAGGGGGGTTGGAGGGATGGTGTGTGTGCATGGGAAGTTTTCACCTTCTTTTGTGCTGCTTTCCTGGTCTTTGGGGAGTGATGCTTATATGAGAGCAGTTACAGAAATACTGTAGCCAGTCAAACTTGTGGCACTGGCTCTGAATTACATTGGTTCAAGTGTCCATGAAAGTGGGATTTGCCCAGTCACACTTTCTGCTGTCAGAAACATTTAGTAATTAACCTGGCCAGACAGTTTTTCTCTAAAACATAGCTGACGTAAAAAAAACAAACAAGCAAGTAAACAAAAAAAAAAAAAAAACCAAACACCCACAATCCTTTCCCCCAAACAAAAAGAGTCAACACAAAGGAAAAAAAAAAAAACACCAAAATGGCAAAGTCTCCTTTTTAGAGACAAATCTTTTATATTAAATCCAGTGGTTATAGTTGATTTGATGTGACATTTGTTTTGTTCCTTCAAACCCATTTTTGACAGTGTTCTTCAGTCAGTGGCAGCAAAGACTGAAAGTTGTTAGTGCAGAAATAATGACCTGCCTTTTCCCTCAGTCCTCTGTGGGTGACTGGGGGATCTTTTTACCAAAAGGCCACTAACTTTGCACCTTGCTATCTGTATGGTTATATGCCAGAGTCCCTGCATAATGTTACAGAAGATAATGACTTACCTTTTGCAGCGCTTTCTCTGCAAGTGTACTGGGCATGACCCTCGCACTTGCAGTTTACCTTCTCCTTAGAGTTGAGGATCATGATGACTGAAAGAAGGGCGTCTGCTGAAAGTGCTTCTGCTTGTACACTCCCCAGTTAAGATAGCAGAACAAGCTCCGTTCCTATGAGCGGTGCTGAACTGGAACAGCCTTGTTCCATGGAGAGGAAAAACTCCAGTCACCACCCCCCCTCTCCTCAATTCTAGACTGTGAAATATTGATAGACTAAATAGTAGTGATGAGGAGGAATGTAGAGTGCAACTGAGATGTCACTTTTAAGGGAGATTTTCTTTAACTTCATGCACCATCTGAAAGTTTGAGGTATTTCAGGAGCTCATTAAGTGCTCTGAGGGAGCAGAGTTATTTGTCAAAACCATGGAGCAAAAGGCAGGGCACAAGAACTTTGAGCCATTGTTGTAATCTAGTACTGCAGGCATGGCAAACCCTTGAGCTTATAGTGTCTGTATATTTGTTACCTTCAAATCAGTTGCTTAAACTCCTGGGATTTTCCTTATTCTTACTCCAGTGAGAATATGATCTGCACAGTCATCTTAGTGTTTTCTTGTTTGTTCAGTTTTATTGTTAGCAAAGAGCAGTGAAAGGAAGAATTGTTGCTGACCTGAGGTAGCAAAGAGCAAGTTAGTTATTTTAACATGGCTTTTATTTATGGTAGTATTTAACAAGAGCCATACCTAGCAAATTCAGTGACTTTTTTCTGCATTCCACCTCAGAACAATATAAGCACAAGGCCCATGTGTTTTAGCACTTTGTTATGCAAATATGTTGTGTAGCATCAGTGATAAGATTGATGAAAATATGTGAGGCATTTGTTAGGGCAACTTGCTTGTCATCATTTCTCTCTGTCATCTGCATCTTGTTAGAATGTATGAACACACTTGATAAATTTGAATAATCTTGTCTGATGCGTATCTATGTGAAGCAGCAGCTCCCAAAGCCTTGCTCCTGCAGAGCTCCTGTAAGATCTCACATATGTGAGCCCAACTGTTGGTCCTCTGTGATCTATGTTCTGTTTTCCAAGCTCCAGTCAAACCCAGAAGGGACTAGGAACAGTGAGCTACTGCTCACATTGGTAGATTCTGGTTGGCATCCTTGACGTAAAGGCAGTGGAAGTTTTGCTTTGAAAAAAAAAACCAAAAAAACAAAAGATAATTTTGAAAGGTTGTCAAGCCTTGCTCTAGACTGCTTGTTGATTTTAAGAAGTTTTTTTCTTCTTTGTTTTTGGGGATTACTGATATTAGACTAATCAAATATACGTGGTCCTCTTTTTACCCATTCTTGCTGAACTGTAGCAGTTTTTTAACCTTTGCTGGTCAGGTGGCTTCAGTTTCTTTAAATATTAAGTGAATTGAACTTGTAGACAATTGAAAAATTAAGTAAAATATTTATTTTTTTTAAGTCAAGTTAGTCTTTTCTTATTTAGCCTAATTTCCTAGGGTAAAAACATCTATGACATTTTTCACTTGATTTGTTTTAGGAAACATGGACTACCTTAAATTGTGTTCTTCTGGGTTGTTTGTTGGATTTGTGATGTTTTTTCCTGTTTTTTTGTCCGTTTTTTAAAGAAATCTGTGCTACAGTGCAAGCAATTGCCAAATCCACGCATAAGCCTTGTTAAATGCATGTTTACATGATGGTGTGGCGTCATTTCTGCGTTTATGTAGCTGCAGGCGCTTTCCTGGGTTCCCAAGCTTATTACAAACATTCAATTAAGTCTACTGTTTCTTGTTATACTTTTATATAAAACAATTTTAGGGTTCTTAAGTGTCATTGTCAAGTTACTGTGCATGGATCTTGAAGGAAGCCATCAAAAACATGAAGCTAAGTGGTTTGTGGGTTTGGTTGTTTTTTCTTTAATTCATGAGAGACTCAGGACAGTGACAAGTGTGTTTCTAGTTCAGATAAAACTTGTAACTGTTGTACTCTTCACCTGAAGCCCTGACATTCAGACTTCTCTGCCTTTGCACAGGGAATAGTACAGGTAGGGTGAGTTCTTTAGGACCTCAAAATGCAAGTTAGTATATAAAATTTTAATTGTGACTTGTTGCATTCTTTCAATTATCCTTTCAAACAATGGACCCTCTGAAAAGGGCAATAAACATCTATCAGCATTGGGCCCTGAGAAATACATACTTCTGTTACTTGTGATATTATGTCACTTCTACATTTATGTAGCTGCAGGCAGGTTGTTCTGTATTCCAGCTTATTTCTTCCATAGGGGTCTTGACTCCTGTCAGGATAGCCTGAGTGATCTGATGGGTGGCCCTCATGTCAGTTTTTGCATGCCCTGGCTGTTCTGCATAAACTAATACAGAAGGTTCTTCCACGGCCAGTGAGTCAGCCGATTGTCTTGTTTCCTTTTTAGTGTTACACAACGTTTATGCTTATTCATCATTCAGATGTGGTTATCATAAATCTTTATTTATTCTCTACTGGTTTGTATTGATGCATATTTTCTAGTATGGCTTTTTGTGTGTGATTGCCTTTGAACTGTAGTTGTTTGTTCCGCGTATTTTATATTTAACATGCCATATTTCTAGGATAACCTCCTATTTTGGAGCCATAACCTGTTCTTAGGGATGTTAAAAGCTAGATCAGACCACTTTTCTATTAGCAACTCAGATGTTGTGAGGGCACAGTGTCCTTTTAATATATCATTGAACATGCAATTAATGGATGAAATATTTTGATTATCACCAATTATTTCTGTGGAAAGGAGCTTCAGAAGAAGAGTATCCAGAGATATTTCACTTGAAATTGATACACAGAAGCTGTTTGGAGTTGTTGCTTTAGGAAGTCCAGAATAAAAGTCCTCCTTTGTTACTTTCCATTTCAAGCAATCATTAACTATCACCAGGCTGACCTTTTGAAATACCAAAAATAATGATTTCTGTGTTGTTAAATCTATAAGATCTGAAATATTGGGGAAAAATTGAAGTCAAAGTTTATTTCTAGAAAATATGTCCAGGAGCTTTAACCTTTTCTTCAGATTTCATAGAAGTGATTTATATAGTTGTATATTTTTATGCACAAACCTAGTTTTTCAACCAGGATGTAAGAAATATCAGGAATATGACTTCAGTCAGCTGTTCCTTTGACAGCAGCCACTAAAGTTAATGTAACAAGATCAGCTGGCAACTTTTTTTTTTAATGAAAACTTATTTGAAGTCTCCTTTTAAAATTCTCGTGCTTGCTCAAATGCAGATTTGTGCATAATGAGGGGTAAAACTGACAGGATCTGTCTGTCACTGGAGTAATGAATATCAAATGATGAGTTTGAAGTGAATGAACTGTAAAATATATAATAATCATTCATTGTTCTGTGCCTTTTGCAATAAAAAACATGAAATGAAATTTGCAATAAAATGTGTCCCATCTGTAACATTGTAGGACAAAAGATGATATGTCATCAGTCAAAATCAACCTTACTTATTAGAAACTCTTAGAAGTAGTTGATAATTAAAGACAAAGTGGTGAAGTCTGGGAAAGTAGTGTTTTGTACTTAGATGTGTGAGACTTAGGCAATTAACTGAAAATTATTCAGAATATGTGGAAGATGCAATTTCATTATTCTTCCATCATTCTGTTTTCTGTTTGATAAACATTTTTTTCTGCATTGGCCAAAGTACTGGGAGCTGTCTTTATAATAGGCAGCAGTAATTAAGAAATGATCTCTGTAATTATCGGTGAATACTAATAAGTAATGAATTGAAGCTTAGCTATTTTTTAAGATTAGACAGAAATGTGTGTTGAATGAATTTATAGACCTAAAGAATATATTTTATGCTAGTACTCATGTTGAGCTGCTCTGAGGAATTCATTATTCTAGTATTATACCTTTTTTGAAGGAAAAGGGTATTGATTACATCCAGTCTTTGAGGTTCAAAAAATTAGATGTTTTCTCTGAGACGTGTTTTGATGGAGAAATACAGCTGAGTTTTCAAGTTCTAAACAGTATGCATGCAAAGGGATTGTGGTGCCCCAGGGCTGGATGTCCTGTCTGTCTAACCATCGATTGTTTAACCACTGTTTGTCTGCTTGGTAGTCTGCATAGCACGTTACACAATATAATGTTTTACATCAAGATTCAAAACAGCAGTTTTCCATTATAACTCGATTTTTTTTTTTAAATTTGCTTTATCTCCTGTCAGCAGACCTAGTGGCTGGCCCATAACTCATGGGCCACACGTGACTTGCATTGAATTTGTGAGACTCCTGTCCTAATTGTGCACGTATCATATGACAAGCAGCAAGGCTGTGCTGGAAAAGTTGGAGGTGGCTAATCTTAATGCTGTTTTTTGGGAAGAAGTGCAAAGTAGGAAATGCTGTATCTGGTGTCACTTGGTTGCCATGTGAGTGAAACATTCCATTCCCAGCAGAGAAAAGGAACCTGGTGGAATTGTCGTCTCCCATCTGTGACCTAGTTGCAGGCTTTCTGTGGGTTTGTTTGTTGTGTTGTTTGTTTTTTGTTGGTTTTTTTTTTTTAATGATGAGAAGGTTTTAGCATTTGGTTTTGTAGTCAGGAAGATTGGTCAGTCTTGACCTAGTGGATTTTTCTATTGTGAGACCCCTTTTACAGCATGCCACAGGCCTAAAAGCATTTTGGCATTGTCTGAGTAGGGCAAAAACACAGGCACAAAGTAATGACTTGTGAAAAAGGAAAAATTAAAACATAAACTGTTGATTAATGTTTATGTTTATTTCTGGAAGGTAATGCAGAGCCCACAATGCTGGTTTCATTGATCTTTGATAACAGTGAGGTATTCTCAAGGTTTCTTTGCTCTATTTGGATATGTTGCTAACCTGAATGATAAGGAAGAAGGAAACTAGTACCTTTGAAAATCTGCTAAGCAATTACCAAGCTGTCTAGTGTTGTATAGTAGTTCCAGTATTCATTTTAGAGAAGTCATAATTGAGACCATTCATAGGAAGAAATTGGAATTCCCTGATTTTAATATTTTAGGCAATCAGAGAGGCATTGTGTGTGCAAATTTGTTCTTTGGCAACAGGGAACCCTGCAGATCTGTAACTCCTCAGTGAGGTCTATTTTTGGTGCTATTAGGAGATTACTCTTGCTATTGTGCATAATCATTGATTATTTTTGTTTGTTTCCCATGGCAACACACTGCCTACATAAAAATGTTTTACTAGTGATCTGTGTGTTCCTCAGCTTTTCTTTAAATATCTAGATTATTTACAATAGATCTATATCCAGTCCATAAAACAATTGTGCTGGAATCCCTCTTGAGTTAGTATCATCTAACAAACCTCTGCATGGGAAACTATTGTTTATTTGAGGAATAAGGACTAGAGTCAGGTTTATTTAAAATGTGGGCTGTAAACTCTCATAATAGGAAAAATAAATCCAAGTTCTGAACAGCTTTCAGCCCCCAAAGAAACCCAAACCAAAACAAAACATGTAAGAATAGGGCAGTTTCACATAGTAAGCATGAAGTTATTAAATAATGAAGACTGTTAAATGAAATGATCGTGAATATCAATCTTTTGTGTATTTTCAAATGAGAATGAGGCTGCTCATAAGAAATCTGTGTTGAATTAAAGGTCAGCATTAGTAAGCAAGATAAATGAAATATTTTTTGCGTACAACACAATACATAAGAAAACAGACTTGTTCGTTTATGACATTTTTCTGTCCTTGTGACATGAACTAAAATATTTTTATACTATTAGATACTTTCCCCAAGAACTTTAGCTGTATAGACTTTCGTGTATGAGGACTTAATCAGATATGGGCTATTGAAGTTCCCACGGCTACTATGGGATAGACTCATCATCTATCTAATTCCAGTTTTGATCCCTTATATATAGTACAGAGGCAACATCCTGAACATCGAGGCATATAGTCTGTGGTAGTTCAAAATTCAGTTCTGCGTTCTCTGTAGTCTATTTGTTAGAGACACCCTCCTCTAGCCCATGGTGCCCCAAGCCCCATCCAGCCTGGCCTTGAACACTGCCAGGGATCCAGGGGCAGCCACAGGTTCTCTGGGCACCCTGTGCCAGGGCCTCACCACCCTCAGAGTGAAGAGTTATTTCTTAATGTCTAATAAATCTCCTCTCTGTTATCTCCCTGGTAACTAGGTCTTCTCCACATATCAATATTATGAGTAGGGTTTTGTGAAATTTGTAGCTAGACTGTTTTTCTTGAACAGTGCAGGTTTGGGTTGACCAAAGAATTTAGTAATTTCCTGTCAAACTTTTAATATTCATTTGGCCAATGTTAAAAATAATTAACTCTAAAACACCCATATTTTTGCAAGAGAATCAGTTGTATTTATAACTACCTAAAATTCTAAGCATGCCAGAATACAGAGTGTTATTCAACTTTAGCAAATAGACTACTGCCTAATATTAATCAAGTTCGTCAGACAAAGGTGTTTGATACTCTTGATTAAATAAGCTTGTGATAAGAATGAGCTACTAGCAAAGGAGTCCTCCCCCTCAATTCCCCCCCCCCGCCCTTTTTTTTTAAAGTAATAACAAATTTTGCTAATGGGAATTACCATTATTGAAAGGCTGTTTCTTGGGGCCCTGAAAATGTGCTTATGGTACAACACTTTCTTGTGCAGTCTGTTTCATGCAAAATAGGTTTTTGTTGTGCAGTATGATCAAACCAATGCCAATTTAGCTGTAGGAATTCCACTGAGTAATTCAATGTTTCTGAGAAGCACTGCTTGTAATGTATTCTTTAGTTAAAAAGTTCTCCAAAGAGTTCACGTCTCATAATCACATAAACTCTGTTTTAACTGAACTTAATGTCAAAACTCAAATCGCCTTAATTGAGACAGGAATTTCACATGATTACTTTATACAGAAGCACATAAAACATTGTGATTTAGTTATCTATCTGAAAACAAACCCAGATCATAGCTACTGATGTTTCAGTAATTCAGGCAATGACATCACAGTCAGAACTAAGCATGTGAGGCAGAAGAATAAATTTGTTCTTTGCACTTTGACAAAACATAAAATATATTTCATATGTGAATGTGTCAGGAAAGTTTTCAGTTTCTTTTGTATACAGGGAAACATAGCATCCTATTTTCTGCTGATATAGCTGCTCCTCATGTGAAGATTTAATCCTGTAAAATGTAAACATAATATTTACTTGTCTTTCCCAGGCATTTAGTTTCCACTTCTAGCTTTGTCTTTTGTCTTAAAATGCATTTATCCATATCCTTGTTTGCTGTGCCTTCTAGAGGAAGACTGACATTTTTACCAAACTCCTAATACTTATTACTGTAGTGACCTAAAATCCCAAATCTGCTAATCTTCAGAACACTTTGCCCTTTGTTAGTGTTGCTACTCTGAGATTTTAGTATTTCATGCCTATCTTTGGTTTCCAGTCCTCACCTGTTCTGGAGCAGGCAGTACGGTAAATCCAGGTTTGCGTCTCTAGTCGTACTGTGAGGAATTGAAGGTCTGCTGTGTTATAAAGTCACACGTGCACAGAAGTTACATATATGAACTATGTGAACAGGACTTGATTGTTGAAAACACAATCTTTTAAATACTCCAGCTTTCAGTAAGTAGAGTTAATGGGTACTTTAGCAAATTTCTGCTAAGAATGTGATTATTTTTAATTTCTGACTTTGAAGTATAAAAATGAATATCACACAAGCCACATGTGTGAATCAAAATCATATTCTGACCTCTCCCTCTTCCTCTTGAAAGATTCCATTTCTTGATCCTAAATCCTGAACTGTTAAAACTACCCAGAGAAAAGGCCACTGGATTTTAACAATGGACAATTTTTATTTTTCAGTTGCTTTTTTCTCTGAAAAAAAAAAAAGACCTAGAACTCCAGACCTTGCTGACCTCACTAGTTTTACTGTTGCATTTACTCAGCAAAGTACCCCAAAATCATTTACCCCGAAGCAGTAGACTGCCACACCACTGGCATCCACATCTGAGGAGGAGTTATCAGCTCTAATGAACTTACACTGCAGGTGTTAGGATGTCATCTGCGTCATTAGGATTATGCAGCACCCTCCTAATAAGGTATTAGAAGCATTCTGTTTCTTTGCTGTACAGAACCGGGACTTGTTTCTTACAGTGCAGACCAGCCATAAGGCACAAGACCCAGTCTCATGTTCTCCACAAGTTAATAGCATTTCATGCATATGCTTAGGAGGCTTACTCATTGAGGCATCCTCAGTTTGACTGGTGTTTTAGGGGAAGCCCTTTGACACTTAGACAGGATTCAAAAAGGCTGAGCTGAAGATCATTCAAGGTAGCAAATGAGATGACTTAGAACTGGACTAAAGCCTGAATTTTCTGTTAATTTATCTGGAACCAACAGCCTCTTTAAACCAGAGAGCAAGATGAGAGATTGTATTATCAGTGCATTTAGATGGATAATAGATCAATTGTGCTATATTGGAGGGGAAAAAAAAAAAGAAAACGTTTGCATTTATAAAAGTATTCTTAACCCTTATAATTTGCTACCTCAAATTATACTATCCTAAAGCTTAGAAACCATCAGTTAAATCAACTAGACAATATTGAGTCTCCCCTAGTACCAGTAATTTAAACTTCCAGTATTCCCTTTTTACTTTGATAGTTCTTTTATAATGTGTTATTTTTGCTTCAGTGACATTTTCTAAGTATTTTAAGTCATAAACCAGCTGAATTTTGGAAATACCATTGTACCGTATTCCTTGTACATATGCTGCTTTCCACCCACTCCTCCCGCCCCAGACAAGTGTCTATCTTGGGTTATAGAAAAGATGTTTTCTCATAAGATCATGTCCTCATACATTTTGTCTTTATTGTGGTCCAGTTATAATATGACTTCTGCACTGACAAATTGCAGCTCTGTTCACAGTCATTGGAGACTTGAAAGATTTAACTTCAAGAGAGTCTGATTGCCTTCAGAAAGCCCTGTGCATGTCTTGCAGCCTGATAAGGCAGGCAGTCATCCTCTAATGCTCTAGACATTACAGACAGTTTTGTGTACCTATAACCCTACTCATAGGAAAGGACTCTTTGGTAGCTTGCCAAAGAGCTCGGGATGGGAGGTGGTTGATATTTTTGTTTCCTTTTGCTTATGTGTTGATGTCTTATCTTTTGTTCTTCGCAATTTCTGCTACAGAGATGCCGATGGGCTGTTTGGTGCAGGTGTAAAAGGCTCAAATAAAATCATAACTTGTAGGGAAGTTTGGCATGAAAGGTTTATTGTTCTTACCTTGTACAAGGTGGCAACTAGCAAGGCAGGTTCTTGAGCATGCAGTCTAGAGGGGGTAAAACCCAGGGCAGAAGATGAGGAAATGCACCGAATTAGGAGTTTGGCATATTTTTTTGGTTCTAAACATCTTCCATTCCCTGTGTTTGTTTTGCTAAATTTTTGGGAGTTGTCCTTGAACTAACTTTCAAGATGCCACTCCTGGGGGCATGAGATTTCCTGCAGACTCTACAGAATTAGTTTGATTTTCTTTTGCCTTTTTCTACTTCATTGTTTTATGTGCCAAGTGCATTTGCAGATGGAACAGAGTGGCAGTTATCTAGCAAGATGGTTTAATTACATCCAAAGGCTTGTAATCACAAGCTTTGGAGGGACAGACTATGAAAATGTAGTGTAAATGATGCATACAAATTTTAATGAGTTGACCTCTAACTGTAATAAAGGAAAAAAGATTAATTGCTTTATCCTAGGTGCTACAAATTATTTACATCATTATTTTATAGGAATGACTAATAATTTATAGTAAGGGAGGCAAGTTTTGGAAAAAAAAACGAAACAACAAATCAGAGAAAAACAAACCCACAGTACAGGTACACCTAATCTGTAGATATTAATTAAATATATGTTGGAATTCATGAAAGCATTCTACTAATTTCACATTTATCCAACTAAAAAAAAATCTCTATTTTTAGAGTTGTTATTAGTGTGCTTCAACATAATATACCTTATGAGGGAAAACAATTTTCTGTATAGCTCTTCCCTGCTGTGTATCCAGCTCACTCTGTTTTGAATTTAACTTGCTGTATAGTACTCGGCTCTCAGATCCTGAAGCTTCACATACAAATGTGTACACAGATTTCCTCTGTCATTAGCAAATGCAAATTAAATCATGTAGCTTGCCTATTGCTTTCTTTTATAGAATGTAGTTAATTGTAAACACTGCTGAGAAACATTAACATATTTTTAGCCTTTCCTGTTCAAAGAGAAAATAAGAAGTTCCCACCTTATTTTAAAGTTTATACAAATTCCAGACATATACATGCTAATAATCTTCAAGTGATTCTAAAACACACCTTATGTAATGGGAATGACATAATTTCCCAACTGATGAGATTTTTATTTTTTATTTTTTTTTCTACTTAGCTTCATATAGCCTGGCATAAGCAGCATGGTAATAACCTTTTTGTTCTGGTGTTTAAATAAATGCAGTGAAGCATTACTTCGTTTGAAAACCTGAACTAAATTTGACTGGTTTTGATATAACTGAGAAAATACAGCTTTAACATAGTTTGGGGAGCATTTTAAATTAAATGTGGATTGAAAGGAAAAGCAAAACTGTATGTATTTGTGTTAAGATCTTTAGGTTCTAACCAATTCTGGTTAAAACAAGTGGTTGGTTTGATTGTTCAGCTATGGCTTTGGATATCTGTTATAAAAGAAAATCTCTTAAAATCTTCTCAGCTCATGGGACTTCTGTAATTTTCTACTGAGACATATGTTGTCTAAAATACAAATTATTCCCCTTAACTTGAATACAACCTTGATCTGAATGTCTGTTAATCTGTCTCTAATGTATTAATTATTCTTTTTCTAGAATAAGAAACTGTGTGTGAGAGAGAAATATTACTTAAGTTACAGGAAATCATGTCCTGAGGTGCAGGTCCCCTGCTTGAAGGCAGAGGAATTAGTGGCTTAATTGTAGGTGATGTTTTGACGTTGATATGTTAACACTAGAAAATCACAGAATCACAGAATGTCAGGAGTTGTAAGGGACCTCGAAAGATCATCTAGTGCAACCCACCTGCCTGAGCAGGATCACCTCGATTAGATCACATGGGAACACATCCAGATTGGTCTTGAATATCTCCAGAGAAAGAGACTCCACAATCTCTCTGGGCAGCCTGTTCCAGGGCTCCATCACCCTCACAGTGAAAAAGTTTTTATAGAGATAGTAGATAAGGGAGGAGAAAAATAATTATTTTCATAAGAAGAGGGTACATCTAGAGGAACATACAATTTGTATTTTAAAAAATACATCTCAGATATCTTGAAATTTAAATCAGTAGCTAGAATGAGATACAGTAAGGCTTTGGCTGTTTTAAAGTTGCTGCATAGGTTTTTTTTGTCACTGGAAGTTTGAGAGGTGTGTTGACCTGTGGATAAAAGCTGACTTTAACCAATCTAATATTTTGTAGCTGCCCTTTTGTCTTTGAGGAAAAAACGTAAAGTATTCATTAATTGTCTTATATTTGAAGGTACTTTTTTTAGAAACTATTATCTTAAGAAAGCCTAGATAATGGGGTATGCATTTAGTAAGAGATTCTGTGTTAACAGTTTAGCACAGAAAATATAAACACCCCCCCCACCAGAACACCAGCTCCTAATCTCAGTATATTAGATTCCTCATTTTAAAACAAGTATCCAAAACAGCGTGAAAGGATGAAGACTTTAAATTATGTGAAAGTATTTAAACATACAGATCTTCTGATACAAATAATTGTTTTACCAAAGAGTGTCTATAATTTCCATTAGTCTTAATATTTCCATGCCATTGGTTACACAAAACTTCTAATATTTTTTTCCTTTCAGAGATGTACCTTACAAGAGTTTGCAAATAATTTGACCTTTTATTTTATTTGGCTTTTGTTCTATTGCTCTGTTCTTCCAGTCTCTAAGGCCTAGGCCTAAATTCTAAAACTTGTGCCTAATTTACTTTCTTCTCTTTCCACCCCAATATTCCAATAAGGAATTGTGCTGCTGTCAATCATCTGACTGTTGTTACTGCTGTAATCAACATGTAATCATTTGACTGTGTTGACACTAATGGAAAAAAGCATAATACTAATAGAATTGCACTGTAGACTGTTTCTTAAGTGGAAATGTCATCCAAACTATTTTGTAGAGTCTGCAAGAGGACGAAAGGGGTTTGGGGGGAGGGAGGGGGATGTTGGGGCTGATTTGGGGTTTTTTGGGTTTGGGGTTTTTTTTGTCTTTTGAGGAGGATGATCCTTTTTTTGGCTATTGCTGGAGTTTTTGTTGGGGTTTTTTTGTGGGTTTGGAGGTTTTTTGTGAGAACTCAGTAGACAAAATCAGGAGGAAGGAAAAACAGGATTTAGGACTGTAACTTTTAGTTGCATAAGTAGTTCTCTTTTCATGCAAATTCCTATTTATTGATTCATTATTGTTAAACTGTATCTGATTTCAATTGAGAGATGGCCTTCTGTTCTGTACAGTGTGTCAATCAAAATCTTTGAGTCATATCAGAGTACCAGTGTAGGATATTTATGTGTGGATGTTCAGGCAATTCACGTATTCACATAAGAGATACAAAATACTTCAACTGTCCTGCAAACTGGAATCCCAAATGCCTTACAAAGCTCTGAAATTGCATCAGTCACTTCTCATATTTCAAAATTGACAAGACTTTTGGCCTTATTCCTATTACATAAACTCACCATTCTCTCCTCTGGCTATATAGTCATTACAAGATGAAGAGATTTGAGTTCCCTATTTTCTATTTCACCTTTCCCTGACACATCCCCAGTTTAATCTTCCCATTGCCTAGTTATTGCAAAAATGGGCAAAACAACTTTAAAGATAAATATGCCTTTACATATCGCAACATATGAATGAACTCATAAGTTTTTCTATTAGTGGTTAGAATATAAAATAATTCAGATTTAAAAGAGCCTCAGATCTTTCTTTGAGTTTACAATTTCCTCATGAGTAAACAAAGAAACAAGAATAAAAAGAATATGCTTCAGCTTGCTGTAAATATATTTCTTTGCTTTTTTTAAGTAGCTGGTGAACAAAGTAATTTGTTAATTGCCCTGCTTTTCTGCTGTGGCCAGTTCTCCCTCTGTTGTCTTGCTGCTTATTGCTACTTTCTTCATGTAGAAGAACGTGTGGGAGAAACTTGAAACCAATTCTTGTCTTAGCATTTTGCTGAAGACAAGGCAGGAATGAGTTTAAGGTTGTGTGAATGTAGATGTATTTTGTTTGGCTGGTTTTATAGTGGTGTTATTTTAAATAATCTCCTTTGGTTAATGTATTTTTGCTTTAATTGTCAACTCTCCATATTTGAGGGGATTTCTGTTACCTCAACAGATGTTTTCCTCTAAATATATATCTAAATAATACGTACAAAATTTATCTTACATCTGGACTTGATGATAACATGGTAGATACTCCTTAGTGCCGTGTTCCCCAATGCCTGGGGTAGTACAGTCTTAAATTGTGTTTTGTTTAGATTAGCACTTTTGTATAGCTTGTGTAGGAGTTCCAAAAACATAACACTCAGAATGTAGCTGTGGGAAAAAAATGCTATTTATAAGTATAGCAAAAGCTAAGCCTCTTATAAAAAAGAACAGGAAAATGCATCTTATGCTGTCCAATAAGTAAGAGATGGTTGGTGAGGGATGAACATTGAAAGGGTTCATGAATAATATGATGATACGTGGAGTTATGCCCTACTTAAAAAGTGTATTTTTCTGTGATCTTCTTATGTATTTCAAGACCAGATATTCTAATGTTCAACAACTGTATTTTAGGGATGGATTGTTTCTGGTTTTTTTTTCTTTCAGAAAACTTTAACTAGTTTTACTTATGCTTAAATGGGATATAAACAGAAAATGGGTGGTGGTTTTTATTAATGTAATTAAAATGTAGAAATTTATTTTTCTACTATAATGTACAGAACACAGAAATAAATTTTTAGGTATTTTTTGGAAAAAAAAAAAAAGTTGACCGAGAGTCCAGTGTTCACACCTGCTCTTCTGCTTGCCTCTGTGTCTTGACAAGAGTTATTTCTCTGGATTTCCCTTCTCTTGCATCAAAACTTTGCAAATGAAATTAATTCCTTCAAAAGTGTCTGCCCCTGTTATATCTGATGTTTGGAAATACATTAACAGTATTTTGAAAATTGCCTTTTATTTTGGAGTCTTAATTGGAGATATGTTTTTAAGTGTTGGCTTTCTCATCAGTGAATTGTGGTACAATATGCACATCACCGGTTTAATATTTGAATGTTTATAAAGTGATTTGCATTCTTGTTAGTGGCTTCTGAGGGATGACATTCGTACTGAACATGTTAAATATTTTATCTTTAATGATAAAATGAGCTAAATGGATGTAAGACACAATCAGATTAATTAGGTATACTACTTCTTTTCTAGTAAACAAACACAAGCCTTGGATTGAGACATCGTACCATGGAATCATAACTGAAAACAATGACACTGTCATTTTGGATCCTCCCCTTGTTGCTTTGGATAAAGATGCACCTGTTCCCTTTGCAGGTAAGAACATACTCTAACAGCAGTATTTGAGCTTGTGGATTGCATGATGAAGTTAATAACATTTGTATGTAATGACTTCGCAGTGCAGAGATAATATCTGAAGGACATATTTAGAGGCTGAATCTGAGTACTCAGAGCTTGACCATTGGCCCATAGACCTTGAAATAACTGGTCTTGTACAATCAATGTGTCTGCTCATTTGTTGTGAAATGATTAAATCCAGCATCATACCGCAGGCTTCCACTATCAACATATTTTTAAAATTAAAACACAGGAATTAAATTTGAATTTGCTTTTATAGAAATGAATTATTAAAATGGCCTAGAGGAAAAATTCAGTGATGTTTATCTAGTTATAATTTAATCTATTTAAGAACAGGCCCTTTTTTTTCTTCCATCCTATTCTGCTCTTTGGCTATGGACAAATTATGTGATAAATATTTAAAGTTACACTCCATTCTTACCGTACTGTGTTGTACTTTATAAGTGTCAAGACTTGGACAGAAAATTAATGGGGGTTTTGAAGATGATTTTTTTTTCTCAGGTGCCTATTTTATAGATATATGTCCCATAGAAGTTTTTACTGGTATGAAGTCTATTTTTCCTGGCACTTTGTCATATTACGAGTTCCTTAACCAGAAAATAGTACTTTTGCATGTTAACAAAGTTTTGGATTACATCCCCTGTTTCATTAAAAGTAACACTTGAAAAAAAGGGAGAATAATAAAGCTTGATAGGTGTTCCGAATATCCTCAAAAGATGAAGTTGTTAAAAAAGATTTTATTGCTTAATTACACACATTTTTTATAAGGAAAGGAGCTAGTAGTTATGAGTATCCTTATTTTCTTTTTTTTAATAGTCAATAACCAGTAAAACAAAGTACTTGGCCAAAAAAGGTACTTTTCTTACAGTTACAAAAACAAGTACAAATTTTTCCAGTGTTAAGTAAGAATTTTTATTAACCATTTTCCCCAAAAGCATACACTGATATAAACCCTGAAAAACAGGCTTTCATTAATGTTTTTAATATATTGTACTCTGGTTTAAAATCAAGATTGGTTTGTCATTCATGGTTCTCCATGTTTCTTGATTGCACAGAATACTTCATCAACCACATATGCACTGGGAATGTTCAGTGGAGGGGATTCAGCTGAATTTAGCACTTGCCTGCTAATCAGTCCCAATAGCACCAAGTTACTTGCTAATGGAGGCATAATCAATGCCCGTTTAGAAATAAATAGGAAGTCTCTAACTGGGAGATATTAATTTATAATCAGGGCAGGTATGCTTCATACGAAGATGTCCTTAACTTGGTTACTAGTTTTTGAAGCAAAAGAAAAAGTGCTTGTTTCCCAATTTTTAATTTATTTATTTTTAATACATTCATGAAGAAGGAACTACGTGTTAAAACAAAAAAAAAGTATGGAATGAGACAGTCATAATGTTATGTTTTTCTTATAATGGTAACATTCACATGCATGTGCAATTCATTGTTCCAAAGTGTGTGGAAAACTGTGATGTAAACTTTGGTTTGGTTTAACACGGATTTAATCTATGTGAAATTTTCAGGTACATATATTCAATGAATTTATTTTTTTTTCATTTTGGGGGGGATTCTGTTATGAGTGTTCTATCTTGCATTTACTGCTTCTGCTTACATTTTCTTGGGATCATTACAGGATGTTAATCACATGTTGTTTCTGCTGGTATATTCACAAACTCTTTGCTGACTGAGGATTTGCTAGCTTGATTATTTTCTTCATTTATTAAACTGTGGCCATTAATGCACTTTTCCTGAATTACTGACTTACTCTTCTTGTAGAAAACCATCCTTTGAAATACTGAACATGCACAGACAGACTGACTTTTGTAATAAACTGTTTGCATTATGTTTCATGAAGTTAGTGTTGAGTCAGGCTATCTGTAGATAGGCTATCACAGTGGTCTCTAGGAGTATAATGAGAAGATGGGCAATACTATAGCAGATACAAGCATATAATTAGATTGCACTGTTGTACCCATGCAGGACAGCACAGGTGTTTGCTGTGCAGCCCTGTCTTAAAGGACCCAGGAAGGCCTGTTTGTATTGCTCTCCATAAAGGCTTGGAGTTCAGAACAAAAGTGCTGCAGTAGGTTTCAGGCTCTGAGCTGTGTATTATCAGCTGTGTTTTGACCACATTGTCCCTGTTGATTGCCCTTGTATTCTGGTAGTTTGTCTCATTTTTCACCTGAGCATATGATCTTTAACCTAGTAACTACTTTGTTACTAAGCACAAAAGCAGAACTAGGTTATTAAGACACATTTTGTATTTATCAATGATTCTCATCTCTTCTCAGTGCTTTAGTTTGTTTCTGTACCCATTCTCATGTTCTCCTTTTATTTTTTTTTAACTTTAAATGATAGCTGGGGCATAGAACTACTTTAAACTATGAACAATGTTGATTTTTTCTCTTCTGGAAAGTTTGTTCCTAAATTTTTTACCTCTCTGTAGCTACTGAGGTAAGTCTTATTAATAGACTTGTCGACCCCTTCTAGTAATACACATGTTACAGTGCATGTCAAACCTCTATTCATGGAGTGGTCACAGTACAGAATGACTATAATCTGCACTTTTTTTCCCAGTCTGTGTCCAAGGCTTAAAATGAAGGGTGATGACAGGAGAAAAAGCAATCTTCTGTGCAGTTACCTTCTCAACAGGTCTGTATTTCCAGGAAGGACTAATGAGGGTCTAACAGGTCTAAACTTGTCTGTGAAAATGCTGACTGTCAAATGTTGTCAGCCTATTTCATAACTGGAGCATGAAGAATTTCACAAGATTGCAATGACAGGTCTTTGCTGCCTCTATCTTCTGAATTAATTGCAAATTGTGCAATAATTGCAGAAAGTGTAAAATCACGTTTCTTAAAATTATCATGGTATGCACATACTCACTTGTTTTCGTGCAAACGTGTTTCTTTTAGAAGCCCTGGTTTTAAAGGAAAGCTTAAGAATACCCTTGCAGATGATGAAATCTTAGAAATAATGTAAGTAGTTTTCCAAACTATTTTTTTCAATCCCTTCAAGAAAGGGATTTTCACACACTGGTGTTGACATACAACTTACCTTTAAAATAACTAGTCTCGTCACAGCAGCCTGTAGGGTATCACAGAAAAAAACCCACAATCAACCAACAACCTCAAAATCATGAAAAACACTGCAGGTTCTACAGTTGTGCCATCCATCCTTCTCTTCGAACAGTGTAGCACAGGCTTACTTATTACCTAACTTAGGGAAATCCATTGGAGGAATCTGTCCTTTAATATATCATAAAATCCACCCCAAAGAAAAAAATGTACCTTTGCACCAACCTGCTGGGTAAGCTATGCATCAGTCAGCTATCACACACTCATTATGAGGCTGGAAATCGCTTCAAGGATTTGCTTTTTAGGCTTAGGAGTGGTTTGGTTAGAAACAAGGCAAGATTAGCTGAATCAATTTGACAGGGTTCTGTTTCTGTGAAAGCCAGAAGCCCTAACAAAATGCTGTAGGATTTTGGAAAGCCATTTGAAAAGGACATCTGTCTGTATTTTAATAACTGCAACTCTGTTTCATCAGCAACGCTGTGCAAAATTAGATCTGAAAGGAACTTCACGATGTCTCCAGTCCATCCTCCTGCCCAAGGCAGGACCCATTATAGCTGTACAGTTTCCCTAGGCTTCAACATACTTCCATGCTTCAGCATGCTCACTATATTTCATGATGCTTAACCTGTACTTTGTGTACTGTACTTTTCACCCATTAGTTTTTGTCCTACTCCCTGTGGCTAGCAGAGCAGATTTATTCCCATTCTTTTTTTTGTGCAGCAACACCCTTTTGTGTTACACGCTGAAAGCACTGTGAGCATGGTGGTGTTGGTGGTACACTTGGGCTATCCACTGTGTTACTGATACAAACATGAAATGGAGGAATAGGAGGTAATTTTCAGAACAATGACTTGATGAATCCATTTTGCACCTTGAGAGTGCAGAGCCTCTGTACTGCGTCAGCATTATTAGGCTGATACACTTGCATTTGAGTGCAATGTGTCGCAGCGAGGTTAAACTAGTTAGTTTTACTGCAGTTGAGTTGGGTCTGTTATCTCTTGAGCTGATTTTATGCTCTTGATAGATTTACAGATAGTACAGATAGTATTTTTTTTATTTTTAAGTCAGATGTGTGTCTTCCTGGCTGCACACAGACAGGTACTCTGTATCTCAGTTGCGGATGAAATTTCCTTTGCAAATGGAGTCCCAGTCTCTGACTACCTTTTTTTTTGTGCTAAAACTACTGTAAAGGATAAGGGGATAATAAAAGCACCCAAGAAGGATGACTGAATATTTACTAAACTACAAGCTGCATCCACAAAGTCTTCCAAATAATCTCTGTTATTTTAGGAGTTCAGTTGCAAGTATTCTCAGCTGTTGTCAGTCCACTTACACCCAGGGACTGAACACAAAATCCCATTTCTCTGATTCAAAGTGTGAAGCTGTCTAGCCCTCTTATTTGTGACAGTGACATTAATAACCTAAACATTGGTTTTGGTACAACACTGAAAATATGGAAATTATTTTTCAATTTCTGACGGATTACTATTGTTTTTAACTCACTCAGCCAAAGGCATGCTGCCAGTTTATCATGCACAGAATTCACTGGCATTAAATATTTCACTGTGAAAATGATTCTATGATAAAAAAAATCTGAACTGTTAGTGAAGCTGTGGACTATTGCAGTTGTTTACAACAAATCACCTGCTGATTTTTTAAACTTCTACTTTTGAACTTTACATTTATTATGTAATTTAAGTAGTTAAGACTGTAGCATTTAGAGGTAAGAAAAAAATACAAAAAAAATTCTCTCGGTGATCATAACCTAAGGTGGAATAAAAGACTGGCAATAGCAGAATCGATTCCAGAATTGCTGGTTTTGACCAGAGGGCGCTACTCGTTCAGTGAAGTTAACGATAAATGCTTAGGCTTCCGATTAAGACTACACCCAAAACCCCACTCTGACGGTGACCTTTGTAGTCCCTGAAGTTCAGAGATGAGGGATTTGAGGGTTTGTTGGGTTTTTTTGTTCTTGAAGTTCTTGCCAGTTAGTTAAGTTTGATTGCCTTTCTGTGTCATTTTTAGATTAGTGAAATAGAAGTAGGCAGCATTAATGTCTTGAAAGAAGACTCAAAGGTTCACAAATTTAGTATTTAGTTCTAATAGAGCTTTTAGTAGCTGCTGAGTTACTGTCATTCCAAGTGTAAGTGGTTAGGAGAAAAAATTAAACTTTAATACATGGACAATGAATGTAAGTTGCTTTAGGCCGACAAAACCAGTAAGAATGACAACATTGAGGTAAAATTTGTTACGTTGAGGTAAACTTTATTATACCTAAATATACTAAATTTCTTGAAGCCCAAAAGAAGCAAGTAAAGTAACCAACTAATTAGGGTTTGATGATACTTGCTTGAGCTTTTAGTCTACCTATAGAAAATATTGATGTGAAATAAACTGGAAGAGTTTTGAATAGTTATCATCATAAACAAGGCTTGATCTCTGGAAAATTATGGCAGGATATTACTGTGGATATACAAACATACATGTGAGGACAGAGACAAAATCTGGCATTTTATTATGCTGAAGTATCAAACTAAATGACTACTTAATTTCAAAGGTGTTTAATTAAAACAGACTATACCTGAACTTGCCAGAAAAATAGTGTCAGGTGTTAAAACTTTTAAGCTGTTCTGAACACTAGACATAAACCTAAATGTGAAGTACTGGAACTGATAAGCCTGTATGTCCCAAAATTCTTAGCTGCTATTATGCTGTTACTGTGGATGTGGATGTTGTCACACACCTTTAGAAACTATTAAGGCCTTGCCATTTGAGTGATATTCTCTTTAATAAAAATATAAACTTTAACAGCATGTTAATGTCATCACAACTAGAGCTGGTAATAGCCAGATAATCCAGTAAAAAACCCCATTTTCTACCAAAACCCAAACCACCACTGTACATAATTGTCCCATTCAAAGTATCAGCGATTTGTGCCAAACTCAAACTAATGGTATTGTAGGAATTGTCGTCATGCAGCAGCCCTGTCCGTGACAGGGGAAACTGAGGGATATGGCTTTCTTGGACCTTCCTGATAGTCTACTAAAGACTTTCAGCATCACCTGTAAGATCCTAATTGTTGCGAAAGCTAGAAATAGTCATTCACAATTCTGATTATATAGATTAATACAGGATTCCAGTTTGCTTTAAAAATAAAATCAATAGGCTAAATTAGATGGGAAAATGTCATGTTAATATGTATTACTCAGAATGGAACTACCTGAGCTAGTGTAAGGCACAGGCACATGTTGTTTGCTTGAAATGCTTTCTAGCTACTAAAACGATTTTAAAGGAATGGCCTGAATAGGTGATTATTTAATCTTTAGGGTTCCTTTTGCTTATTGGTCAGCAATTCTTATGGAAAGAATAGTTGAGAAATCACACTTTCCTCTAAACCTGCTGACAGCTGGAAAAAAAAAATATTTTTTTGACTAGAACAAACTCAATAGCTTGTAAATGCTGTTCCCTTTGTTTGCTAGCACAGCCTAACAAAATGCAAGTAATGCTACTTTTATGAAGCAAGAGGGGGTAGAAGGGTATAGAATTCAAACTCTGGACAGGTAGTTTAGGGCATTGATTTTCTGTTCAATTCTGCTTCTGTCTGTGTGAAACGGATCAAACCAATTTGTTCTCTTGACCTAGGGTTTCCTCCACTGTCCTTGTTTCTGTATGTTTGGACTATATATTAAAAGAAAATAAATAAATCTTCTGCTTGCTTTTATTTCATTGTCTATGAAGCACTGAAAACAGACTCCTTGTGCAACACCAGGCTCAAGGAGGATTTACTGTGCTCATCTGTCCCTGTTTTCTGTTTCACAATCTTATGGAATAGAGAATGTAGTATGTTTATATTAGGTGCAACAATTGGATTTGCATGCATGCTGGACCCGAGCTAACAGCCTTGTTAGATATATGTATAAATCAATAGGGTTACACCATGATGCCGAGAGAAATGTCACTGGGATGTTGTGAATAGTGTTGGTCCCACTGAGCTATAGCCATGTGGCAAGGAGAAGCTGAGAGAAATATTGTAAGCATTTGTTAGGTTTTCTAAGGAGACATGTTGAGAACAATATGGCCAATATATATAGGTTTTAATTCCAGAGGAATTTTGTTATAGCAGGCTTCAAGGATCTTAAAAAAATTAATTGCCTTATTTTCAGATATCTGATAATCCAGACAGACTGGATGGCTTTGATGTAGCTGCAGCAAGTGGAAATATCAGACATAGTCAAGTACATCTGATATGTTCAGTTGTTGGGATCGTTATTTCAGCTGTTACACAGCCACATTTACTCTTAATGTGCTTGGCATCAGGAGGAGCTTGGCAGAAAAGAGGTGAAAGTTGGTGGGGTTTTTCCCTAAAAGATCAACCTCTATTTTTTTGTGGTAGTGCATCTTGCACTTATTATCTGTATAAAACACTCCTCAAGTTGGTTTAAAAACCAAAATAAATTAGCTCTCATTAGGTATTCTGCCACACAAAACATATACCAATATTATTCAGGTAATTGGCCTTTTCAGGTAAGATACAGTAGACTTGACTCTTGAGGTGAGTTTTGCTTTTTTTCTGTCACTGATTTTGTGTATTGAGGCTTTGTTTCTTTGTAAGCTGTTCTGTTTATTCCACTTTTCCTGAATAAAATCTGTAACTGCACTGTGGAAGTTTAGTACAATATGAAATTCAAGGAGGAGGGACAAAATGGAAGTCAACTCATGGCCATAGTAATCATAATGTAGCTGTAATTTGCAAAATAGATCCTAATTATTAATCTGCAGGATCAAATGGGCCTGCTTTTTATATAGAAGTTGTGACAGTGAGACTGGCCAGGGGGCCACAGCACTTTTTCCTGTGAAGAGAAGCTGAGGGAGCTGGGCTTGTTCAAGCTAGAAAATAGACATTTTGAGGGTAACAAAGCAGTAGCCAACCAACACCTATGAAGGGGGGATTGACAAGATGGATCGCGGCTGTTCATGGTAGGAGGAGGAGAGACAACCAATAAGAATGAAGACAGGGGATTTAGACTGCACATAATAAAGAACTTTTTTACTATGACAGTCAAAGATTTGGACCATAATGCTTAGAGAGACTGAGCCGTCTCTGTCTTTAGAGGTTTTCAAGACCCTACTGGGTAGAGCCCTGACTAACCAGAGTTCATAGCTGCCCATGCTTTGAGCAGGACATTGACCCAGAAAGCTGAGGTACCCTTTAGTCTGAGTTTTGTCCTGTGATTTTACAATGGGTTGGGGTTTTTTTTTTTTGTTCCTTTGAGATGTTAAATTGCTAAAGAGGTGGTGGGTGGGAGGACATGATCTTGTAGTGCTGTATCAGACAGTGTTCTCACTTTGGTTGGATTTGAAGAGGATGCTTGTGTTGGCAACAAGGCCACTTGATAAAGGAAACAAGATCTCTGTAGCAGTGGCCTGGTTGAAGTCAGATGGAAACTTATTCTCAGCTGTATCAGGACAACAGGCTTCACTGTTTAGTATAAGCCTTTCTTTTGTGTTGGAAGATGCTTTTACTTGAAAGTAAATTTATTTTTAAAAAGGCTCCTTAGCTTTATACATAAACTATTCTTTTCACTCTTAACTACTATGGCTGTGTAGAGTACACATGAAAATGGAAGCCTACAAAGTATTAGTTATAAATAAAAATGACTAATGCCAATTGTTTATATGACTGCTGAGCCATAAATGCTATTTATGAGTCTTGTGCTCTTATAAAATTCAGAAGAAAGTACATTGAAGATATTCAGCAGCAGACTTGCTCTTATAGTTCACTGGTATGGCAAAATGGCCAGATTGTATTGAATGAACACCTTGGCAGCAGCTCATATCCAGATTGCATTATCTTGTATAGCAATTCTGTGTTGACTGTAATTACATAATAGTCATGAAAGGCCACATGTCCTTTGTGAACCTTGACAGCATATATCAAGTAAATACTTCCTTGTCATTTTTCAGTGATTTTTTTTTAGAATGTATCAAAAATAGGCAGACATTAATATCAGATCTTAGTATTTTTAAAATATAACAGTTTGATGAACACACTGAGATAATGTATGCAGCTAGACATGCTAAAATTTTAAAATGAACTCTTTAATAGTTGAATATCATCTTAAGAAGAAGCTGTATTGTCTGTCCATAACTCATTTGAGGATGACTTCTCTCAGTGGAACTTAATTTTCTGGTTAATTGTTCTTGTGAACAAATTTTTGGAGAGATTGCAAGAGAGACTAGTAGGGGTTCAAACTTGTCATGCTGTTGGACATCTGTCTTTATTTCAGGTTAATTGCAATACATTAATTTACTTATAATTTTAAATAGCTTTTTAAAAGGTTTTATTACCAGTTGTAATGGACTTTTTACTGCACATACTGTCCCTTCTGGCTTTTTCCATTGCTTCCATTTTCAGATATTATAGAAGATTAAGTGACACAAGAGCAAAAGTGGAAATGAAACCCCAAAACAAACCCAGCAACCCAAAATATCCCAAAGCAAATAAAACCCAAAGCAACCTTGATAACATTATAGCTGAGGCTATAACTTGATTTTTTTTTTTTAATGTTTTATCTTTTGCAATCAAAACCATACAGGAAAAAAACTGTAGCTTTTAACTTCCGTCTTAAGAGTACATAGAAGTTCCATGAGTTGTTCAGAGTAGGTTTATACTTGCTCTTTTCTTTGGGGAAATGAGTCATATTTTGAGAATGCAGTTTGAAGAAAACATTTTATTTGATTTAATTACACTCATTCACAACTGACATTGATGAGGTAATTCTCTTGCAACTGAAAGATTATTGTCATACTATCAAGTCACCAAGTGTTCATGTGAATTTGTGTCACTTGCTTAAATCTGTAGCTCTTAAAAATGCATTATTGCCAAAACAATTTATTCTCTTTAAGTCTTTTTTCTCTTCTGATCATAATCCTCATCTCTCTTCTGTGTGGTTGTTCTTCAGTCTTCAAGGACATTAGATGCAGATTTTTCTTTAGAGTGTATTTTGTGCCAATATTTGACGCACTGGAACATGCAGATGTCCCTATTTGCTTTGTAGTGGACAGAAATCTAGAATAAAACTGTTTGCCTTGTAAGTCACTTGTATGCCTCTGTGTTAGTTATCATTGTTGCTATTCTGAGCAAGTAAAATATTGCTTCAGTGCTCTGCCACTAGAAATGAAATGAAAGAAATGAATGCCAGCGGGGTTACAGCAAGCCTGCTTATGCCATCAGAAAGATCTGTTTCTGACAGTGTTTTGGGCAATGAATCAGATTATTCTGCATAACAATAATATGTGGTTATAACCAGCTCTTCTTAGGTAGGTTTTTTTTTTCTTGTAGTTCTACCTATATTCTAGATAGTTAAAAAACGTGGAACACTTTTAAGTGTTTTAATTGTTTTAATAAACAATTATATCAAATGGTTTTTAGAAATGCCTTGGAAATGCTTAGTTAAGCAGGGATAGACACAAAAGTTAGGCACAAATACATTTTTCCTGCTTCAAGTCAGTAGCTATTCACAGGAAGTATCCTGTTGATTTATCTGGAAGGCTCTGCAAGTCAGAGACAAAAATGTTTTGTGTGAAGACTGCAGAATTTAGAAGGAAACATTCATTCAGTTTTTCTGTACCTTACAATTATTATTAAAAAGTCATTTTATATTAAGTGTGAGGGATAATTATGAATTCCAAGTAAATATGGTAACCTTTCCTCTGCAATATTACTGCATGTGCAATAACATAGTCTAAAGCTTGGTTAAAACAGATGAGTTGTATTATAAACTGGTAAAATAAGGATCTAGGAGGTTGACTCTGGAATGGTACCCTGCACTCACATCAGACATCTCTCAGGCAGGAAATTCCTTCCAGAATACAAACCAAGAGGTTTCTATCAAGTGCTCTATGTTATCCTAATTCTGCTCCAGCGGAGAAAATGTTGGCATTTTTAGGTTTAGTTGCCACCTCCATCATGAGCGTTGCCACCTCCATCATGAGCGGAGGACCAAAAAGACAGAAGAGACATCAGAATTTTATTTTTTTGAGACAATGAAATACATCATTCATGCTAGTCTTTTACAGTATTACACACTGTCACCTCACTGGCACTCCAGAGCCCTCATTATCATCTGCTCCTGCTGTGATGTCAAATGCTAGAACTGCCCAACTAATTGGCTCAGCTGAGTTTAATTTAGAAGGACAAGCTAGTGTGTCTAAATGATGTGAAGTCTCTACCCAGCACTGTCTATGCAGCTTTAGTATTCTTTTTGATGCCCTAATCCTTTTCTTTAGATAGTTGTGTGCGCTCTTTCTCTCTCGATGGTTTTTGTGCTCTCCCCTGCACCCAATGTCTTTTTTCAGTCTCAGGAATTGTAAATTGGTTTGTTTTTTCATACCCTTCCATGACACTGAACTTGCAACATCATGTTCTTA
Source organism: Heliornis fulica (assembly GCA_013399135.1). Classification (NCBI taxonomy): domain Eukaryota; kingdom Metazoa; phylum Chordata; class Aves; order Gruiformes; family Heliornithidae; genus Heliornis; species Heliornis fulica. Next base: position 1,160,296 of record VXBZ01008987.1, read on the forward strand.
TTGGAAACCCATGAAGACACAAATACATAAAATCTAGGTAGATATGTTATAGATGTTTGTTATACTTTGTTTATAAAACTTGCAATGAATAATAGCATCTTTTGGACACAACTAACCTGTGTGCGCATTTTGTATACGCACAAACAATTGTGTTCTGTTATTTTTGTAGTAATGTAATTCACATTGCAGGTCAGTTTCCCTCAGTTTTAGCATTGTTTTCTGTGTTAAGCTTAGAAAATAATACAAAGATTGAGAGAGAAATAATTAGTTCTGCAAACTGATTAGCTTGATTGAATGTGACTATAGTTTATTGGTACACAATTGTGATGTGTACAAATAAACATTGTGAACTCATGGTGATATGAGTTGTGAAGCAACTCTATATTACCTTTAAAAATGTGAGGAAGTTGAATTTTTTAATTTCTGGGTTTTCCTTGATCACAATGTCTTATGATTTGTCTTGTCATGTTGGTTTTAAAACATCAGGGAAAAGTATTTTGATGGGAGTAATTTCCAGCCTATTATAGAAACTAATCTCCATAAGAAATCTATATTTTAATTAAATTTTAATTCAATAACTTTAAAATTATTTTAGTTAATTTAAATCCACACATTAAAAATTAATATATTCCTATATATTCCTATTATATTGCAAAGAAATTGAAGTGACTGTTATTCTGCAGGTATAAAACACTACCAGGCCTGTTTTGTTGTTGTAAAGTCAGATCAATCCCTTCTTAACCAGCCGCCAAAAAGAAACTTTTTGAATGGCACAATGGTACTCGGTTGATTTCCTAGTATGTGTGACAGGTTTAATGCATAGCACTGACATGACTTCAGCTCCTTACTGAGATGCTTCCTTTGGAGGGATTCCAGATGTGCTCATGAGAAGAAGTTATGAATGAAGACAGGAACAGCTAATGTTGATTTGATGTGGAATCCAGGGCTCTGAAAGAGAATGAAAAATAACATTATAATTAATAAGCATGCCAGAAATGAAAGGATGACAGTAATTTAACATCAACCCCTAGATGCTTTTGGACTAGGAATTTTTACATCGGATAGCAAAGCTGCTACATCCCAACTGGTAACTTCACTAATTATGAGGGGCTGTTTCTCTGTGGCCTCTTCCCCACTGCTTCACTTCTGCAGAGACTTGCCAAAAGTATATATAGGCCAAAGGGGAGAAATTATGCAGCTCTGTTGTCTTCTGTAGGTGTCTGCCCACTGAGGCCACTGGCCTCATTTGTGGCAACTGGCTGGTGTATGGGAACTGCACACTAGAAAAAGTATCATGAAGGGCAATGGAAATCATCTTCAATGAGAGATAAATCATGTGAGTGAAAAGCCCCATTCACTTTGTATAATTATTTCTTTTTTAATTAAAAAGTGTTGCTTTGAATCAAATTTTGCCCAGTTGTTGCCATCTGTCAGCTCTTCAATGCCCTTTACAGAAATAAATTGTTGATCTCTGTCCAGTCCCTCTCGGGGTGTGCCACTATGGGATACATGCCACATGGCAGATTATTGGTGTCACTGGAGAAGCCAAAGACTGTTGGGTATATGGGGCTGAACATTTGACAACTCGTGTACTGAAAACTAAATAGTCTTATGCTTCAAACTGCTCTGTGTAGGTAGGAGACACTGCCTGCTGTGTACTGCAAACTGCACTTTTGTACTGTGTATGAAAGCACAGCAGATAAGTTATAGCTTTCTTGTAGAGCTTCTATGTAATCTGCTTGCTGTTGTCTGACATACAAGTAAAAGTTGTCTTCATTAGAACTTTTCTTGCCTATGACTGTGGTTTTGTTGACCAGAATTAATTATAGAAATAAAGCCCCTTCTGCTGATGTATTAAGGTTTTATTTCAGTACCTGGTACCTTGATAGGAGAGAGGGAATGAACTTCCCAGGAATGAACACTTCCAAGTATTTCTATCCTAATGCTGTAACTGTGCAGATGTAGAGCTGTTGGTCTACCTTCCAAAGAAATGAAAAACAAACAAAGATCTAATTTCTGAAAGCAGCAAGAGAATTTTTAGAGATGGAGAACTAATTCATAACTCTGAAAATGTATTTAAAAGTTGTGAATAGAACTCTTAAGCCAGAAAGGTATAGACTACCTTAAAAGATGGTGATATTTTAATTCTTTTGATGTATTTTATACTGACCTGCCATATGAAGGTTTGCTAATGCTGGAAATAGCAGCCAGTTTTTAAACTCCCTTCCTATGCTAAACATGAAAAAATTCAAACACCAGATGTGAAAATTAGTTTTAAGAATGCAGGCTCAGCTTTGAATAAAAAAAAGTGAAAACTGAATAATTATTTCCAAAACTAATGGGAAATAATTGAAAGTGCTATACCAATGTTAGCTTATAGTTAATTTTTTAGATTGATAGGCCAGTAGGTAGACTTTATGAAACAGAATCTTGAATACATAAAAAAGGAAATAGATGTTGCGTATTTCACGTAATTTTATGCTATATTCATAACATTTATTCAGAGTTAGTCTTGATTATCATGAAATTTTCAGTCTTAATATTCTTTTGCATTGAAAAAATGAACTGCATCAAAGTATAATTTATTGAAACTCTGTTTCATTTGTAATATTGCACTTTTTTTTTCTATTTTTTGAATGCACCGAAGCTGCTTTGTTGAGATGGCTTTTAAGTTTACGCTTGAGTAAAAGTAGGCTTTCTAAGAGGTTTGCACTGATCAGAATTGATCAATTTTTTATCAGACAACCAAAATAAGTAACTTATCACACTTTGGGAGGGTGTATAGAGCACAAAACTAGGGCATAGGAATTAATATTTCAGTATTCTGCACTTAAGCCATTACGTGCTGTTCTGCTGACAACAATGGAAACAATTCAGAGGAGTGAGAGAGGAGTCTTCCTTCTCTTCCTTTAGCTGTCGACAAAAACTTGAATTGACTTAGGCTGTGTTTCCATGTCACCTGTCAGCCAGTTTTCTCAGACACTCACTTTATACTGTTCTTAACTAAGTAATCTACAAATTCTTATGATTTCCTCTTTGACCCTGGGTATATGTACATGTAACTGGTCTTTAAAGAAAATAGACCCCAGAGGATTTGGGAAATAAAAATTTAATTCTTTCCTCCTACACAGATTTTGTGCAGTTGCTTAAGTGGTCAGAATGATTACCAGTCATTATTTGGTAGCCATCCATGTGCGCTTAAGAATCTGTTGGAATAAAAGACAGTTATTAATACAATAGCTAACTTTCATGTTCCTCATATAAACCTACTGACTATTATGTATGCCATCCTTCTATCATATTCCTTCAATTCATCATATTCATTTTTTCCATCTTGCATGTTCTTTTATGGAATGTTTTCCACCATTTATAACAGCATGTTTGCTTCAGGTGCGGGTGACTGAACTGGTCAAATTACAGGCATATACAACAACTTCCTAGAAGTATGTATACAAAGGAAGTGCATTTCATTTTTAATTTATATATAAGAATATATATATATATATATATATAAGAATACGTATATAAGAATGAACCACATTTCTCAAGAGAAGACAAGGCTTTTCTGCCCTGCACTGTGCTGCTGCACCGTGTGTTGAGCAGCACGGTTCAGCAGAGCAAGGCAGGAGAAGGTGAGCTGCAGTGCTCCACGCCACGGTGTGTGTAGAAGGAGGCTAACACCAACCATCTGCAGAATGGCAACTCTGTGAGTGAGTGTGCGCATTGGTGAGGGAAGGTAGCGTTGGCTTTCCCCCCACTCAACATTCTTTCTCTGTTAGAATTTGACTAAAACAGAGAACTAAAGTCACTTTGAATATTATCTTTACTGACTTTCTTGACAAACAGTCCACAGTGTAAGGTCTGTACTTGCTGAACAAGTTTTCTAAGTTTAGACAATACAGTAATGCTGACTTGAGTGCTGTTAAGTGATGACAGAAAGACTGCTTAGAAAGATGTTCCTGAATTAACTTGCTATGCATCCTTGACACAAACTTTTTCACTTATATTGAAGGTTTTAGAGGTCAGCAACCTCATAAACCAGGGCATGGTGCTATGTGTTATCTTATCCAGTTCCTATTTCCTGTGCCTGGAAATAGGTAATAACCACTCTGGAAAAACCTTGAAAGCCTGCACATTACTCTTCTTGCTACAACAGAACAATTTCCTCCTGGGTGCTGAGCACTTCCAGGCAAGGGGCAGGGTATTCCAAGCTATTAGCTTTGTTGTGCACTTCAACATAAATGACTGTGCATGTCTAAGAGGCTGTATACACAAAGGCTTTTTCTGGTTTTGCTTGTTTCTAGGTATAGTGGCCTTCATAGGTGATGACATTTTATTTTTCATCTAATTTAGTAGGCTTTTGAAATGCAGTTTTCCTTTCTGTTTTTTTCTTGCCACACAATAATGTATTAGACATAGCATTTGTGATCAAGTAGTGACCTCATCACTAATATTAAACCTTGTGCCAGAACAACCAGAACCCTTTGACTTGCACTGACACACAGCTAAGATTACCCATATCAGTGCCAACTATTGGCACTTACTGACACTGTAGTGTCAGTGCTTCAGGAATGTTTTTCAGAAGAGAAAAATACAGTGCTTTTCCTGATGACAGACTGATGCTTATTTCTCTTCAGATAAAAGGAAACAATCTCTGTTCATGGCATTCTCATTGGCCTATTCTAGAAGTTATGTGTGCATTTAATATCTCCAGTTTATTAAGAAAAGGGACAAGATCCCTTAGAAACAATAACAGGTCAGATTTTCATCTGGCGTGAGTTGTACCGCTGAAAAAAGTGAGGACAATATAGGTCTAGCCCAATAAATTTACCTAGTTTATTTCCCCTTCAAATCACTAAAATAGCTTTGCCTCAAAAAGCCCCTTGGCAGGAATTTCTAATTATCAATAAATGAATTTAATGACTTCATACTTACTGTATAATGCAAGAATAATGTTGTGAATCTTGCTTTCAGTGAGAAGGGTAGGAAATGTGTATATGGATTTATTTATGTGTAAAACCAAATAGCAATAAGATATGTGGGTGTCTACTTCTGGTCTGTCTAAAGTATGTAACACAAAGTAGTGCTGTCTTGGGGAAAACCTACCAACTAAACTTCTCTTGAGAAATGAAAGCAACTAAAAATTTAATCTGAGGGAGAAATATTCTGGTTTCCCTGGAGTAGCACTACATCTTCGATTTTATTATTGTGGTCATGTTATTGCAGCAAATAAATGACTGTTAGATCTGCAAATATCAAAAGTGTAATGATTTTAAAATTATACATACAAAATTAAATATTTAAGAGCTGTTTCAACCCACTGTCCTGTTAATGGTGACTCAAGCTCTGGTTCTAGTTATTATTTCTTCTAGTGAAACACAGGCAGCAGTTCCTTGGATGTTTTCCTAGTCCCTTCTGTAGAAATGATACATTTTTATGCATAACCTTCTTCCTGGGCTCAGCAAAGATGGGGCTAACTTTCCTGATGGACCTTATCTTCCTAATTTCTAACACTTTAAGAACTGAAAAGTTATCAAACAAAATCCCATTACCTTTAATGTAGAATGAATTAACTCTTGCAGAAAAACAGCTAATCCTTATCACTGATATGAGGATTGTATTTCCAATGTGGCTGGGAATGAGCAATAGCAGTAGTAAAAGAAAAATAAACATGTTCTTGGCCAAATCTGTTATTTTCTTCTCTGTTAACGCCATGACTAATTTTTCTGGATGTGAAACCATCTGCTGAAAGCAACAGTAATATCCAAGAAAGTCTGGGTTGGGTTTTGAATCATGATGAGTGGCAGCTACATTGTGTGGAAATCTTGGACACCACTAATTCAAATAGGCACATTGGTTTTGAAGCTCATTGTTTGCTGCATGCCATCAGAGTTAAATCTACTTTAGCACTCTTATCTGCAGGTAAGTCTAGGTGTGACACTGACCCATTTCCTTCTTCACAAAGATACAGCATCTAGATATAGGTTGGACATCAGAGACCTCACAAAATGCCTGGGCCGGAAAGTTAAAGAAGAAAGGGATAGATAACCTTCCCTGTGAATCTGTTAGAGTGCTTCTAGTCCTTTCACTGATTCAAAAAACTGATTCCTGTTAGCTATTGTTCCATTTCTGACTGAATATAAAAACAGTGATTTGGTTTGTAATGCTCTTTATCTCCCTTAGTTTTCATAAACATGAAATACTTCCCCAAGCATTATAAAAATATTAAAATTCAATTTGACTGTTGAATTATGCATAGCTTTCAATTTGGCAATATTCTTAGGATTTTTTTGTTTCCCAGCTCTTTAGTGAGGAGAAAATATCTACTATTAAATGTATTTCTAATAGATATTTCCTTGTATTTGAGGATACAGTTATCTAATTCATTTTACCAAGATGTCTAAATATTTAATTTTACAATTTGTAGTGCTCAGTCTTTTTGATAAATGAGATGCTTCCATTTATGGGTAAGATTTGAAGGCAGCAAGAACATAAACAAAATTACTTTCAGAGAGGAAAAACTTAGGTCAGTTAAATTATTTTCCTAAAATGTAGATGGTAATATTTCTCAAGCTGACTAAGAATGCTTAATCAAGGGGAAATGGTTCCCAACTGGAACATAGAAAATTCCATCTTAGTAGAAGGAGGAACCTTTTCACTGTGAGGGTGACGGAACAGGCTGCCCAGAGAGGTTGTGGAGACATTCAAGACCAATCTGGACACGTTCCTATGTGATGTACTCTAGATGACCCTGCTCGGGCAGGGGGGGTTGACTGGATGATCTTTCAAGGTCTCTTCCAGCTCCTAATATTCTGCGATTGCTACTGTCTACGTTCTTGCCTGTGTCACTAAGTTTGGTTCAGGGAGTCCCTAACCAGCAGGTGGCCATAAACCAGGAAGCACTATCACTGATTTTTTTTCCCTATTTCTGATCATTCCCTGTTCTTATTTGCTCCCCATAAGCACCTGCTACAGGTTACAATAAAAGGAAGACACTAGGCAAGAAGGGCCTTTCCTCTGCTTGAATTCTGGCTGTTCTTAGTGTGCCTTGTTCCAATAGTTTAAGTACCGTTAGAGAGAAAAGAAAGAGCCTGTGAGATGAGTAACTGCAACAATGCCAACTGTGTGTGACACAAAAATGTTAAGGCAGCTGTAAAAAAATAATCCTACAGGTTAAACCAATGTGGTGATTTCTCTTTCTAAATTGTAATTGTAATGAAATAGTTTGTGTAATGCTTATATCAGGTTTGAATGGAATTGTGTGATACTTAATGTGACCATTATTACAGTCATTAAATCTGATTATAGAAAGAATGTGGATTATTTAATCTCTTGAAGATCTTGAAGAACTGATGGAACAAAGGAATTTTCAGATACATGAGATAATTTATAAGAGGAAGGTAGGAAAACCCTTTCCTGGCTTCTCTGCTTACCTGGACTAGAACAAAGAGTAGCAGTATTTTGAAGGTACAGCTAAGGAACTTCTGATCTATTACTGGTTTTACTTTCAAAAATCCTCTAATGTTCTGAGGATGATTAGCTATTAGGCTATATGGGGTGGGCTACATTGTTAGTGAAAAAGATTAGTTTTAGGTGTATATAGGCTTAGCAGTACATCAGGAGTGAAGAACCTCTTAAGACGTCTTCCAGCCTGCTTCTGATCATTTTATGGAGGATTTGAAATTCATCATATTAAAGGGTTAAAAGCATATGGCAGGGAGTCTCCTGTGTGATGTTGAGCAATGCAATTTACATGATTAGAATAGAAATAGCAGTTTGAAGCCTCACTGTTCTAACAAGCGCTTTTCCATGGAAAACTGTTGTAAGTACCTCACAAGAAAGGGGAAAAAAACACTCGTTTAAATTCTGCAGCCTTTTTTCTCTGTTTTGTATCTAGTTCCCCAGACATCAGACAGAAAAAAATGTAACTCCATGTTAAATATTTTGGTAGCTTAATTCATTTTCTTTAAGATAGATACTATTCCTCTGTTGTAAGAAGTTTTCAAAAGAGTTAAAATGACATTTTTTTCTTTATAAAATTTGTCTTTATAAGAGGTCTCCACCTGCACTGTTTTTCTTTAGTGTGAATTTTGGAGAATCACATCCTATCAGTCTTTTCCAGTACCAGTTAAAATAAATACCTCTTTTCTTAACCAACATAATATTTAGTAACACAGCACGTACCTCAAATATTGTCTCAGCTAGATTTTCCAAGAGTAAATTTTGTACTTAGAGGCATCTTACGTGTAATGTCCTGATAGTAGAACTATGACTGTTGCATTCATTGTATCCTGTCTGCAATGGGAAAACCCTGGTATACCCCAAATTTCCTGCCTGCTGACTGAGATATAGTTTTCTCTAGGGGCTTTGGTCATTTTCAGGTGCAGTCAGCTAAATCTATTGAGGATTTTAAAGGTGAGAAAGCTCTTGAATTTGTCATTATTCAGCAAGAAACTTCTGGCAGTACAAAGCACTGGTGTTGGCATGCTTGTCCTGACCTGTGAAACTGAGCACATCAACATCACTGGGCTGATTTTTGAAAAGTCCGAATCTTTAAATGTTTTTAGGTCTTTCGGTTGTGGGAACAGCTTGGTATCCTGTTTGAGAAGTGTTGTATTTGCAGCTTGTCCATTGTGTCTCCACAAGTTGTTTAGGATTTATTCTTTCTGAGGGGTAGAATAATAGCTCTTCAGCAAAGGTGGTGCACTGGGTTATAGCATCACATGTAAGCACTTCAGGTTGACAAGACAATTCATGTTTGAGATTTATTCTGCAAAGTGTGACAGCAAAAGAAGCACAAAGACATCAGTGACTTATTATTCATTTTTGTGCAAAAGAAAATAATTCTTGTAAAAGCAAGAATTTCTGCTGGTACTAGTGTCAAAGAACTCAGCCTGGAATTAGGGCATTTAGATGTCTACCTCTGAAATTGAGCAGGCACCGGAGTATAGATGTTTCTTGTCCTGGTCCTCAAAGTGTCCATCATTTGATTAACAAATGGACTGCATTTCCAACTTCTGATCTGAGAAGCTGTATTTTTCAGCAAATAAGCTAGTCAACAGGGAGATGCAGGAATTGTTCAACCCTGGACCAAAGGACCTGATAATCTCAATCTTTCCCGTGGTATCAGTTTGCATTTTAATCAATTTTGAAAACTGGTAGCTGTTTTCAAAAGTTGTTTTCAGCCTTTTCAAAAGGCTGTGATTTTAAGGCACAAGCTAAACTTCAGTGGTTTTGAAAACCTCTCTACTGCAAGTAGAAAGGCTAATTTATTCTGCATATGTTTTGAGACTCAGTGAGTAACAGAGAAAAGTTCAAATAGATCATGCTAGACTTGCAAGTATCTAGAATTCATATCCTAATATGAGTGATAATTCATATCAGATGAGCTAGAATTCGTTATATAGTCTTTAAGGATTTTGTCCTTAAGATAGCAATAAGGACCTAGCTGAAATTCTTATCTTTATGTTGACTTAAGAGAATGGTATTTGTGTATCTGCATTTGATTGAATAACTTTCTAAATTATGCTCATTTACTTTAATTTGAATTGCCCTAGGAGCCAAAGCATCTACTAATGGTGATGGCTGACAGAAGAGCAAAACTGCTGCATAAGGCCTGGCTAGATGTTGTACTAAGTGGTTTTTTGGAAGGAAAACAGTTACTGAGCAATTAAAGATCTAGTGCATTATGGTAGAAAACTGAGCTGTGTTTAAAACAGAGCTGTGTAAGCCATGTGTGTTAAGGACAGCAGCAAATACTCCTCTCTGAGTTCGATGAGAAAGACCCATAAACTCTTTCCTGGAGCAGAAACTTTCAGATTCAAATCCATTCCAGGATACTAAGGCTATTTTCTGACCTTTTTATTGACTGTGGCTAAATATCATGGTCTAAAGTTTTAACATGACATGTATAGGAGTGCTTTATTCAGACATGTAATTAATTACCTCTTAACTGTAATTTAAATGAAATAATCTCTTATGAATAGACTTCTTCATATTCTGCTTAATATATTTTAATGTGTTCTTCTATTCCATAGTTTTGGGGTGGAGGGTTTTTTTCTGTTATCTTTAAAAAATTTTCTTAGCACTTCCTGGGATTAATTGATGCTGGTTTAGGAGTTGATTGGATTTTTGCTATGGTCACATCTAGTATTTCTCACAGCTGCTAGTCAACCCAATTGCTTATAAATTATAACACATAAAACCTTGGCCTTTGTATATTTTATAATGGGGGGAAGGGAGGGGAGTGGAACGAGAACATTTATTCTATATATAGTAAATACCAAGGGTAGTTTCCCCTGAGGGTGCCCGCTTATGTGATAGTTGTTCACTAAATGTTCATATCTGATTTAGTAAATTGTTGGATGATAGCAATCAGGATGCTGACTGGTTGAGTAATGAGATTCTGATGACTACTAGCTCCCTGATGGTAAGAACTTCAAAGCCATTAAGTGCTGTAACATTCATTATGTGAAGAATGTAGAAAGTCCTTGGTATTTAAAATTTGTAGTAATTGTTTCTATAGAGGTTTGGGGTTTTTTTATTCCAATAAACAAAGCTTAGTTTGCCTTCTAGTTTGCAAACTCCTGAGAATAAAAACTGTGGTTTTGTGTTCTCATCACTGATTAACAAATAAATAATAGAATTTCTGTATTAATATAGGGGAATCATAGCAAAATGATGGTTAGCCTTGGCAAGCATAACAGCAGATGCACAAGCAACCCACACGTTACAAAAGTACCACAGCAGTTGCTTGTATTCTCTCCGATTTTTTTTTTTCTCTTAATGACCTTTTCTGCAGAGAGTGGATACATTAATACAAACATTTCCTGTAGACATATTTTACACTATTACCACAATTAAATATTTGATGCTATGCAGCCAGCCCTACAGTTTGATTTAGCTGTTCCTTTTTCATCACAGCTGTTTAGTCAGTGAATACGCAGTTTTAAAAAATCTTTTAGGAGAATAAATGTCAGAGATTATGATTGTTACACATTATGTTTATCTATAATTCATTTAATTGTTAAAATGTCATATCGTAACGATTGAGAGCTAATTCCTTGTAATCTGTGGTTTTAGGTTTGCACTTGAATTTTTTTTTTCCATTTCTGCTAAGCCACGCATTTGAATGCACATCTCTTGAATGCCAGGATTAACTTGCTAGACAAAATGTAAGAACAGAAACAGTGAGAGGGACCACTGTTAGAGAAAATGCTGTCATTATAGTTTCATTTAAATATTTTGTCATTAAACTGATTTAATCTTAATTCAGTGGCCTTACTAGGAACAATTATTGTTTACAAGGACTGTCAGCTGCTTTTATGAGCTCTTGATGCCTTGCTGGTGTGACAGCAGATTTCAAAATTCATTTGAAAATAAAAAACAAACTAAATTCCTTTTTAAGAGATGTTTAATGTGATAAGTATTTAATTAATTTAAAATTCAAAAATTAATAAAAAGTGAGAAGATTAATGGGTTCTGCTATATCCCTACACTTAATGACTTTACATTAATCTGGGTAGTGAGTGTAGAATTTCAAAATAACAGTACTTGAAATTAGAGCAGCAAAAAGGATTAGCTACTGTGCTGTAGAGAAATGAGGCATACAAACCTTTCTTTATTCACCAGAGATATTTTAGAGTCCTAAAAATATGTTGCACTGGCTATGTCTGTAGGTTATATGATGTTCAGCTTTTTTTAATTATTTTTAAGGTAGCTGAAAATTAAATCAGTTATAACTACCCCTATCTGTTCTGTTTTCTGATAACTGATAACTACTAGTTGTTTCCTTTCTTTCTGAAAAAAATATGGTATAGTTTTCATATATGTATCTTTTTAATGAGCTCAAGAATCTGAGTATGCTATGCTTGAAGCTGAAGTCTAGCCATCTTATTTAACACACTGTTTACATCATGGGATGAAATCTGGGTCTAGACTGGAGTGAACCAAGTGCCCAATAAATAAAGGGAGGGACTATTTCACAGTCATAGCCCTAAAAGCAATAATGCGGCAGGGGATTCAAAGAGCATTTATGCTACACTCATATGCCTGTGTTGAGGATGATGGTATTCAACATTGTTGTTCTCTGGAAGCTCTCCTACTTTTATGCCATGAAAAGAGATTTGAGAGCTAACAGCTTTTAGAACTTCTGCATCAGCAGCTTGTTGTTTCAGTGACAGATTTCTGTGTGATGTCAACAAAATATTGTTCTGTGCTGTGGAAGGAGGGAGATAAACATTTACTCAGTTCTTTTCCCAGGACCTTGATAAATCTCATAGTGGATAAAGCTCTGAATCTGGTAGTAGTCTGGTGTTAGTGAGGTGAGCTAGACCTACTAACCTGGTCCTTTCAAGCCCAAAAGGTGTTTCTTTACACAGTCTAACTTTTTTGTAGATCTATTAGCTTGTGCTTTCAGAGAAATGAAGTAGAACATGGTATCTTTCATGTAAATGGCAATAGCTCTGTCTGGATGCCAAATTCCTTCCTGCGGAGACAGAATTATCTTTATAAAGTAAAGCTACTGAAAAAAAGCTCTCCATCTGCTCATATATTCAGTGTTCATTTAGCTAGGTTTACCTAAACAGATAATCCTTTATTAGGAATTACCAGAAAGACAGGGGATGAAGGCCAAACACCTGCATTATGATATTCAGAGATAAAAGTTTCCCATTTCCCACTTACAGTCAGTCCATTGTAAGGCATTTAGAGATACTGGCTGGTTCAGCTCAATTTACAAGAGTTACAAGAGTTCTTCCCTCTCAGGAAAGACTTTCAGAAGACAGCTGCCAGCAGTTCTCTGGTGGTTTGTGAGGGTAAAAGGCTTTACATTTAAGTATAACCTATATGTTTTCCCAGTCTATTTTGTATGGAAATCAGATGATAGAGTTAATTAGTAACACTTGAAAAAAACTTGAGCCTATAAGATGAAAAAAAAAAAAAGCAGCTATTTTTTTGGGAGACAGGCTATGTAGTCCTTTCAGCTGAATAGATAGAAAAAAAAAGTCAAAACCTGTTGCTGATTGGTGATTCACCAGCTTGGAGTGATATCTGTAATTTATGCATAAATTGGCTGCTTCTTTGTAGGCAATGACTATATTAATAAGTCACTGTATAAATTGTGAGCAGTTGTATGGAGAGCATGCATTTTTAAGAACAGTAGAGGCTACCTACAGTGACAAAGCCTTTTAGGATTCAAGGGAGATGCATCTGACACATTACATCATCCTACCCCTTCCTTTCCCTCCAACATGCTTTGGAAGTCCAGTAGATCTTGGCTAGTAGATGCCCCATTAACATAATGCTTGATGTAGGACTCTGTGTTTTAGTGAAGCTTGCTGCGCTGTTTTCTATTGTATTGACTGTGAGATCACAAACAGCACAGATTATGTTTAGTATGAATCCTTTTTATAATGTTTTCTAACCTTTAAGGATACTGTCATCCAGTTTCCATTTAGTTTTATCACCAGATTAATACTGTCAATTATAACCTGTCATAATTTTTCTAAGGTAAAATTTGGAGCTGACTAAAACTTTAATACAGAGATTGTGTCATATATTTTCTTACAGGTTTTGACTCGGCCTATCATCTTTTAATCTTCATGATAAATCATCTGCCTGCTGTTGTCATTATACTTCCCATTTACTTATGATTTCTAATACGAGACCTGCCAGAAAAGAGTAGAGAAAGGCAAAGAAATTCTTCTTATTGAATGAAAGAATGTAAATTATAGATGTAGCATAAAGATAAAACAGAAAATAAATAGGAGGAAAAAATCAAGTTGAACATATTAAGATACAATGCAGTGGTGAAGTAAAAATTAGGGAAAAAACCCACATCGATACCATTCTGAGTAGAGATGTGAAAGACACTGTGTTCCATTTTTTCTTTGATATAAAGCAAAGAAATTTTTTATTTTGGTTTTCTGGGTTTTTTTTTATAAGATAAATCTCATTGAGTATTACAGTACTGCTCTCTTGTTCAGGCTGACATATTTCTAAGAGGACCTTAGTTGAAAGCAAGGAAGAATATCATAAAATGTAGAAACTCCAGCAGTGATGTCATTTAATAAGTATTAATACTCTAGCAAATTTTTAGGCTGCTAGAATGTCTACAAGAAGACCATGAATTAGGACTTACATGGAAACTAAATTTCTTTTCGGTTTTATGCAGTCACTGCTTTTACTAGCAGTACCAGTGGAGAAGCTGGAGTTTCTGTGAAACAGCTGTAAAATGGCACAAGTAATAGCTTAATCTTTCATGTTAAATGGATTTAGAATAAGGTACTCACTGCTTTCTAACAGGTCCCACATCCCAGTGAAACATACCACATGAAATGGCCTGAAGTACAAAAAACCTCAAACGTAGGTGCTTGAACAGAATAATAAGGTGGAATGATACAGGGGTTTATTAAAACATCTGGTAAGAGTGACCAACTACTTTTCATATGTAAACAGTTTTCTAACATAATATAATGAAGATACTTGGACTACAGAACACTGTCTGTGTGATCTCACATCTCTCATTGACAAATGGCACTGTATTTTAAAAATAGGGGATTTAGAGGACTTAAACGTGTTTCCTCCAGTTTTGGCTATGCTACCTCTTTTCTAAGAATTTGTTTAAGAACAAGTCATAACGTCTAGGCTGTGTCACTGTTTCTCTGAAATAACACAGGAAATTCAAATATCAGTCACCAAGCCCTCCCTGAAACCCACGACTATCAGAGAAATTCCCTTAAACCTCAGCCTTTTCCAAATAAAAGCATAATTGATTTAAAGGTGCATACTAAGCAGAAGCAACAGAAAACAAAGGTTTGCATATCCAAGCCTACCCAAAGCTCATCTTTTCACAATAGCACATTTAAACAGCATCTTCTGCTTCCTGAGGCATTTTCTTAAAACTCCTAGAGAGATGAATTTCCAAGCACCTTTACCCCCTCCTCATTCTGTAATTTCTTTGCAGAGGGATCTCCAGCAGTTATATACTTGCTTTGTTCCCAGGCAAAGGCCTGGAAGAGACCAGTTTGCTAATTGAATTGGCAGTCAATCAGCAGTTAATCTTCCTGTATTTAAGGTGCCACTTTTTCTCTGTTTTTTTGTTTTGTTTTTAATTATATGTGTCTTGTAGTAGACTTGTTTGTATTAATTGTCTCCTGGCAGGCAGAACTGAAATGCATATTAGTGTCATGAAAAACAATAGATATCTGGTCTTATTTCCTGAAACCTTTTTGTAGAAATAATATGACGTATTAATGAATAAAAACCATGTCAATTAATCTACCCGATAGAAATATGGAAGGTTTATAGTGCTTGTGCCAACTTAGGTTATAGTTCTTGGCACAATTTGTAAACTGACCACAGCAAAATAGGGAAAACTCATGCCAAAAATAAGCCATTTTAGTTATATCTAAGGCTGAAATTCACAAAGTTTTATGAGCTTAATTGAGTGATATTTCACTCATTTTAATTTGAATGAGTGGGAAGATAACCAGAGTTGTCCCAATGCATTACAACTCCTGTTGACTTCCAGAAAGAATTTTGATCATGAGGGACAGCAGCTTTTAAAAAAATCAGTCCAGGTTTCTGTATAGTTTGGAAAGTTTCACCCTTTGTCTTTATAATGATTTTTCTACCACCACTGTGTTCAAAAGGCATCCAACTGAAAAGTTCATGGGTTGTAAGTCATAAAAATGAATCTAAGTTTAATGAATGCTATGAAAGTTTAGCTGGACCATTGGAAGTGACCGTGTAGCAGCTCTACGATTTCTTTTGGAAACAGATTTGAAGAATGCTTCTTCTTCCATGTCTTTTTTGCGGTTAAAAGGTATGAGTTTGGTTGCTTAAACTGACTTAAAATAGTGTAAATATTTATTGAGTTTTAAGTCCAGGGGAGGATGGTAATCTTTAGCTACATACAGCAGAATCCTGTTTCACATAGTATTCCATGATACCTGTGTTTTCTTTCCTCTATAAAACATAGATGGGAGGCATCCCGTAAGCAAAAGGTTGTGAAAAGTCCTAAAGAATGAAATATATTTATATGGTTTAATCAGTGCTGGGTAGCTGCCACAGTTTCCAGTTTTCCAGTATATTAATTTAGACAGCATATAGAAAGGCAAAGTTTGGGGCATGTGTTCAGCACAGTATTATTATTCCTTGCTAAATGAATTGAAGCAAATATTTTATTAGCTTTTCCACTTGCATTGGGAGTGTGCATTGACTTTGTTAAAAGTAATGTAGGGGTACAAACCTGGTGCAGTGTTAGACTGAAAGTGTGATATCTAGTCACAAAAGTACGCTGTTAACAGCTCAAGATTGAGTATTACCTGTCAAATCACATTGGTGATTTCCTAGACTGGGGAATCCTGACAAATCACAAACCCTACCACAACCATGCTCTGGCTTTTCCCCTGAATGCCACGAGAGTCAAGTTCAAGGCCATGTGAAGGAAAGCAGAAATATAGATAGGGTAGGAGCAATTATTTATTCCAACTAGGAATCCAAGCATTCTATATCTTCAGGAGCATGTGAAAATAATGATTGTCAGCACAGAACTGTCTAAAGTAAGATGACAGGATTAAACTTCAATATTCAAGTTTTGCTTGAACATTCTTGTATTTGTGTGTCAGGTAGTTACTTACTGGTGTGTCTGCAGGTTTTTTTGTGTTTTACTGACCTAATTCTGGTGTTTGGGGGTTGTGGAGGTTTATGGTTTGTCTTTGTACATAGAAAGAGCTAAATCATCAAACATTTCTAGGAGGAAAGCTTTTTATCTTGCCTAGAATCCCAAATGCCTAATTTCTCTGATTACTGATGTAATATAATATTTTGAAGAGATTGCTAACATAGTCTTACCAGCTGTTCCATATCTGAATTAAGGCATATGTAGAACTGAAAAGGGGAGGACTGTATAGTTTTTACATGAGAAATTCTCAGGCTGTAAACAAGAGGTTTTATAGTTTTCAGATAACTTTGCGTACATCCAAAGCTCTTGTTGTTTCCCCAATGGAACATTTCTGAGTGTGGGATAAATCATTCCTGTGAAATCAGGTTAGTGGTAGGCAAAAGCAAATTAAACTCCACTAGAGACTGAGCTGTGTTCCTTCATATGTGCCAGAACTCTCTGCTCTACAGGCAATTCACTGAAAACAGCTGCCTTTCTACATTGCTTTGCTTGTTATCTGAAGGACACCATATATATTTTTGAGTTCTTTTTTTCACTTTGTATGCAAGCAAAATTTATTTAGCCACTGTACAAAATGAATGCAAAGGAAAGAATTTACCCACCTTAAAAAACATTAAATGTAGAGCTGTGGTGAGAGGTAGACACTATGCTTGTATAAAACTACTCTCTGTACAAAACCAAGATTTGTGTTCTGAGAGTTTTGGGTTTTTTTTTTAAGAGCAGAGACATAATTTTAAGAGTATAATCTTTTCTGATTTTGACTTGGCTGCATTCAGACTACCACATAAAGTACAGTTTTAACCACTGAAGAATCTTTCCTACAAACAAACTTTTATTGCCTACAGATAAGCTTGCATAGATACTTGATCCCTTCAGTATGCTTCTAGAGGTGATTATAACTGTATTGAAAAAATCAAGCTGGTGAATATAGGGAGGAATTCCTTGTGGAAGAACTGCAGCATGTATTCTGCGCCCAAAGTACTAGGAACAAAATAGCACTTAGTCTGTGTACAAAAGGGCAAGCACCCAGGAAGAATATATGAAAAAAGAACTACATCTCTACAGCTTCATGACCACTTATATAACAATAACACTGCTTTGGCCATCTACCCACCCTTTGCAGCCCTCCCAGCCCTTGTGTTTAAAAGTGCACACCTGTTTCAGTTCTCTTTAGGGACTGTTGCTGTGGGGGGGCAAAATGCATTCCAGCTGTGATCACTTCACGTTTTTTCTCTCACCCAACAAATTTCACTGAGTGGTAAGGACTTAAAACTATTAAAAACAGGAAAAGCATTTAGATTTTTCAGACTAATTTTTTAAGAAGCCTGAATCAAATCATTAGCACGATGTCTTGTAGGACAGTTCTAGCCTTACATTTCATGCAGTGGACCATAATAGAAGTTGCAAAATAGGCACATTCACCTCAAGTTTATCTGTTATCTGAAGAACCCTCACTCATGGCTTTGCTGTAAATAAAGTGTGAGTGTAACAAAATTAGCTAAACAGAGTGTTTATGCTAAATAAATTGAATGCAAAGTAAGGCTTTCTTAATATTTAATCTCTCCTGTCTTCTGTGACTGACTGCTTCTAAGTGTTCTGGTATTCAGATATGTTTTTAGTGAAAATGAATGTGCCCAGAGCTCTGTTCTTCAGATTCTGAAGCAGCAGCAGATGGTGCAATAAAGCAGTGCCAGCTGGGTATTTCTGTTCCTCCTCTCCAGGGCAGGGACACCTGGGCTCTGAGGAGGCACAGGGTGTTGGCTGTCCCCTGGCACCTCAGGAAGTCTCTTCACGCTGCTGTAGCTGCCCTTGGTGTGGTTTGAACCTGGGTTTCAATGCACCACCTTGAGTGCAGGTGAGTCCCCTCATGTATTTTTCTAGGCTTTTCTTCCTAATAGGGGAGAGGTGGGTGCAGGAGGAGATGTGAGGGAGTGGAGAAGAACAGCCCTGGGACTCTGGATAGGGGGTGAGTGCTGTCTACCACACAGTAGCCTGGGGCTCAGTGGGTCCATTTGCTGGTGCCAAGGCATCCTCTCTGGCCAGCACAGTACCTTGCACTGAGCCAGAAATGCATCTTTCATGTTGAACGTTGTGCTGGCAGATACTCCTGGGCTGTGAGTATGCTGGGGAAGTTGGTCTGGGAGGAAAGGGGCACATCAGTGGCCATGTAACCTGTGCTCTGTGTGGGGAGTCTGCACCCCGAGACTCAGAGCTCTGTTAGCTTTGTGTGAAGGGAGACCTCAGGATGATGTTTGTCCTCAGTGTTTGCGCTGAACTTGTCTTTTAATCTGCTGTTTTATTAGATTTATTTTTTTTACCATGTTAAAGTGCAAGAGAAAATCAGACTTACTGCATTATATTAGTGCTACTAAGAAATTGTGAGGAAAAAATACTACTGGGTTTCAGGGAGCTGTAATTAAACATAATCATTACATGGTCATTTTAAGGTCAAGAGAAATATAATCTTAGATGATGAGAAAGCCAGTAGGATTATGTTAAGTATAATTGAAATCAAGGGGTTAAAGTGAGGGAAATATTTTTTTTCTTGTTTTGTTTTTTGTTGTTTGTGTGCTTTTTTTTTCTCCTCAGAAATTTCATGTGTGTCAGTTTTGGTGTTTGTTGGGGGCTTGCTCTTTGTTGTTTTTATTTAAGTCTCTAAAATTTTCTGTATTTGCTTAGGTGGATGAAAAGGGAGGGAGGGAGTGGTTGGCAAAAAACCACAGGTGTATCCTAGTAATGTTCTATAGGTTATGAGAAAGTTTAACTTGAAAAGTTTCACAGGGCTTTTTTTTACTTTTGCTTCAATTTCCAAAGCTGCTATTAAAATGGATGAAGAGCTATTGCTGAACCTTTGAATTGCTTCAAAGGGAAATGTGTCATAACTTTGCACTTTCAGCAAGCTTTTCTTCATCTTACCAGCCCTAGGTTATAGATGAACATACTTTAAGGAGAAGAGCTGTGTGGTGGATTTTAAAGGCTTTCATCTTTAATTGGAGGAGGAGGGAGAACTGTTTAAAATGGTCATAAAATTTTTAATGTAATTTGCAGCCCATTTAGTACATTGATTTAGGCAACAACAGAAGCATAGATTCAGCTGTGTAGGATGCTAAGTGACTGGAGTTTCCATGCTGGGATGTTGAACCCATTATGAATGCTGGAATGCTTTTACGTTCACCAAGAGAAATTATCTTTGTAGTTTTACGTGGTCTTAATTCTGGTGCTCTTGTGATGCAAATAATATGTAATGATAATAATACTGGAATAATTACCTTGCACTAAATACAAAGGTGCCCTGGAATGGTCTGTGATAACTGAGCTTGCTGTGAATGTATGTGCTGGATTCATGGGATGCTGCAATTGTTTTGTCCATGAAGAACTTGATCAACAACGTTGTTAGACTTTGAACTGGTTTTTTCCTTTGCCAACCAAATTCAAAGCTGGTAAAGCTGTGTGTGTAAAACTGTAAGCTTTAGCATTCTTTGATCAACACCACCAAAGTTAGGCAAATACATTTCACAGTTTGAACAGCTGAAAGCATCTTGTTGGGGTTTTTTATTGCTGTAGTTGACCACCTTACATTACCCAGACCTCTAGCTTGTGGTCCTTGGTTTACATGACTACATCTGACATTTTGCCTTGTGTATCTCTCAGCACTGTACTTCAGTAATGAAAACAGATAGCTTCAGAAGAGTGAGCACTTGCTACTTTGCACTTTGATGTTCCTTTTGACTTTGTTTCAATCCTGTTTTTACTGAAATATGATGTCCTGCCATTGGGGTTGAGGCTTGTGTGATGAATATAAAGGCATGTGTTGCTACTCTAAGCTAATAATTGCTTATATGTTTTTCTGAACACCGGAAATTTTGTAGCCCACAGTGTTCAGTAGAAAAATTTACATGGTGAATTTGGTGTATCTAGTGCAGTGTTTCCCTTTAGAGTCTGCAGATGGGCAGTACCACAGTAGCTCATTGATTTTTCGTGATATAGTATAATGGTAGTTAGAACCATCTCAGGATCCCTCAAAAATTTTACAAAATAGTTTTTCAGCCTTTCTGAAGAGGAATGAGATTTCTTCTTCCAAGAAAAGAGGAGCCATGTTTCTGGAACAGTAACGTAGGAGAGTTGGGCATGAGTGTCTGTTGTCTGAGAGATGCTGTATCCCCTAATACTCACCATCCCTTCACCTCTTCTTTTTCAACTTAGAAACTGATATCCCTGAACTCTGGCATGGGCTAAGCAAGTTCCCTTAAGTAATGTTTTCGCTGGCCTGTGGTATATTATTTTTTCTGATTAAAGTCAGCAAATTTTACTTTAGAAACTTTTGTCAACGTGGATTAATCTGGTAGTAGTCACCTTGGCTTCACTCTGCTGTTACCTAGAAAAATCCCATCTGTGTTGGAGCTTGTGAGCCGTGCTGAAGGAGGACTTAGAGAGGAACCCAAACACCAATGGCAGGCTTCCTTCTCCCTCAGTCATGGCAGCAATACGATTGGTGAAGGAAAATAGGAAGAGAATATTGGCATTTTTTTCAGCTAGAAATTGGAAAAACTTAGCAAACTAAACATTACCAGTACTGAGAGTGATGCATATTAAAAATGAAGCCCTTAGTATGTGCAAGAAATACATCTGGACTAAGTGAATAATAGCTAAAAAAAAAAAAAAAGCCTGTAAAGAGGATGTATGCTTTGCTCTGGGTAGCGGGTGATGTCCTTTATCCGAGATTAGCTAGATCTCTGAGTAGACAATGTTTGAATGAGAGAAGATTGGGAGGGACTGTTTGGAAGCACTAAAAAGTTGTGGCAAATTTGCTAAGCCAAAGAAGTGACTAAGTGAAGTGTGAGGAAAAACTAAATGGAAGTGAAAGGAAAACAGATTGTGGTAACATACTTAGACTGGTATAACCAGATACATAATTTGAGGTGAGGAAGTGTAAAAAGTGGAATCTTTATGTTGAGGGATAAAGAAAAAAAATCAGCAAAACATAGCAAGATGCCAAGTTTTTAAAACATACTTATTGGCTACTTTAGTCTCTGGAGTTGTGGAGAGTTTGAGCACAACAATTGTGAGGGAAAATGCTTTTTTCATTTAGGAGGTGGGTATCTTTCTTTGTATCATTTTCTGTAAATTAACTCTGGCAGTGCATTAAGAAAAAACTCACTTTGTAAAATAGGATGGTTAACACAGAATGAAGTTTTAGGTTTAATTCTGTGTGTTTGAGTCCCATAACTGAATGATTGAGATGATTATTTTCTGTGTAACCTACTCCTCTTAATATACTTCTCTGCTAAAGCAATAGTGCTAATATCAGGAGAGAGTGTAAGAAGTATTATTTATCTATAAATTTTTAATCTTATTTATTTTCATGCTTTATTATTAACATCACAGTAATTGTTGGATGTGAAAATCAAGGTGCACCTATAGTAGATCAGAAAATACTTATTCAAAAGTAAAATAAATTTGTGGGGGTAAACTATATATCTTAGTCACTTTAAGTTATCTTCCAAAAAATGGATAACTGATGCTTAATTTTGGACTTGAATGCTGTTGCAAATATGTAATAATAAGGCAATTAACAAGAACCTCATGAATGCAATGGTTTGTCTATTGTAGCTTTAAATTAGGTACAAAAATAGTTTCTTAATAGTAAGAATAGGTTTCCTGAAGGCTCTTTATGTCTTCATGGGTTTAGTTATTATTCAAGCCTTATTGACCTGAGATGAATTATACTAACATATTTGCTCCTTGAACTAATAGTACAAAATCACCTGTATAATTCATAGTACTGCTATGCAGTTTTAGAATTAGCAGGAAATGTTTACAAATAATCTTCTGAACAATTTTCATTCATCAAATTATTAGCAAATTTTAATGTAAATACTTAGCATGGTAGCATGCTGTGAGCTGGGTGCTAGCTGTCTTGCAGAGGCATATGGAACCCTCTATGCCACCTTTTGGCTTTTGTTTTGTTTGGTTTGGCTTTTTGTTTCCTTGGGTTTAGGTTAAGGGACAAATGATATGGGGGATCATAAAGCACCTATTTCCAGCGCTAGCATTTCTGTGTATCCTCTAAGTACTTCAAATATATGCTGCAGACATTTATAGATGTGTTCTGCTTTGAAGTCCTGAGGCAAAGTTCCATGAGGAACATTGTACATTCCCTGATAATATTATCACTGTCTTACTGGGTATAACTGCATCTGAACATACCGACAGTAGCACATAATCAGTGAGTTTCAATCCTTTCTAGTTTCAGAAATGTTTGTGTCCACATGTTTTATGATGAAAACACAGTGGAACCTCATTATTTTCTTAGTTTTTGCTGTCGTATGAATCTGTCATATGAATGCAAATGAAATTCAGGCTTCTGCTTCACTTAATCAGTCTTGAATTTTGCAAGGGTATGGATGGTAGGCCAATTAAGCTCAGTTTGCCTACCAAGTCACTGTAATTTTGGAAACTTTTTAACTACTATGGAGAGTATCTACTTTCAAGTAGATGTTTGTGTTTATTCCAGATGTGACTGCATTGTAGTGAAATGCAGTGTAATGCTGACATAGCCATTAATGATCTCTTGGAAATACTTTGCTGCATCAGTTAACTTGTTTAAAATCATGCAAAAGGTGCCTGAAGTTAAAGCATCCTGTCATCCCAAGCAGTATTTATATATTGCGTCTTCTACAATCTTAGTTTTACAGTTTGAAATTCTAAAACTTGGTTACAGATCAGGACTAAAGCTGAAAAAATGAAGGCATATAAGCTAATAAAGCATTTGTGGTTAATACATGCAGTAAAATAAGCAATTATTAGCAACATATCAGACTTCAATAGTACAAAGGAATTGAATTTTGTCTGTATGGAGAAACACGTGGAATCATAAGATATTGTCAGAGGTGTTTTTAAAATTCTTTACAGTATCTCTGCATCAGTTCATGTATAGTATTACTTGTGTGTCATGTATAGCTAAACAATGTTGAAATGATTTTTAGTACTCCAAGTGATGAGTTCATGTATAAACCCAAAAGAGACCTTTGGGAAAAAAAAAATCAGTAACTGTGTAAAAAAACTTATTAAAAGTGTTTATGCAGAAACGGTTTTTAAAATGTTAGTTTCTTTTTAACAGTTTCCTAGTGGCATAGGTGCATGTTTTCATGCAAGTAGCAGAAGATGTGGCCTCTTCTGTCCAGCTTGTTATACTTGGAAAATTAGTATGGTGTTGGCATTTTTTGCACCAGTACATCTCTTTGCTCTTAGAGTATTTTTTTCCTCCTTTTTAGCAACATTGAAACTTTGGATGAAGTTTTCTTATTTTTGCCAAGCTGCAGTTTTTGAGGACTCCCCCCTGCCAAATGCAGACAGAGAGATATAAACATTCTTCTGAACAAACATTTGGCATGTTCTGCTGAAGAACTGGCATCTCTAAGAATAGTTCCAAGTTTTATATTAACTTTTAAGCATATTCTGTACAACTAAAGGTATTTAGATATAGATGCAAATGGAATGCATATTTTTAAAATATTTTTAGGCCAGGTGAAAATCTTGATATGATTTTCAGTGGTAGCATATTTTGTGATTTTATTCTTTTTTCTCTCCCATCTTAAGTGAATATTATTTTTTTTTTAATTGTAAAATAAGTCTGGGTTTACCGTATTCCAAATTTGTGAAATGAAATTAATTTAAATGAAATGGTTTGAAGAATATCAAAGCTGAAATTCCAGTTATGTACAAACAGCTAAACTTTAATAGATAATCATATCAATGAGAGTGTTCTATTGTAGAATGTTTTAACCACCACAGTTTTCAACTGAAGAAGCTTCAACCATAAAATAAGACCAATAGAAGAAAAAGGCTCAAGAGAATTTGAGAGGTTGGTATCAGCTAAGACTAGAAAAATACACCTGTTCTACACATCCATTATACCAGACATGGAAAAGTATGCTTTGTAGAACAAAAGTGTTTTGAGGAGATACATTAGGAGATAAACATTATTCTTCGTATCTTGGCAGTATCTGATTTTTATGGCTCCAAATAAATGCAGACTGTTGTGTCTTAATTTTACTAGTATGTTAGTTGGGATCCTAATTTGTTTACTATTTTTAAGTTCTTCATGAATAAATCAATCTGTACATGTGTGACAAGAGGAGAAAACAAAAAAGTAAGCAATAAACACTTCTCTCTTTAGGTACATGTTTGTTGTCTCCTGCGTGATGAAAACCATTTGCTTCTAACTATTTTGATTACTATTTGATAATAAACCCTACAACGGAATTGGCTTACTTCCTTAAAGGAAATGAATCATGCATGTCTTTGTTGTGGTATCTGGTGGAATAATGATTTTCTTTTTCCCTCAATTTCACCAATTTGTACCTGAACCTGGAGATAGTCTGAATAGATGGGGTTAGAAGAAAGTTTAGGCCAAGAATATGAAAGTGACAGCTATGAAAGGGAAGGTTAGTGGCCTTTCTTGCAGTTGAAATGGGTGACGTTCTTAGACACACTGAGTGTACTTTCAGCTTTCTCTGCTTGCTTGTGTTTTATATCAGAGGAAGGCATGCAGCTAAATGCATGCTGCTACAGAAGGCTTGTGCTCTTGCTCATATCTCTGCAGATGAGGCCGCCATTATGAGTCCACACAACAGTTTTTTGAGTTGAAAGAACTTTGCAGCAATGCCTGGGGTTTTATGTTCATGAACTGTAAGTAGACAGGATTATCAACCTTCATAAAGCACATTTACCAAACTGATAAATTTAATCGTGGCCCTTATTTGGGACATAAATTTAAAAATGTCTAACCTGGTTTTCCTCACACATTTGACATGGGATAAGGACAGAAGGCCATGAAATAGGAAAGCATTCATTTTTAAGGTAATATTCTCTAGGCTCCATCTTGTATCTTCTAGGATTCATCCCAGTATACTTAGTACCTGTCTTGCAAGGTGTGGCTTTGTATTTCAGTGCGTCTTTTTTTTTCTGTTTTTCTTTTTTTTTTCTTTCAAAACAATGCAGAAAGCATAATTTCCCACCTCCTCTCATCTTGTAATCTTCCCATGTGCTATTTAGAAGTTGCAATGTTATATTCATGGAGGCATATCTTTAAGCTGTGGGTGTAAGAATTCTGGAAATTAGATCAGGGACGCTGATAATAGGCTTTGCATGATTTAACAGAGAATGTCAGAATGGAGCATTGCAATGGGATAATGTTCTACCCAGTGCTAGATGGATGTCTTAGCATCCCCTTGGCATTCATACGAAATAAATGTTGTGGTGAAGCTGTGAGATATTTATTTCAAAAATGTGAGTCATTTATCTTGCTAAAGCATTGTATTCTGGGGACTCTATTTCCATTATACCAAACTACTGATGATGGGAGGTGCTGTCATTTGATAATAATATTGTAGAATGACAGTTGATCTTCATGTGATTTTATGTGAAGTATGCATATGTAGTTAGAATGAGAGAAATGTTTCCTAGTTGTCTTCAATGACAGATTTGCATTTTGCTTTTAACCATTCAAACTTACTTTGTTGTAATATGGTAAATTGAACATTTTATCTATTTGTTATTCTGATAGAAATATAGTTAGAAGGATCAAAGTTTTGTTGCTTTATGGTTAACAAAAATACTTAATGTAACTATAGCATTTAATAGAGACATTCTGTCACTTAATGCAGTAACATCCTTCAGTAGTTCACAGATAGCTTGAGCACTCACTGGAAGCTGAAAAATTATAGCAAAGTCAAGGTTGCACTTCAGCCTGTGTGGTTTCTGAATCTGGTTTCAGAGGTGGACAAGCTACATCCATCTAAATAATATTAAATTATTTCCTGGTCAAGGTGTGGTCTAAGTGCTAATGTCACTGATGTCTGAAGGTGAAAGGAGGTAACTCAGCGTAAATTCTGTCTCGGTGAAGATCGTGGGTTGCATCCTATTAGAATAACATTTCTGGGCCCTTGAAGGAGAAGAGGTAATTTGGAAAAGTCAACATGTGTTTGTCACAGTAAATTGTGCCTCACTGATCTAATTAGCTTTTATTGTAAAATAACTTGATTTGTGGACAAGAGGAGAGTAGTGGATGTCATTTACCTTGACTTTAGCGAGATGTTCAGCACCATTTCTCACAGTACATTTGTTGCGTCAGAAGTGTGCTGCAGTTTGGGTGGATGGACAAATAGGTGGACATGGCCAGGCTCAGAGCACAGCGGCCAATTCATCCTATTCTGTCTGGGTCAGGTGCCAAGTGAAGTACTGACTGGGTCTCTCCTGGGACCTGCCCTCTTGAAAGTTCATACCAGTAATCTGGTGGAAGTCAACGAGTGTACTGGCATGAAGTTTGAAGATGAATCCAGATTGGAGGATTCATTCATTATACTCAAAGGCAGGGCCTATAGAACTTATTTGGTCAATTTATTATTTTTCTTTAAACAATATATTGTCAGTTGGAAGGTCAGGAATGCAAATACTGCTCGGCTCTACCCCTTAATCAAGAAAAATAAGAAATGCCTTTTCAGAAATAGATGTCTGAAAATTCTTTTTACTAGAGGTAATGGCCTCAAGTTGCGTCAGAGAAAATTTTGGTTAGATATTAGGAAGAACTTCTTTACTGAGAGAGTCATCAAGCACTGGAACAGTCTACCCAGGGTGGTGGTTGAGTCCCCATCTCTTGAGGTGTTTAAAAGATGGGGAGATGCGGTGCTTGAGGACATGGTCTAAGGGTAGACTTGGTGGCGGTAGGTTAATGGTTGGACTGGATGATCTTAAGGGTCTTTTCCAACCTGAACAATTCTATGATTTAATGTTTTAAAAGGCTTACAATATTACACAGGTTTGATAATACACAATTTGCTGTAGAAAGGCTACTTTTCAACATTCAATGTAATATGCTGAATGGAATGCAACATAAAAAATTGTTCTCTGAAAGCATATGGTACTGCTTACCTTATAATGTTCTAATTAAATTAACAGTAAAAAAAGACATCTATTGAAATTTAGATAGTAACTCTGATTGTTAAAATCTTAATTACAGTAGTGTTAACAACTCTAGTGTGGGTAATAGTCTTTTATTATTAGTTCCACATCTGAGAATCAGTTCATTCGCTTTCAAGGCATTTGCACACAAATTGCTATGTGGTTTTTTGGAAGTTGGTGTGTGTAATGACTAATGAGCTAGCTAAAGCATTTATGTAGGATGACTGTGGATAGTAAGAGGAAACAGTGTCCACGTACAGTTTAAGGCTGTGGAATATAGTGAGTTTGGGAAAATAAGATAGGTTACCTGGCTTAAACATGTAGAAGTTGGAAATAACTTAGAGTGCTGTATCAGAAAAACAGCATTGTTTAAAAGGGAGAAACACAGAATACCAGTACAATTATATGTGGGGACAGTTGGAGATAGGCTGCTTATGACACTAAACAGCTAATCATAGGTTACAGTTTCAAGTATACAGGCTTTTGGCCAGTTAAATCCCAAGGCTAGCATGTGATTCCATAAATTTTAAATTAATTCCACAGATACAGGGAAAGAAGGAAATAAGTGTGTAACAGCTGGGTTGATATATTTTGGGATGGTAACATATGTTTCTTGTAGGGTTGGTTGGGTGAAGGAAAGTGAATACAGTTATTTGAGGACTGGAGCTATTATTGGAGTCAAGCTGCCTTCTTTTATGAGGAAATAAGAAAAGTGCAGGCAAGGGGAGAAGAAAACAACAATAAAAGGGTGGGGGAAATCCATCTCTTCCCCACCACCAAGCGTTTTACTTTAGCACTACTGCTGGAGAAACATGGCCTCAGCTCACAGTCTTATCAGGTATTTTGTGACCTGACAAACTTGAATTAACGTCGAACTGTTCAGATCAATTCTCTTGACTGCCTCATTGGTCACAGGCTAAGAGCAGTGATGTGAAAGATGGCCTTGTCTGGATAAACCTGACACTTGCTAAACAAAAGGCAAATAAAAGATAAAAGGAAAGAGAATAGGTAGAGAAAGAAGGACAAAGAAGGGAAAGTGAAGGAAACAGATATTTTTAGGTCATTCTAACTTCAGTTTGAGATGAGTATGTTATGTGTCCTCACGGGCTCTTTTGATCAAGACAATAAAAGTTCAAGGGTGTTGTGAAAAATCCAAGGACACCGTGGAAGTGGCAGTTATGTTGATAACAATTCAAAAAAGAATTAGTGTGGTACAATGTCGGACCTAAATCCCAGATGTGAATTTCAGATTCCATGCTCTTCTGTTTAGCACGGTTTCTGTGGTTTTGTCTAGGTGGCATCTTCCTTGCTTCCAGTTGATATAACATTGTGCGTGAATTTTAACACTTTTGCATGTGTTACTGTGGTAATTACTCTTACAAGGATTCCAGAGAAAAAAGTACCACAGGGAAACAGGTGACTGTATTATTTGAAATATTTATTTTATTTTTTAAATTAAAATTTATGGTTTGCTGATGTAAACTGTAGTGGAGGACAGTTGAAAACAGTGATTTGTAGTCTTTGTCCATTAATTCCTGTATTTTTGAAGAACACGCAATACTGGGGTAGCACCTGACTATTCATGGACATATTCAGCAATGTGTGATTAAAAACTAAAGATGATGTGCCTTTCATTAATATCTACAGTGCCTCATTCCCAACACAAACTTTTTTTCCTCTTCATCTTCTCAATCTTAGTGATTTTCATTTTGTAAAATACTTTATTCTGGGCTCAACACTGAAGAGCAGACAGTATTTGATGACATCTGCATCAGCAGTTTCATCTCTTGAGAAATAGATTGTTTTTTCTTTGATATTGAAAATGTAAAGCAGGCCTTCTCTTCCTGGCTTGTGTAATAGTAGTACCTGCAGTCAGGAAAGACTTGGGGAAAAGATTTAAATCACGTTAGTTAATGGAGATTGATTAAAAATAAGCCTGTCACTAGATAGTTTACAGTACGTCCCTTAAAAGAATTAATAGAATACACAGGTTTGTCTGTGTAAAGGAAAACAAAAGAACGTTAGTTTTCATATGACATTTTGTTTCCCTGTATATTGATTCTATAGGAACTAATTTCTGTTTATTCTTATCCAGCCTATCTTGTAAAACTGACAGGTTGACCTATTGTAGGAAACACTATGCTCACCTTTAAAGGATCAATTAGTGTTTAACCTCAAATACTTTACTATTTTATGTGATAGACTGCAACTTTCAGTTTATTTTAACAGATCAATAAGTACATTAATTCTGACAGGAAACTCAGACTCTCTGCCTGAAGTTGAATTTACCAGTTTTGTTTAATTAGTTTTATTCTCCCATAAGCTTGAAATTTCTTTAGGATGCTCAAAGATAGGAAAGTAATTCACTGAAGAAAAAGCAAACGATGCAGAAAATGCCAATATCTATTTCCTAAAGAAGTCATAACTTGAATGCTAAGACTCTTGTTTGCGGCACTAACTCTAATAATGTGAGTAATCTAAGGCACTGATGAGAAGGCACATTTTACAAACTTATGCATTAACTTAAAAAGATGACTGAGAGAAATTAAACCTTGCTGAGCTGTGTGAGATAATGTCTTGAAGGAAAAATCTTCACCATTTCCCTAAAGGTAGTAATATTGTTTGTAGCATGATTTATATTTTAAAAGGCATTATCAACAAAGTGATGGTCAAGTGCTGAAAATTTGTTTAGGGATGCTTCCAGTTGTATTTCCATACTGCATAAAATATATTTTAATTTGGATGGAAACCTCAAATTGGCCTTTAAAATTAAGAAAAAAAAACCTGAAACTAGTTAATATAAAATAAAAATTTTGTTATTTATTCCACCTCAACTACTTCATACATTTTTAGTTGTAGAAGTGCAGTCCAATGCATTTTGTGGATTGAGCTGGAAACTGGGTTCCTGTATTAACTTGTGGCTCACTGGTAGTTGAATGAAAATGTTGGTTTATTCAAAGACAAATGGAAAGTGCTTATGAAGTCAAATGTAAGTTTTCAGGTTAACCTAGAACCATTTTTATCCATCTTTTTTCCATAAACCTCACTTCTCTGTACCTTAAGAAACATAGGAAATACAACTTTTCTTGCTATGTAGGCTAATCTCATGGAAAAATATATCTGAAGTCCTTAATCCAGATTGGCTTCAACTTGGAATGAGGAAGTGTCATCTTCTGAGGCTCCTTAATAAGACAAGATTGTGAGTGGGGTTACGTGTGAGTGGTGAGTATAATGGTGGTGTTCTTCAAAGGGGTGAAATTGCTTTAAGGAATATTAAGATACTATTGCAAATAGATTGCTGATGTAGTTCATGAAAAGGAAGCATTCCCCAGTGACAGTAGGGGAGAAAATTATTTTCTTGCTATGTGTTGAAATTTTTTAGCTTTAGGGTATTATTTGCCATAGATAATGCTTTCAGTAACACATTTCCCTCCCTCAGTCTGCCTTCCCCGACTGTGAATTACTGCACCATTCGGTCCTACCTATATTTTCATAAGCTTTAGTTAAAATCCAGGAATTGAGAACCTTGACAATTCTTGATCACCACATTCCACAAAGTGCAGTTTTATTTCTCGTGCTTGGACAATCTCTAGGAAAAATTATCTCTAAAAGTCAAATGGCTCTGATCCAGTAATCCATAATGGGTTAGGAAGTGTGCTAAAGACAGAAATATATCTAGTGGGTAACACACAAACCCTAAGCAGTTTTATTTACTAGAATGCATTTCTCACAAGATGCAGTGCCCTTTGCTGCTGCTTCAGTTTGTGCTGCATTTCAGATGGAGCAGCTGTCCTGTTTCCTTCCAGTCCTTAGTCTAGTGCTGACTATTCTGTAGGCAAAATACAACCTTTGTTTCCCAACACACATACACATAATTAAATCTAATTATTTCATATAAGCAAAGATTGTTGAGATCCTAGGGTGAGATGTGAAGAAGAAATGTAGATTTTTTTATTTTTTTTTCTTCTTCTTCTTCATGTTGTAGGTGGGAACAGTCGTATTAGAATATCTACATCAGCCCTTCCTGGATTAGCCATCTGGGGTACTTTATTGCTCATTCAAACATCTACTACAGAGTTTAGCAGACTTTGTGTTTGTATCTGTGGTATGTCAGACTTCAGGGATTCTTCTGTGTTCCAGATATTTGGACTTGCAATCAATGATTTGCAGTTTAGGTAGTGGGTTTCTAGCTCTCTTTTTGTTACTAGTTTATACTGTTTTCATTGCCTTCTTGGATCTTTTCCTTTCTTTAGTGGTGGACTGTTGTATTCTGTCACACAGACAATCTTCTGGTTTTAGAAGGATACTTCAGTATTTGTCTGTGGAAGATCTTTATTTCCCAATGAAGAAGGTGAAGTCGTTTTGAGATTATATTAATAATCTGTTGTGAGGGAGGAAAGCCATTCTTTGCTAAGAGAATCTTTTACTGATTTACTTTCTTGTGCCATGTGTTGTCTCTTCTGATGTTATTATCTTCATAGGGTTTAGAATGTGCACACATTAACAAATTATTGTAGAACTATAGAATTCTCAAATTTGGAAGGGGACTCATAAGGATCATCAAGTCCAACTTCCTGTAGGACTACCTAAAACTAAAGCATATGACTAAGAGTGTTCAGTTCCTCCTTGAACTCTGACAGGCTTGGTGCTGTGACCACTTCCCTGAGGAGTCTGTTCCAGTGATCAACCACCCTTTCAGTGAAGAAACTTTTCCTCATGTCCAGTCTGGACTTTGCCTGACATAGCTTTATTCTGCTTCTTTGTATCCTGTCAGTGGTCACCAGAGAGATCAGCACCTCGTTCTCCACTGCCCTTCCTGAGGAAGGTGTAGACTGTGTGGAGGCCACCCCTTAGCTTTCTCCATGATGAACACATTCAACGACCTCAGCCACTTCTCCTAGGTCTTATCCTTGAGATCTTTTACCATGCTGGTCATCCTCCTCTGGACGCAATCTAATAGTTTGATGTCTTCCTTACTTTGAGGTGCCCAAAACTACACGCAGGACTTGAGATGGAGCCACACCAGTGGAGTATAGAGTGGGACAGTCACTTCTCTGAATCTAGGTCTGATGTGCTTGATGCACCCCAGGCCATGGTTGACCCTTTTTCTTGTCAGGTTGCACTGTTGGCTCAGAGTCAACAGATCTCCTTCTGCAGAGCTTCTCTCCTGTCTGTTGTCCTCCACTTCGTACCTATAACCAGGATTACCCTGTCCAAGGAGGAGCATTCATCAATTTCTCTTGTTAAATTTCATATGGTAGGTGATTGCAAACTGTCTAGTCTATCCAGATCTCTGTCTCATCATTAATATTCAAATTAATATTCCCCCCTTCTTTTGGCTACCACAATTCTAATGGCACTAAGTCCATGCAATTGCAAATGACAATTTTTATAGGTTGATAAATATTCAGTGTAGTATCCAAAGTACCCAGCAGCCTTATAGCCTTTTCAGACGTTTCTC
Source organism: Heliornis fulica (assembly GCA_013399135.1). Classification (NCBI taxonomy): domain Eukaryota; kingdom Metazoa; phylum Chordata; class Aves; order Gruiformes; family Heliornithidae; genus Heliornis; species Heliornis fulica. The sequence continues at coordinate 1,193,406 of VXBZ01008987.1, forward strand.
AAAACTCCATGAGGCACTGGATGTATACTAGTCATGATTTATTGTTGGTGACTTGAGATACAGGGCTCACTGTAAGCTTCCACTCAGTCGACTTTCGTACTTTTCTCTGAAGAGTGCAGTCTTGCGTTCGGCTCATTTTAATTTCAAATCCCTCACTTACTTTTGAAGTATCTCATAATGTGGGAAGCCTAAGATCATCATTGCCCTTTTTATTCTCCTACAATTTTATGAACACTGCTCTTCTCTCTAAACTCAGTGTACAAATATAATAGCAAAATCTGGACCCTGTATCAGTTGCACCTAATGCACATCTCTATCCTATTTGCGATCCAATATGGATATCGCTACAAGTTTCTCCATACACAAATATGATATATATTTCTTGAAGTGTATCTCACTCATTTGAGACATTTGGTATTGCAATACAGCTTGTCTGCTGCAGAACCTGGAGCAAAAATAATGTCCAATGAAGTAGCCTATAAAATGCTTCTCCAGTCTCTTCTCCCATTCTTGTGTAGTTTGTTTCTACTTTAAAACAATGTTATAAAATTCCTTTAAGTGAATCCTATGTTCTTTGATACTCATTTAATAAAAAAGACTTCCTCTCCTTAGAAGAACCTGTAACTAAGGCCATTGAATGCTTTCTAGATGCATAAAGCCTATATAATGTACTGGAAGGAAAACACCTTCAGTATTTTTATATTTACAGGTAATGATATTTTACAAAGTAGTGTGTATTTCTTGTGTCATTGCAAAACATGAGTGGAAAAAAAAAATCTAAGAAATCTAAAACCAAACCGTGAATTTACTACAAGCTTATATGTATGTAATTTCAGGATTCCGGATGTTTGCTTTAAAAATGAAACTACTTTATACTCTCTTTGCATGCTTGGACTGTGGCTTAAAGTTTAATTGTGTTTCAGATTTAAAAGATATTGTCATGCTATTAAATTTTTGAGGAAGCTAAATGTTGGATCTTAGCTTTGAAGACAAAGACATTAGACATAGTTTCATTATTTTACCATCCAAGGAAAATGCCTTTGGATTTCTACCTGTAACAATATATTTTTTTTTAATTTCTAATTATTGGAAAATAAGTGTATTGTAAAACAATGTTCAAGATACTAATTGCTGAACTTTTTAAAGGTGAGCAGCCTGGTGGAAATAGATGTGATTTAGAAAAGGAAAACATAATTAAGGTTTTGGAAAACAGCTCCAGTTATATAAGTGCAGCAAAAAATGGAAGTTTGGGATTGTAAGTATTCATGCCACAGGAATGAATCCAGACAAAATTCAGCTAAATGGAAGAAATTGTAAAGTGTGCTAGTGGAAAAGAAATTTCATTGCTTTATGGCTGGTATCTGAATGTTGTTTTGCAGGACCTTCCATTATTGATGTGCAGACAAAGCAGTCCAGACAAATAGTTGGAATAGAATAGGATTTGAGAAACAACACTTTTACAACAAGTTTGTAGCCTTCATTTAAAACAAGGTATATTTTAGTTTCTAGAGATACATCAGTTTGACAATGAGCTATTGTGAGTGTTCTATGAAATTAATCTTAAATCATTTTATGCATAGAGAAGCATATATGTATAATTAAATATATATCTGTTTAAAGAGAGATTTAAAATGAGAGTGTGTGTATTTCTGGGAAGAATTTTGGGATTGTTTCCCATTCCAATCTCTTTCCCTTCAAGCTATTACAGCTTCTATTGAGGTATCCATTCAGTTATATAAGGTTTGGAGAGGTATTAGCTCAAATAAACCTGGATAACATGATGTTTACAGTCAAGCACAAAAACTCTGGAGAAATATGGTAGTGGCATTCTACCAAGAAACTGAATTTGTGGCTATTGAATAGTTTCAACATTCTATTACTTAGCCATAGTGCGAGGTAAATGTTTCCTCAGCCTTGTGGAAGGACTAGGGGAGAATCAAGTGGAAATCTGCAATAAAATTGTATTAAATTCTTTATGATGATGATATCCCATTTCTTAACATCTGCTAGCGAGTTCCTGAAGCTTTAGTGGAGACTCCAGCTGGCACTGTAGTACAGAAGAAGCAAATGCTCATTTAAAAGTTTCTTCTATGGTACGAAAAATGGAAAAATTTGGCACAATCAGAAAAATCAAATAGGAGGCAAGGACAGGCCCCCCAGAGTGTAAAGAGAAATTTCCTAATAATCTTTACTCTTTCCTACCAGCTTTGAGAGGGTAAAAAAACCAAACAAACAAAAAACCAAACCCCAAAACAGGGAGAGATTCATCCTTTGATGCACATTACTCAAATATAACCCAATTGAAATGGTTTCTCTTGGTTTTTTTCCCTTAAAAATGTCTTGACATCAAGTAATTCTGGTGATGTAGAAGTAATTTACAAGTACATTAAAATTGAGACTAGAAGGAAACTACTGATTCTCCAGCACAAAGATCTTGTGGAAACTGATGTGATCTACATGCCAGGCTACCTGCTTGTTGAGAGCAGAAACTTTGTTGGAATAGATACAAAAGAAATTACTGTAATAATACTGTGACTATTCTCAATGACAACTTAAAACACACTGTGAATCTATCCTTCCTGAAGCCCATGTAATGTGTGCACTGACATCTTCAGAAGTTAATAGGGAATAATATGGGGAACCAACTTTTGTATTAAAATAACTGATGGAAAAAACAGTATTTTTACCCTACAGTAACTTTGTTTTTTCCCTTCCCACAGAACAGAGTTTAAATGGTGGTATCTTTTTTTATTGTGTTTGCTTCAAGTTATTTCAAAATGAAATGGTCTGCATGGGTTAAGTCAATGTTCATGTCTGTATCCTTGTGCATGCTGCCTTTCAGCTCTGTGGAAATATTTGTGGTGCAGCCACTGAGACAGGGCAGTGTTGCTCTTTGGAGTTGTAGCTCTGCTAAGAAGGATGTGGAGCCACAGCAAAAAGGACCGTGAAGTTTTCCTTTGTTTTTTTACTGTATCCAGATCAATTTGTTAGGCTCACCTGAAATGGAGGTTACATTAAAACTACTTACTTCTTCACTGGCTTGCACTTCATGTTTTCATTTGGGCAACACTCTTCCCAGTTAGGATTCTGTGTTGAATTGCAGTCATGCTGTACATTTACTTTGTACAGATGTTAATGATTATGGCAGAAATAAAGTTTCTTGACATACTTAGAACTGCCTAACAAATAAGACTATATCATGCTGATTTTCCCACATCTCTGTATTTGATATCTGTTAACATAGTATTCAAGTATATCTAAAGGAATGAGCTTATTTTTTTTCTTCTTCATTCCAAAATGCATCTTCCTTTTCCTCTTAATGTTAGCAATTAAACATAAAGTTGTGAACTAAGCATTGGCTAAGAAAACCATTTGTTTTAATTTCTCAGATTGACTTACTTTTAGACCAGAATCTGTGTATGATCATAGGAACCCTCATGTCTTGCTGTTCTTTATTTTATACTGAGTAGATCACAAGCTGCATCTGTAATAGTAATTGTTTGCCATTTGCTTAATGTCAAGATATTATTTGATAAAACCCTCCTAGACACATTCCTGTGCAACCTGCTTTAAGTGATCCTGCTCTGGTAGGAGTTTGGACTAGGTGATCTCCAGAGGTTCTTTCCAACACCTGTTATTCCATGATTTCCAATAAATGTTAAAAAATATTGTATTCGTGTGTATATTTTAAAAGTCAACTTTTCCATTTACCAAGTCTGTAACTCTGCCCACTTAGAGTGGGAAAGAATGATACTTTTTTCCAATTTTGTAATACATTGTTGCAAAACGTGTTGCTTTGTTACACTTGTTGTGTTTGTGACTTCCAAAACAAACAGTTTAAAGACATTTCTCAGAGAGCTGCTACCAGAGCTATGCGTTAGTAAGCAGCTAAATTACATGTCTTGCCATGTAGAACAAATTGGATTTCTTTTCATTAATATCAAGGAAGCAGAAAACAAGCTGAATCCTAAGTGAATTAAATGAACATAATTATTTGCCATTTTTTTAGCTAATATAAAGGTCTATTCAATTAAACAACTCGTAATCATGTTCCCAGTATTTCATGGAGTTCAAAACAGCTGGTGTAAAAAATTAAATATTTTTTGTGTACCCTGTATACGGTAGTTTCAAGCTATCTATTACTGTAATCATGGCAAGTGTTGTAGTATGTTTTCTTTGAAAAGCCTGAACAAATCAACAAACTGCTAGTGGTTCTGCTAAGTTTGTGTTTTTTCCCTATGTAAGTTTTCGAAAGGCTGGAACATGACTCTTTCTGCTGCCTTGAGCTCAATTCATAGGCTACTAGGAATTAATCTTAAATATTTGTCCCTGTAAGGATTATGGAAGAAAAATACGAAATGAATCACAATCAAGTGGTGATTTCTTTTTTGTTCTTTGAATAGCTTGATGGGGGCTAAACCATCTCATAATTCCCCAAATCCTTAATTACTAACTGTGCTACTGTTTCATTCAGAGCTTTATGTTTTATATTGTCATGCCTTTATTGTTCTAATCAGTGTTGAAATGGTGAGATGTTTTATAAAACAGAGCAGAAACACTAATATTTAATTCTCAGAAGTGTTTTTCACCCCTGATTTTTTTTTACCTCATTTTTCCTGCTTTGATCAATATGAATGGATTTGCTAATTTTTTATTTTTTTTAGAATGTTTTCTCATTTTTGCCTCATCCCTTACAGTTTCTAGCTGGTAGTCAATTGTTTATTCCTTTCAGTACCATTCTAGAGATTCTTGATGGACTAGAGCTTCAATGCAAAACATTAACATAATAAGTCTCATAATGATACAGAACTGTCCCGAAGTGATGAAAGTAGTTTTCTCTTAATGTTGTTATATACAGTGACAGTTTTTAGCTTTTTAAAAAGATATTCTTCTACTGTAACATGAGTCACAGTTAATTTAAAAAGAACAGCATAGTATTAGGTGTGTTTGTCAGAGGAGCAAATGCTTTAGCCATAAGGTGCAGAAGAGATGAGAAATCTCTCCATAACCTGGAGCCCTCCCGAACCGCTAAGTTTGCAATGCTAAAGCAATATAACTGTGCCATGGAAATCCTAGTGGTATGAAAGAAATACCATTCCTTACAGGGGAAAAATGGAAGACTTCTCATTCTGATTGCTCAGAAGGGACAGAGGAAAAGTGACTTGCTCCTCCTAAATCAGATCAAATCACTGGAAGTTGCGGCATTCAAATAAAATATAATTCCTGTTTCTTGATCAGTCTGCATGGACAATTGCTGTAAAATATCATCGCTGATGGAGCTGTTCATTGCTCTTTTGATTGAGCTTACTGCTCCCACAGCTGAATTAATGAAAGAGTTTGGATGTTCTTAGACGCCTGCACAGAGCATTGATCTTATTTTTTACTTTTGTAGCTATTTTTTATAGAAGAGTAGCTGCATGACAGAATATTATCTAATGTGTACTTCAGTGGTGGTGATTTGGGAAGGATGCATGGAACATCATGGAATATACCTGTACTTGTGTCAGTTCATTAAAATCCACGCTCGATCAAGCTTAGACTCCATACTAATCCAGAAACTGATCCAGACTTTTTGTGAACTGAAAAGTGAATCTACTTTGTTGTCATCACTTCTATTTCTTAAATTCTTAAAATGTCAGGTTTTGCATTTGTTTTTCTATTCCTCTGACTTCCTGTTATATTCAGAAACAAAACAATATCCTGGGGCATGTACCATTTCAATTCTTACTGACTACAATCAAATACCTCTTTTCGAGAATTAGTATCAAACAATATAATGGAGATTATTTTTATCTGTGAAAGAATTAACTCATTTTGCTTGATGAGCTGTTTTCTTGTGTGAGCAAAAATAGAATACAAAAGCCATCATGGTGGACCAGTTGTCTGCTTTTGAGTTCTGCATATTTCATGATGGAAATTCCTATTTTTTTGAAGATGAAAGATAAAATAGCCTGACCCTGAGTGTGCAGCATTGTAGCATTTGATGTTTGTTGCAGGAAAGCCCTTCAGGGATACACTTGTTTAATTTACAAGTAAAGCACTTCAGGATTTCTTGTTATTGTTGTTTTGTCAATGCTACAAGCTCAGCTTGAGATGTAAAACAAGCTGTGTTCATTCTGGTTTATGCACCGTTGCCAATAAAATGGTTTGTAACTGAAACTTAGCTGGTACATCCTGGTTACTTTAAGATGGATTCCAGCTCACATTTCCATAATTGTCCTGATTCTTCAGCACTATTGCGATAAATAACAAAGATGTGGTTTTGCTGTTTGTGCAAACAGAGCTGGAAAACACTGAGCTGAGATGCTCACCCCCAAGACTGGTCCTAAAGGCTGTGAAAGCTGTGGAGGCTTTATCTTCCTTCCTTGCTGCCAGCATGTGCCCCATAGTGGTTTGGAGGGCTCGGAATCACCTGATAGCTATAGCACCTGGCTGGTACATCAGGTAACCTAGGGAAGTCATTGTGTTGCTGAATCATATGAGAGGAGGTTGAGCTGTGGAGGTGTTTTTGTATGGCTGCTTCGTTTAGTGATGTTTCACTAACTGCTGAGAATGTGTAGTTGGAAATCTTAGGAGCATGGTGATTAAGATGGGGTTTGGAGCACATGGTACTGTCAACTGGAGAGTCACTTGTCCTATGGCCAGTGTCAGTCAAGACACCAGCTTTGTGTTTTATTGCAATCACATTAAAGTGATTGCTTTAGCTAGCAGGCTGTTCCTGGAGGTAGGGGTATGGTCAAATTGTTTGTGTGGCTGCTTGTGAACAGCACAATCAGCACTAAGTTCAGCAGTCCAGTATTAACTTCTTTGTGAGGGTCTATATTTATTTTCTGAAGTTATTTTAGTAATATCCTTGTTATGGAGAGTTTTATGGACATTTCTTTAAGGCTTGTGTCTTAAAATCATTTTTAGTGGACACTGGAATGGAATTTTCATGGAATTTAACCTGTCAGAACATTGTTGGGTTTTTTTAAATACAATACCTAATGTTTTTATCACAGCATTTTATCAGTGGATTACATTTTCATAAAAATATAGTTTTCATTAACTAATGATAAACTAGTTTCTAATTCCAGTGCATGTGTGAAATTCTAATGAACAGTGTTTACAGTCCTCAGCATTGAACAGGCTTTTGATTTCTGCTTTTCACATGCACATAATTATATGGTTTTGAGTGCTCATAAATTGAAACCTGTATTTTTTAATGAGTTTGTTACTTACTTGCATAAAAGTAAACCTAGGTTTCATGTAAGCTCACATACATTGTATGAGTGCTGTTCTGTAACATTCTTCCATGCCTAGTAATACTTCTATTTCACTTCCTTCAAAGGTACCCCATAGTTTTCATTGTCATATGAAATTAATATGCCACTCAACCATCCTCTCAGACTATCTTTTCATTGTGGGAGGTTATAAATTGACATCATCAGTGTTTTATAGCACCAGGAAGCCTGAACCATAGTTATCTATAGGCAGTTAATTATATGTAGCCCATAGACATAGGATTAAAATAGTCAGAGCGTAAAACTAACAAGCAGTAAGGGGGAAGGAGGGAGGTGAAGGAATTCTTTTATCCTTTCAGAGCTTAAAAAGAATAGTTTAAGCCTTGAATAATACTGCTCAACTTCCTGCAAAATTTTCCAATACCCTTATTCTCAAAGAGTATAGGAAGCAAAAAGACAGTTGCTCTTATGGGACAGATCTCATGCTCTCTACAAATAAGAATGAATTCTCAGCACTCAAGATAAAAAGCATTGGTTCAGTGGGACATGATCTTTTGTGAAATAGGAGGATGTCAGTAGTATTTTTTAAGTTGGTATACTTACTTCAATTGGGAGGTAACTAGTATTTTAGGATACTTGAATGGAAGTCTATTTCTTTAATAGCACACTGTTATCAATAACATCCTCAAATTATCCTGACTTGAGCCTGTTGCACTCATGGTACTTGATCCTACAGTCACACAAAAAAACTGCAGTCACTTGACTTAGCTGAACTCTTATTTGAAGTCCTTAAAGGAAGTCAATGGGTTCATTGAAGTGACTGGAACTTTGCTGGGGTATTTGATTAGTTGTCCTAAGCTGTACATGCTTCTGTTTATATGCCAGACAAGCCACTCACTGTCCAAACTGCAGCTGTAGCCAAATCTTGTTCATTTGTGGTTGCAGAATCAAACTCCTAAATAATAGCCTGTCAAAAGAGGTTAATTTTCAGATCTGGTACTCATAACAGCATACTGTTAATACCATATAGCATCAATTTAAATGTCCAAACATATTAAATGGTTTGCCCTAGAAATTAAAATTAGCATGTAAACTGACAAAATGTGTACTGCAATCTAATTATAGTGCATAACAGCATCTTGTTCTGCTGTACTAAAACTTATCTTTTATTTCTGCAAATCTCATTTATCTGGACACATAAGCTTTATTCTCTTTTGCAGTCTCATTTGCTAAGATGATAATTCTGCTTCATAAATTCATAAATTATGGTTGATTAGCAATTTTTACTGAAATCAGGCTTATAGTAGGTTAAATATGAACATTAACCAGGTTCAGTTTTGTCTTCATTTAAACATTGAACCGTAAGAACGATTTTGAAGGTGATTCTCTTTAGTTGAAGTATCCAGTACAGTGCATGTTTAGTTGCCACTTTATTTTCTGTTAATGTGTTTCCAGTAACAAGAGCCTTAGGGTGTCATCTTCTGGCTCTATTCTTTTTGTATTTCTGATTGATGGAATTTGTAGGAGAATCGATTTCATTTAGCAAGACATCTGCCATGCAGCTGCACTGGTGGTGTTGTGGGAGTTTCATTTTCACTTACCCTTGGAGTGTCTGAGCCTTGGTGACAGAGGTGGCATTTCTAGAAGAGCCTGAACTCCCTAGTTTTTACACGTGGTAAAAGCAGAGAAAATACTATGTAGTGCTTTTGATGAGAGAAAAGTGAACTGGATGGTACTGTAAGAGGCTGTACCAATGTATTTCTCTGCTTTTTGCCCTGCTTGTCTGGGTAAAATATAAAATATAGTTTATATATATATATATATTATAGTTTACTGAAGCCTTCAGAATTTTCCAGACTTAGAGGATGAATTCAAAGTCTGATCCATCTGTATCTAATTATTCAGTAGCTCTAGATTAGTTGTTTCTTTAGAAAACAGTTTAAGTCTATAAAATTTTAATGGCAATTTTCTAATTCCAGGGGAGAGGTTTCTTCAGTCTTGTGATTCCCTTGCTGGTTACAAGAGGACAAAAAGAGTCTTAACATGGAGAATAGCGCTGGGAAGAGTATGTGATCCAGGCAGGCAGGAGCCTTACATTCAGGAAATTTTCTTCTTGTGGAGTACTCATCTGAGGTCTCTAATATCTAAACCAAACAAGTTCCCAACCCAAGAGAGTAAAGTTTTTTTTCTATCACTTTCTTCCCTTGTTATATTTTGTAGAAATAATTAAATATTTATTGGAACCTGAAACTGAACTTTTCCCCCTTCTGTATCAAATAGGTGTCTCCACCGGTGGACTGTAGAGAATGTTTATCTTTCTCTCTAGAATTAAGGAAATGAAAACATCTTCAGCAGATGAATTTATAGGAAAAAGAAAATGATATTGAGCCCAGTGCTGAGAGATTTTGCTTGGAACACAGGAAGCTTAGTTCAGTTTCTGATCTGAATCAAACAGAGGTGAAACTTGAGCCTGAATTATTTATGCCCCCAATTAATATGATGGTTCCTTTCTTCTTCATGCATCTCTGTTTCCCGCCCTCCCCTCACCCCCAAGCATCTTCTTTTGGTCTCCATTTCATCCCTGTACAAGACAAGGAAAAGTTTGCACTGCCAAAAACTCCTTCCTCCTACAGCACTTTCTCACATGTTAATTCTCATTTTAATAGGCAGCACACACTAATAAAATAGTTCTTGGTATTTACAGATTTTTCCAGAAGAAAAGTTAGGAGACAGCAAGTGGTTTACAGCATCAGTCTACTGGAATTTATTTAATTGCACCTCCTGCAAATATGGTCTTTTTAGATTTAGCTGTGAGTGATATATGATGATTACTTGTATCTTCATGGGAACTTTTAATTCTTAAGAAAATCTCAGCAGCTGGGAAAGTGGAAACTGGAGTATAATTAATATTGCTTGTCACTGGGTGCTTATGGAAATGGAGATTTTACGAGACAGAAGATATTATGCTTTTTTTAATTCCACTCTGCTTCCTTTTCAATTGTTGATTGAAAAATGAAAAGCAGATCTAGGAGTTTCTAATCAAATTCTCTACTGTTAACATCATGTTAATTCAACTACAAGTTTCAATGGAGTCATTTGAGAGATGGTTTTGCCATGTTCGTGTATCAGGCAGGAGCTCCCAGGTACATAACAGGACAGATCGCTTAAGATTTTCTTAGGCTTCCAGGCATATTCAGGTGTTTCTGTGTGTGAACGTTGTTTAGGACTCATAATAGCGTGAGAATATGGTGGGGGTGTTTATTATTTCTAAAACAAACACGTCAGAGTTCCCAGGATCTTCACTGAGCCTTTTCACTTGATTTGGAGGAATGAAATAGGAAAGATAAGGTGGAAAGTTAATGGTTAAAAAAAGTACTTGTTTGCTAATTAAGTATGTTTATCTCTGTATGAAAGCTAATAGGTAGTTTCACAGAATGGGTCAGCCTTTATGCCTAGTTCCTTGGGATGTTGTGGGGTTTTTTTGCCTGTCCACTTTGGAAAAAGAGGAAAACTTCTTTTTCAGTCTCTAAATCCTAGAGAGTACTACTTTAATGGTTGAAGTAGTGTTAAAGACTTGAAGCTGTTAAACATTTTAACTGATGTCTCATTGGTGAACCCAATATCACAACTTTCCAGGAATGAGGCTTATGTCAAACTAGAATGCACAGCCTCTAGAAATAAAGGTTTTTTTTATACTCAAGGAATCCCTTAGAAATCACCCGCAAGCAGTTTACTGTAAGACTGTGTCCTCCATCTGTTACAGTTGGTACAATAACTATATATTGGGAAATTTGGGTTGATGTATAAGATCTTCATGCTTAAGGAAGAGAGGAGTCCCTTTCTTAGTGGAAATGAGGAAGAGTCCTTCAGCACCACATTTTCACATCCAGGAAAACAACTCTTCTGTAGGCCTTCCCCCTTCTGCATCTAGCTGCCCTCTTTTGGGTGCTGTGCCATGCTGCTGTCCCTTCCCTGGGATGCTCCACGATACTGACAGTGATAATGAATTCCCTGAAGTACCTTTGCTCTTCTGATCAGTGTTGCTCTCCAAATAGGTCCATGCTGGATACCATTTGCTCTCCTGCAGTAGTATCAGTTTTGTTCTGGTCTGTTTTGTTCTTATCGCATCATGTGATGGTCTTAAGCAGAATGGGAGTAGGAAGACTACAATAGGTTGAAATGATTTGGTTAGGGTGGTTCAGAAAACATTTATTGAAGCAGCTGCCTGTCAGAAAGTTCTATAAAAATAGTATCTTCATGATATTGTAGAAGTACATTGATTCTGATATTAGTATTTTTGGGGCTTGTGGAATTATTACAAGTGTTAGCATTTTTTTACATGCAAAGAAACTACATGTCATTAATTCCTTTTGTCCCTTCATGCTTACACTGTGATTGAAGGATATCCATCTCACTGTGGAGATTGAACCACTGTTTCAGCAAAGCATGTATGCACTTTAAGAAACATACCACAGAATCACAATGTCAGGAGTTGAAAGGGACCTCGAAAGACTATCTAGTCCAACCCCCCTGCCCAAACAGGATCAACTAGATTAGATCACACAGGGACGTGTCTAGATTGGCCTTGAATGTCTCCAGAGAAGGAGACTCCACAACCTCTCTGGGCAGCCTGTTCCAGTGATCTGTCACCCTCACAGTGGAAAAATTCCTCCTTATACTGAGATGGAACTTTCCATGTTCCGGTTTGGAACCATTGCCCCGTGTCCTATCAACAGATATATAATTAAATGCTTTCATAAATGAGAATCTTACTGAAATTATTGTAAATTGTCTTACTGAAGGATAAATTATATCTTGTTCTCTCTATTCCATTCCCTTCAAGCTTTCTTGTAACTGTAAATCTTGCTGTCTGCCCTAGTTTTTTTTTCAGTATTATGGTCACATCATCTTTGATTTGCTCCTTGGGGTCAAACAAAGCCAAGTAGGGAAAATCGAATTGCTGCATATCTGCTACATGTCTGCTTTAAGCAATTTTTTCTTCATGTCCTCCTGCTCATAAGAGACTGTGGCAGCTGCAGGTGGGCAGAAAAGGGACCATTTCCTGTGAGGTTGACTGTGTGTTCAGAATATTTTAGGCCATCACATACTATACCTGTGATGTGCTGTGTAGGATGAGATCTTCAGCAAAGAACTGTTTCAAAAATACTAAGCCTTCCTCATCATGTTTTAGTATTAGAGTGTGAATGCTCTGAAAGTCAGATGAACATAACTTTCCTTTTGAAATAATGTGGCTTTAAAAAACACCATGTTTTAATAGCACACCAGTATTTGCAGTGATTTTAGTCTTTCTCATTCCCTATGGTCCTCCTTCATTAAAATAAATTAATACATTAGAAAAAAAGTAGATTGAAATGAAAAAAAAGGCTTTGAAATTAAGATCAAGCTTGAAATGACGGATTTAGCTATGTATCCTTTGAGATTAGGCTACTGAAAAATGGGTCACCTGAACTATTACTGTTATGTAGCTTTCTGGAATGAGAAATTATTCTGGACCCCCTGCTGTGAATATTTGTAGGGCAGTACTGAGCCTTGATGGCTCTAACTCTTTTGCTACCAGTAAAGGAAAGACACTATAAAAGAATTAATGTGAGACAAGACACAGAGGAAAAGATAAAGTGTTTATGAAGTGTCACAAGTGGCATAGAGAAAAAAAACTTGTGTTTGTCACTGTACTGTGGTATGAGTAAGATGGGGCATTGCGAAATTCCCTTCTAAAGTGGGCTCCTGATCTGAACTGAAACATTAATGAGTCCAAATTAGTATTTAAAAAAAAATAAATCACTGTAATGTAATAAACATCTCACTTTCTGAAATGTGCCAGGGCATAGCATCAAGGAGTTTTGTTCTTGGCGATTTTGTCTCTCATAGGGTACACTTCCACCTAGTAAACTTCTCAGATAGGGTAACCACTTGGCATTAAATCTTGCAAAAAAGCTAAGACTTATCCTCATTTCCTACTTTTTTTTCCATGGGAGATGAATACAGACAGGTAAGTAACTAAAGACAAACACTTTTTTTTTTTTCCTCTCTAATAGTCTGAAAATTACACATGATAAACCCAAGCTATTATATTGTCCTGGAGAATGTTCATGAAGAGTGTTTGATATATATACTTCTTTTAAACTTTCAACAAAATTAATTAACTTCACTTAAAGGCTCTGCAGAAAAAAAAAAACCAACCAAACGCTTTGATACCAGCAAAATTATATGGAAGGACAATCAAATATTGAATAAGTGCTAAAACCAGAGTGTAATTTGCATTGAAGAAAAGCGGTAGAACAGAGTGCGGGTCACGTTGTTTAGCAGCTGTTATACTTTATTGGATCAATGACTCTGAAGAATGTTTATTGCTTAAGTACTCTTTTGCTGTCCCTCTGATTCCATCCATTATTCTTTCACATTACTGATGGAAAGTAAACCCACAGGACTTGAAATGTTATCATCATGTTGCAGCAGAGACAGCTTCATAGCAGTAATGAAACAAATTCTGCTTCTATTAATAAAATGGTCTTTAGGCCTTTTTACATACTAATCATTATGGTTCTTAGTTATATATCTTGCAAGTGTGACAGAACTTGTCAGGGTATTGTTTTTAAAGGTCAGCTGCCATGAAAACAAAAAATGAAATGTCTGAAAATACACTTTAACTTTTGCAAATCCTTACTTCTCTCTGTGGAGAAACAGCCTCCTTTTGCAATGCAGAAAATGTATCTGCTGGAATAAGGTGGGAATAAATTGTATTATGAGCTTTTGTGACACTGTGACCTTTAGCTATGCAGTACTGGCAGTCTGCTGGGGTCCATTGTTAAATATAATAAGTGTTCAATGTACCATATATAAAAATATATAAAGCTTTGTGCAGTGAAGTTACAGTGAGGTTGTACAGTTTCCATTTAATCTTTCCTGGCAAGATTTTAAAATACAATAGAAAGGTTTTAGGTGTGAAAATCAAGCATGATCTATGTATGCTGCTTGGTCTAGTTCATTACTTGTAAGACTTGCTGCTGAGAGCAAAGAATTTGCTATGAGCAGAGGTATTCACTAGGAGCCCTGTTCAAGTCATGATGTTCCGTATCCCCTTAGAAGCTGAGACGAAGAGCTATCTGAAGACTGTGACACCAGGTTGAACATCTAGTGACCCAAAATTTTGTGCTACTTTGTCACCTCTCAAACTCAGATACATTAGAAGCAGAGCACTGACTGCAAAGGAAATTTATATCCCCAGCACCCAGCTCTGGTTCTGTCGGGGTATGCAGAGAGGTTTGGACAAAAGATAGTCTTCCTTTTTTAATACATACCATGGGAGTACTGGATTGTTCCCTTTTTAGTTTTTGTGGGTTTGTTTTTTTGTTTTGTTTTGTTTTCCCCCGGCCTAGCAGTAGTCCTGCTTTTCATAAAGATGGAGAATCCAGTGTTGTTCCATTAAGTCCCTGAGGGTATGTCCCTATGAATACAATAGTGTGATAGGCTATTCTGTAATAGTGCTGTGCAGCTTGCTATGATGGTGGCCAGCAAAAATCTGAAGCTCCCAAAACACTGCGAGTGTAGAATTTCTCGCTCCCATCTGAAACACCCACAGTCTATTCCTGCAGGCTTGGTAGGGTGATTTTCTACTAGATATATGGAAATAATAAAATTTTAGTTTAAATTTCTAAATTGTGTTTTACAAATTGCCTATGTTAAAGTAAGCTTTATAAGGTCGTGACCATGTTTTAATGTATGCTTAAAGTTTACCTTTAGTATTTAGTATTTGTGGTTTAACACTATAAATCAATTCAGATTTTCAAAACTGTGGCCATGTTAAATATACAAATATGCTACTTTGTTGATGGTGTAGCATTTACTTACCAAAAATAGTGCAACAAGGTATCTTTTTTTTTTCTCTTCTTCTTTTTAAATGTGTGTGTTTGTTTGTATTTATATATTTTAACCTAAGTATTTATGGTCTAAGTATTAAAAAACAAAAACAAAACCTGTGAAATGAGATTTTTATGGATGATCTTTACATATTTAGAGGCAATGCTCTGCAATGCGCAACTAGCCAAGCTTGAATTGAATGTGGTTTGGTCTTCTACTTTTTAAGAAAATTAGGTGATTTTTTTGACCTTAGTAATAAGCTGAAAGGGAAAGGTACTGAGATATTACTGGTGACCTGTGCAAGTGTAGTGATTCCAAAGAACCTACTGATAAGGTAACTTTTAACAATGATTTGTCTCTTGGTCCTTTTGATTTAGAAATAGGTCTTTCACAGTGGAATGTATGTGTGTAGATATGCACATATATATAAACTTCATATCTATGTTTATATACATGCTTAATATTTACAGAATATATGTTATATAGAAAAGTGAAGTTTCAGGGATCTTTTTTTTAAAAGAAAAAAGGTCAAATTTTATACAAAAGTGAAATAAAGCAGTCTGTGTTTAAACTGCCATGAGCTAATCCCATTCATGCAAAGCATTCACATTCCCAGGGCTTAGATGTTTTATCAAATGTTGCTAATTGGATGTACAACTGATTTTTTTTTTTATTCAGTTGCTTTGAATCTTTGGAATAAAATGGATTTCTCAGGCATTAAGTGATGCTATCTGTTCTTTTTCATAGGCATGACTTGTTGGGAGTTTTAGTTCAATGTCCAGGTCATTGTAGTACCTTGTGCCGCCTTCTCATTTCTTAGTACTTTGCTTCCATTAAAGTCCGCAGGATATAATTTGATCAAGACTTGGCTTTTTAATTTGATTTGTTGCTATTGTTGTCAGAAAGGAAAGTACAGGTGCTAAGAGAACTTTTACTGAACCCATCTCATTGTGGGAGATTAGCAAGGCTTACCTCTCCCCTCCATTTTCTGCAGAAGCTGCAAGGAGGAGAATAGCAACGGTAACCACAATACTGTGGTAGTGCAGGAGGATGCAGGTCCATATACAACCTTCTGTGGTGTATTCTGCTGATCTCGCTTTATGTGGACTTTGGCTGCAGTTTCCAGTGATTTGTTACGTGTGTGTATGTTAGTGGGTTGGGATTTATTTTGGTTTGTTTTGAGTGAATCTGTTTTGGGAGGTTGATCTTCATTTCATTCTCTAATATGCACAATATTTTGTAGGTGATGGGACAATGAAGTGAAACAGTCTCATGTGGAGTTCTGTAATGCTAAACGTTTACCTGGAGTATGAATAGAGCCAGTGGATGTGGTAACTTCTGTAGTCATTAGTAATTGGAGTGGTCCAGCATTTTATTTCAGTTTTCATTAAATCATCTCCACTCTATAAATAGTAAATGTAAACACCTAGTTTACAGTGCTTTAGAAGTGCAAGTGCTGGGAACTTTCCCTGTTTTTTTTCCACTGTCTTTTTCACCTCTTTCTTACTTTTTGCTTTATTA
The DNA here is from genome assembly GCA_013399135.1 of Heliornis fulica. Taxonomy (NCBI): domain Eukaryota; kingdom Metazoa; phylum Chordata; class Aves; order Gruiformes; family Heliornithidae; genus Heliornis; species Heliornis fulica. Next base: position 1,210,028 of record VXBZ01008987.1, read on the forward strand.
GCTTTCTCTGTATCCATAGCAATGACATTATGGCCAAAATGTCTTTTATAGGCTGCTACCTGTGGTTTATGAACACTTTTCAGAGTCAAAATATGCAGTTAGCCCATGCATCTTTGCTTAACTGTGGATCTCTGAAAACAGTAGAGTATGTGTATTTTCAGAGTATTTTACTGCACTCAAAAGTTTTTGAAAAATACACTGGCAACCTTACTATTTATATATAAAAATTATTATAAATAGAAACCAATACATTTACACGTATAACAGTGCAATCCAAAAAGAGCTCAACTGTTGTTTGCTTAGCCTAATGTCACAAAATTAGCTCTCTGTCACAAATCATCATACTGTGTATTATAATAGAGATTTCCTCCATCACTTCCTTCCCTAGAAGGCTATTTGCTGTTGGTTGCCTGTTTTCATGGGTTTCCTCCAGTGATTTTTTTGCAAACTCTTTGTCCTCTTACTAGCTGGTGGCCATATTGAACAAACGCTCGATGAGGGCTGTGAGCTGCCATGTTAAATTAGTCTCTTTACTCTACAGACAAAAGAGGAAATGTGCTTTGCATTGAGTAACTTTTCAAAATTTCCACAGATAAATTGAAAATGATTTCAAGGTTTGTTCAGAAGTGTGCAATCAAATATGATATTTTGGTCTTTTTAATGCTGTTTTCAGAATATAAGAGATGGGATTTCAAAGTATGATGGTGGGCCATAAATATGGAGAAATGAGGTATATCTAGTTTATGTTCTAATTCATGGCATTTTAATTTTTAATTTGATGTAATTCTTGGTAGTTGTGTGTGAATTTTGCAGTTAATGAAATTTTTAATGCATAAGTTTAAGTTCACGTTGAAATCTAAATTCTGAGCCTTAATAAACATTAGTTCTTATGATCTTTACTATCTGGAAAAGATGGACCATCTCAAGGTCATGGCAGTACATTGAGGCTGGCAGAGACATGTGTCTTCATGAACAGATCCTGTGTGCAAGAGGCAGCTTTCACAGGAATTTTCATAATGCATCCCTTTGTTCTTCCCTGGGTGGTTCTGAGCATTTTAGTTATGGGCTTTCTGCAAATAAGAGCTGATTCTAAGAATAACACAGCAGTGGGAAATTCCCTGTAAAAACAGGCTTGTTTGTGATGACATCTGGCTGTGGAAAGTTAAAAGAAAATAAAAAAGACAGCATCTGACCCATTTTTATTAATTTGGACGTGACTGGATAGAAATTAAAATGGCAAATAAATGCTTAAATATTTAGACGTTTTTGTGAGCACACTGCTTGTAAATGTCACCTTGGAGATTCCTATCCTTGAATATAGATGTAGCCTATGAGAAAATAAAATTTAACTACTTAGGTGTAATTGATGTATATAATACTGTTATATAAAAAATATAACAATATCACAACAGCAGTACATTAATAGGTGGTTCCAAAACTATGGCACAGAAAGTTAAATACTGCTGTAGCTACTAGCATTATATTAACAACTATATTTTAATTGAAGATGAATGTTTGTAAATGTAGCTCTGGTCAGATCTTTGGCAGATCCTAGAGGCTTTGCTAAGTGTGTGTTCTGTGGTCCTGTACTATAATGATTCTAAAATTACAACTATTACAAACAAAGTATTTCTCAGTAGCATTACACTTAGCAACCTTATCTCCAGAGTTAACATTTGTGGGTTCATGCTACTGATTTGGGCTGTTGAATAAAACTTATCCTAAGCTTCTCCTAAAGATCATCTTCTTTATCCATATGAACACTTCTTGTGTATTTAAAGAAAAATGCCACTTCAGAAGTCTACACTTCTTAAATGTGTGAAGTGTCGTTTTTTATCTTTAGTTTTCCCCCTGATTTCTTTTAGTCATTTAGTAGACATTTCTATTTAAAGGAATAAATCTTGTACAGATGTAAAGAATGTAGAATGGAGCATTGTTCAGTAACTTTGTAATCCAAGCAAACTTTTACTAAATTGAGAAAGAAAAAAATCTATGATATTTCTTCAATTTTCTATGAAATGCATCCTGATGGGGATATAATCATGAGGGGAATAAAGTTAATTTCAGATGATTTATGTGAATTTCTCTGGTCTAGGGTGTAGCAGATAGCATGTGGTGACACAGCACTAATTTAGCAAGAGGTTAGAGATTTTTCAGCTGGTTTGGAATGAATAGTTAAATATATTAGTGTTGAGATACAAAGGCTATTATGCATGCAGATCTCTGATACTTGGTTTATGAGCGAAGAAGAAAGCCCTCAGTGATGTAACTTGCCAGGTATTATTAAGATGTTTCATAAAATTATCTTGGGAATGAGAACTTGCTCATGTTGTGGAGCGATAGTCAGCTCTGACATCTTCCAGTCCTGCAGTTAAATAGAAACCATATATTTACAGAAACCTGTGAAACTTTGCCATTCTCTAGAAGACTATCAGGGCCTATCAGTAGAATTGGGGATTCTGAACATGATTCAGATAGCTTTGTCCATACTTTTTTTGGATTCTCCCATTGTTTTAAAAATTTATGGGTATTTTAGTAGACAGTTTCAATTTTGGAGAAAAACTTTGTGGTGAGCAAATGATTTCTCAGAGTAAGTTTCTCCTGTTATTCAAGACCCCCCAATTAAAGCCCATCAATTAAGATAATACCAATGAATTTCAGATTTTTCAATGTTTTCCTACATTGTTAAAATTTACTGGCAGACAATTTCTGTATGTATGCCAGCTATAATAAGATCACATACCAGGTCTGATACTTTACACAATAGAGAGAGAAGTACTGGCAAAAGTCTTAGTTTTTTAAACAGGTATCTAGGTGTTGCCACATAGCTATAACAGAAGATGCTAATCTTAAATGTTGTGTTTGTCCAGATAATTACTTTGTTTTTTGTTTTGTCAGGTTCTTAGTTTCTAGTGCCCCTCTTGTTGATAAAAGCATTTATATTGACTAACTTGAAATAACTGCTTTGAAGAACCACAGAGAAATAATTCTCAGAAACATCCTCAGAGTACTACAAGTTTATTTGTGCTTCTTGATACCAAGTATTACAGTGTAGCTATCTGGGAGGTCTTCACTATACCAGTTCTTTCATAAACCTGGTTTGCTAAATGTCATCCCTCCTCAGTGTAGAAAGATCTTTGTTATATTACACAGAGTTTCTTCAAAAGGTTTTAGTATGTGTCTAACTGCAAGTGTAGGGTATTTTTATGCAAAAGCTTCTGAGAAAGTAAGTCAACAGAAAGGTCATTTCTATTTAAAGTTCCTAATCTTTCAAAGGCCTGAAAATATAGAATCACTAGGCTGGGGGAGAAACACATAGGTTTTAAGTTTACAAGTATACTTTGTTCTGAACATAAACCAGTGTAGTAGCAGAGAAAAACAAATTATAAGTATAACCAAACACAGGCTTTAGTGTCAGACATTGAGACTTCTTTATGATCCTGTGTTACAGTTGGGGCCTTTGGGAAAACACGAGATTAAAGAGTTTAAGCCTTTTTGTCTGTTTATCTTCACCTTTTGCGAGGTGAGCTTCTGTGATCTGTGGTTGTGGTAGCTGATTTCAAAAGATCTCTCTGCAGCTATGCTTGCATAGCTTTCCCCTGCTTTTTACCTCACACAAATAAAACATCAACAACAAAAACCTTTAAGGGATGAATGCCATTCATTTCTTTCCTGGCAACCACAAATGTAATTGCTTAAATGACTGTACGCTGCACTGGGAACGCTGGTTAGACTGGCATTGTTTATCTCTTGGGCTTCAGATTGTTTAATACCTAAGACACAGAGGCAAACTGAACCTGGCAAAAAGCTAATTTCCTTACTATAATTTTCTTCAGTTGAGCTATAATCTAGACTCGTAACTTTTAACTAACTCTCTTGAGCAAAACCTTAGATTGAAGACTGGTTCAAAAAGTTGCTTTTTCCTCCTGAATCAGAACTGCGTGTGACCTCTTGCTTGAAAATGTTGAGTTTGAGCCAGTCACCAGTGATCCTGAAGGAGAACTCAAATAAACATATGGTCTTTTGGCTCCAGGACTAAGCAAAAACTCATCTCCACCAGGAAGGTGTATTGTACATTCTGGTTTAAGAAGCATGGTCCAGTGGTAGGCAGTGTAATTTTAGGATAAAATTCTCAGTACGTACTAAGCTGTCATCTAGCATCAAGTAAGCTTGTGCATGGTTTACTAGAAGAAAACATTTTATCATCACAGAAATCAGTTGGCTGTCCTTGTTATTTAGAAATCTGGAACTTGTCCAGAATTAAAAAAACTAATAATAAATCATCACAAGTAGCACTGATATTTTGGGCAGGGGTCTGTATTTTCCCAGTAATAGGAGGAACTGAAGAGGGTTACAGAGTGACAGAAACTTCAGGTAGCTTCTACACTTCTAATGAGAAAAGAGGTGTGCATGTTAAGAGAATTGGAAGGTTAAATGCAGTGCCTGCCTTGTCTGGTCTTTAGAAGGTACATGAAAAGCACGTGACACTGCTTGAGACTTCTCACTCAGTATGTTCTTTATATTTTTAAAAAGGATGGACTCGGATATTGCAGTGTGCCTTTCCCACTTTAGATGTGTGATTCCAAATGCCAATACGTCTGGAAATTCTGATAACATCTGAACTGTCAGTCAAACACCACTCACTGACATTTGCAGTTAAAGCATGTTTGGAGTTTTGTGAGATATAATCAGTAATCCAAATGCTGACATATCCTTATAAATGTAACATAGCAATAATGTTTCCACTTTACATGACTTTAAAGATACTGAACCGAGTCTTGTGAAATGCATCAGTATTGTTCCTCAGTTCTCTTCTGGTCTAGATTAAAACCTACAGTTTCTCAATCTTGATATTCTCATCAGGAAAGGAGAGAAATGTTGCTCAATTGAATGGTGTTATTTTCTTAGGTATCAAACAAAGCAAAAAGTACCTAATATTTATTTTGACTACTGCTGTCACCTACTGTATTTGACACAACTGCTGATTAACTGCAGATTAGCTTTGAGTCCTCTGAATATCTGCATGAATTCATGCATACAATTTAGTCCTGTGCTATGTTGCTTACAACACACACTTCACAACACTTCTGTACCCAGATCTGAAAATGTGCATTTTCTTTCTAGATGTACCACTAGGAAAAATGGTTTGGAAGTAAGATTTTTATCAGCAATTGTTGGAGCAGCCTCTAAGTGCCAGCATCACTGTTAACATCAGCTAATTCTAAACTTCTATTGCAAGGGGGAAAATTTTCAAACTGCACAAGTTGTAAAGAGAGCTTTGACACTTCCTAATTAACTCAGACAAAACAGAATTAATCAAATAGAGTAAGTAGCACTGAGATAAACCCATTCATTTACTCGTTTCATGGTCTGTGCTCTGTTAAGGGATGATCTATCTTGTCAGTGAACACAGCAGTCATCTCTGTTGCCTTTGACTGTGCCTTGGAATTGTAAACAATCTTCGTAACATAAGGCTGGTAAACAGGACCCCTTATGAACGTTCAAAATGTTTCCAGCATCAGACTAACAGAAGTACCTTTGGAAGTAAAACTCCATTGAGGATAAAATTCATGGAGCGCCTTGGTGTATTGCTCTGTGGCAGCTGAAGGTACTATTACATGGATGCACTGAAAGGAGCCGCACAAATTGTGCTATAGGAATGCAAAAGTATTCACTGGTGCACAGCTCACACTAGTGGACCAGGAGTCAGGGAACAAACCAGTGCAGAGGGTGTAGTTGGGTAGTAAAAGGTGCTGCTCAGCTGCCATTGTGCTAACTCAGGAACAGTTAATGAGCACAATACAAAACCTCAAACGAAGAGACAGGACCAAGGAGACTACATAGCAGCTTTAAATGAATAACAGGTTGCATTATGAATGAGTGGAGTGTTGCTGTTCATGATCTTACAAAATTTCTATTTTAAACTATTTGCAAGGATTTAAAACTTAAGTGTAATACTGGCTTTAAAACTCAAATCTTGAATGTGGATGGTCCACATGCCATATTTCAGGTAATATAAGGATAATCAAGGAGCTGTGTATTATTTTTTGAGGTTTCATCTTATTTCAAGCTATGTTATTACCTCTAGCCTTGATTTCATAAGTAAGTCATCTAACATCTGCATCTGAAACAGCATATTTCATATTTTAAGAACTAATTTTTTTCAGATCAGATGGATCAGATGTTGCATCTCATGCATTATACAACTTTGTAAAAATGTAACTTTGCCTAAATGGGAATTTGTAATCTTGAAAGTGGCAAATAATTTTACATCACTTAGTACTAACTTTTAAATGTCAAGTTTTAGAAGATAAAACACTACAGGCATGAGAGAATGCTCCTCATATTTCTAGAGCTGGGTGACAGATATCCTATCTTTATATAAGGTAAGTTTTATAAAGAAACTTAAATTCAGAGCTTTATAATTTTAATTAAGTTACAAATTTTCCAAATGTTTCATTTTTCATTCTGTTTTTAAACCTGGATACTTCCTCTCCTAGGCTATGTTAATTGCCATCATCACTTTCTCTAGTGCGAGATCAAGTTCCTCAACTTCAAGGTTTTTAACTGAAGCTTATATATGCAGCACCACACACCTATACTGCAGAAGTCACGCTCACAGTGCTCTGCCTACACATTTTTCAGTCAGTTTTAGATTGGTACAGATCACCTCCATGATTAAAGCATGAAAACTGTGACGAGTGTTGTCTACTGAGTACCATTCCTCATGCTGTGAACAGTCTGTGCTGTATGTGTCTCATGTGGGTGTATCTGAATATGTTGCCAGCAGAGTATTAAAAGGTTTCAAAATACTCCTCTTCTTCTTACACAATCTTACTTTAGTTTTTGGTGAAGTGATAATGCTTCAATTGATCTGTAAACACTGAACGAATTTAACCTATGATTTCTTGAACAGAAAAAAAATGGATTGACTAAAATGATTCTGAAATAACAAAACAATAAATCAGATCACTTATTTAAGAAACGAATGAACAAAAGAAAAACACCCACCTACAAAAATACCCAACCCTAAACCAACCAGGAAAAAAAACCTCAAGCAAACAAACCCAAAAAACTCCCACCTGTTTTCAGTGGTGTTTTGGGATTATTTTTTTTACAAAACAAACAAAAGTATAGTTTTTCAGATCAACTGTTTATATTTAGTTTTGGACTCCAAATCCAGAAACATACATTATTAGCCTGAACATAAAACATACAATAACAATAGATTTCAGTGATGCATCTGTGAAATGATGGACTCTTGAAGGCTGTTTGAAAGTGAACAATGTTTGGAACTGTTACTCTAATAAAATACATAAAGCTATTTCCTAGTAAGGTCACCATTTTAGGTTCACCTTAATTGATAATTTCAATTATTGATGACCTTATTTGTACTACAGGTCAAATGTTAAGGTGTTCTGGTTCCCCAAGTTTTGCCTTCGTGGTGAGGGCAGACTCTAAAAAATATTAATAAGCTGGAATCTAAAAGTCAAGTTTAAAAAAATAAATTAATGCTCTTTTAATACAGTTACTGCTGCTTTACCTGTTAATTGACTATTTATCAAGGTCTTTAATAACAGTGTGAATTACAAAGACTTATTTGTCTTCTCTGTAAGTGCTGGTAGGACTTTGAAAGTGCATTTATACTGTCAAAGAGTATCTTACTGATAGCAATAGCCACATTACTACTTATGCTAAATACTGCTGGACTTCATGATTAACAGACTAGCTTCATATAGACCCCATGGTGCAAAGGATGAGAAGGCAGATCTGACTGGTGTGTAGAGTATATTAAAACCAAAGTGGTTTTTGTGATGTACTTGACCAAACCAGATGGCTTAGGTTTTTGATTTGCAGAGGAAATTAAAAGTTGATCAAGCTAGTCCATTACACAGGAAGGTAATTGGAACAGTATATCTACTCCTTTCCACTGTCTTTGAGAATCCTCTCCTGCGTTCTGGAAGTCAGTGTCATGTTTCCCATTAAAAATCTGTGATTCTGTGAAAAGACACTTTGGAATACACTGATACCATGAGCTACTCCATAAAGGAATGTAAACTTCTGATTTCAGTAGATATCTCTGACCACTCACCTCTCTTGAGCATGCTCATACTAAAAATTAAGGATACCAATAAGGTAGGTTTTTTTTTTCTATTGATTGATTAGGATTGGGGAACCAGTTACGCAGTTATGTCTCTCTACACACAATCATCCTTCATCCTGGAATCTGAAGGTCATACATTTATGTTCTGTAACCTCCTAGTAACCAGTAGATCTGGAAAAAAAGTCATTGGAGGAGCTTTTTTTCAAGATTACTGCTTCAGGATATAGAGGAACAGTACTAATCTGTCAAAACCTTTCTGCTTATATAACTATAGGGCTTTTTTTTTTTCCCCTTCTGAATTTGTCCCAGTAGAGAGAATGTGCCTCAGTCCCTCATGATTTTTCTTTTTACAGAAACAAATGTCATCAGAACACCATTTGCAATTCCCCTTGGTGGCAAAGACAACTCTGTGCATCAAAGTCACTTTCTTACACATGGATTAACATGACTTTGTGTTTCTGATGCATTTGCAATAGATATTAATGTGTGATGGTTCTTTGTGTTGATATGGTTGTCTCTTCACATTTGTATGTCTATTTTTGACTTCAGTGACAGCTTCTGGGTCTCTTGCTGTGATAAATACTGGATCACAGAACAGACACAGCTTCTGATTTTGTGCGTTCAGGATATTATCCCTGAAATTTTTAATAACTTTCAAATAAACAATGAATTAATTATTACACTAATCTGGTTCTCTGGTCTTAAGTAAATCCATTTGAATATTCTTATAAGCTTGAAAGGCAGCCAGCTGTTCTGTTTTCTGTCTTAGCTTATTAGTGACCTTGCTCATTTATAGTTACAATTTGATTCCCACATAACTCATTTACAGTGCAGCCTACTGTTAGTGCCCATGCAGATACTTGAGTTTGAAATGTGAAGTGTGACATTCAAGATTTAATACCACAATGTGTAAATGTATAGCATCAATGTTCTTAAGACAAATGATTGAAAGTCTGCCCTTGCTACACTGACAACGACTAGAAAAAATGCTGTATGACTTTTATTAAAGAAAAATTAAATGTAGCAAATATAAGTGGGCAATATGCATGCTACAGAGCTTTTAGTGTTTGAGGTAGATCTATTAGAACAAGTGAGGACTACATGTTAAGTGTGGTTTGGACCTCTACAAATTTACAGGACCTGGGTAAGGTGTTCACATCCTAATTTGACAGAAATACATGATATAGTTTACACTTCCAGCTCTGGATTTTAAATCTTTTGGGGCAAGTCCAGAGTGCCATGAAGAGTATCATAGGGCTGGAGTACCTTTTCCATAAAGTTAAACTGAGAGATTAGGGTTTATTCAGCCTGGAGAAGAAAATCAGGGAGATCATATAGCAGCCATCCAGTACCAGGAACCTGGCGAGGAATTAATTACAAGGGTGCAGGGAGGGATAGAACAAGAATATTGACTTTAGGTGAAGGAGGTGAGTTTTAGATTAGATATTAGAAAGGAATTATCCACTGTGAAGGTGTTGAGAAGTGGTGGATGCCCCTCCCTGGCAATGTTCAAGGCAAGGCTGGATGCGGCTTTGGGTACCCAGGGCTAGTGGAGGGTGTCCCTGCCCATGGCAGTAGGTGATCTTAAAGGTCCCTTCCAACCCAAAGCATTCTAGGATAACGCAGAAGAGATCAAACATTTTCTAAATGGACCAAATCCATAAGTTGCTTACTGCTGCATGCTACAGAGATAAGTAAGCTGCAGTAAATAACTGCAAAATGATGTTAAATTAGAAAAATACATCCACATGTTATTTTTCCAGGCTGAGGTATGCATCAGTGAAGTAACTGTCAGTTGGGTTAAGTGTCATGAATCCTGCTAGTGTACTAAGGTACCTGAATAAAAAAATAATAGAGCTAATATTTACTAATGGAAATTTCTTTTATAAAGTTACTAAGTTAACATAAGCTTTTCTGTGAAAGTTGTCTGCAAACAGCATGTATATGCATAGAAAGAACTTGGGAATATCATGGAAGGTGCTGAACAACCATTTTTCATTTTGTAGAAAACTTTAATGCAGCAATGTTTTACTGAACAAGTCCTTTTTTCACATGATCCCATTTGCTTTTTTGTAAATTTTCATCTAGACACCACTAGCAATTTAAAGCTTAGATTTAAGAAATGGTACCTAATAAACCTCAACACTGAAGTCTGCAATATCAACTCAACAGAAAAAATTATTATGGAAAAATCCATAATTATACCCTGCCATGAATGACAGCCTCTGAAATTTAAGAGGAAGAATGTGCACTAATTTTTATAATGTTATCTTGTTTTAGAATGTTTTAGAGCTCGTTTTAGAATGCTAGAATTTAGTTTGGTTATGCTGTTTTCTTCAGTTGTGGGAAGTTGTCTGTCAGATAAGGAAATAAATAATACCTTGATACTCAGCAAATTAACTTCTGTATGCCTAAGCTCTGTAGAGGAGAACAGGAATAAAGAGTGGTTGAGGAAAAAAAACTGAATGCAAAATTTTTACTAAGTCATTTAGGTATGCAGCTAATGGCATTTCTGTTTGTGAGTCACAGTAATCAATATTTCTTGGTGAGGGGATACAGCAAAATCACAAAAAAATAAACCCCAACATCAAAACCAAGGTGGCACTTTTTAAAGAACATTGTGATCGTTTGTTTCTATCAAGTCTCAAAATATGTCAGAATAACTTGATTTCAGATAACTACTGTATCCTGCATCATCACAGGACAGTGAACTAATTGGATATTGTGGGAGAACCCAAAATGACTGGACAAAGATATTTGTATCCCATTGTTTATAATAACTTTGTTTTATCCAATCTAGTTTCAACATCACAGTACTGGTGAATTCCAGTTCAGCTAAGGAAAGATGTTTCAGCTTTTTTGTCTTTTAACAAAGAAATTCCAAATTCATTCTTCATCTTAAATGTTCCAGAACTTGATGGCATTTCAGTTGCCTGCAAGAAGGGAATGGTGAGAGCTAGGATGACAGAACAGTATGCAGTGTCCAGTTGTGCTGCACTCTGGCAGGCTGCATGAACATCGGGCAAGAAACCTGTTGGGAGAGTGAAGTTCCCCAAAGGACTCTGTTTAGAACATCTTGCTTCAATTCAAGCTCTTAGCCTTTTTGCTTTCTAAATTACATATGCAAAATATATGAAGAATAGCTTCTGTTCTTGCTTTCCTTGTCTTAGAACACTATATACTGTGGAGATGAGCAATCTGTGGTGAGTAAAGACAGATGTGTTGTATGAGAAAAATGGGGGCACGTATTCCTTCTCTGCTGTCTTCCATCGTCACAGAACGCCCGAATACGTCTGACATGGATGTAGCCCAGCATGTCCAGAAAACAGAATCGGAAATATTGTCATGTTATTTATATTCTTTAACTTCTAATACGAATCATTAAACTTGAGAGTTTCACAAAATGGCAGAGGTATATAAGGTTAATAGGGCTATTTATGCTCCTGGGTTACATTAGTATCTATAGATAAATGGCACTGATAAGTAGGGAATAAATGACAGGCTTCGTACCTGAAGAGGGAGTGTGTCCTTTGCTTCCTGGACACTGCTGTAAAATATAAAGGGCTCCAAGATGAATTGCCTTTTCCTGTGACAGGAAGTGTCGTCTGCTAGATTCTGGCACTGCAGCTGACTGGGGAAAAGGGAAAAATTCCCTTTCAGAGTGTCTTTCCTTTTCAGATGGCTTAGCTATTAGTGTTTTGGGGTGCTGGAATTACTAATTAATTTGGGTGTTCAGATGCCAGTGAATGTGAGTTTTTAAGCTATAGCCTCAATATCTTTACTATTCATAACAGCAAATAAAATTAACCCAATAGTTTAGGTCCATAAACTATGTTAACAAATTTTTCTTGAATTATATAAATAGCAGAAACCACCTTATGGAGAGTTAAATATGTACTAGAATCTTGAGGTCACTTCTACAACAATGCATTTGAGTTATCTGGCATATGTTTCTTCAGCTTAGTGTGGGAAAGGGAGGAAAGGACAAACTTCTAACACAAAGGGATATGCCCTTCCACTTTGAATCTGTGCAGGTCTCTTTGTATTCAGTGCAGCTGATGTCTTTGCTTTGAAAATCCTTTTGTCAACTTTGTAGAGTATCTAACAAAAAATGTTCTGTATTTCTGGCTGCTCCTTAAATGCTTTATTCTGTAGTAATCTTAGTCTTGTTCAGATACGAAAATCTGACCAAATTTTATGTATAATCCAGATACATTCCTTGAATTTCCTCAGTACTTATGAACAAAAACAGAACTGTAGAAAGTTTGTATAAAAAAAATGATCTCGAGCTATGGCACAGGTCTAGCAAGTTTGTGTTTTGGGGTTTGTTTTTTTTTTATATGCATAAATTACAAAAGGCAGAAAAGCAACCCTGAAATATTTCACGGAGAATCTACAATTTGGGAGAAATAAAAATAACAAAGTAAATACCCACATAGCTAAATAATGTTCTTTACACCTGCTTGATACAGATATATTTATATAGATGGGAGATGAAATATGCTTGCATCCCCTTGGTTTGTAGAAAATATCTGATAGTACATAAGAACTTGTCTAAACTATTGTTTTTTTTACTCTGCGATATTAGATCCTCTCAGTACCAGGTATAAAACCTAGTATTAGCTCCAAATGTAGCCTATGGATAGTCTATACACTGAAATTCTACACCTGAAAGCAGAGAAGTATGACCTTCCATTTGCAAAACAGTTGCTACATTTCTTGTTATTGCTTGTTTTCTCTCATGGATACATTTTGCCAACCTGGTCTTATAAGTAGCAATTTGTAAACTGCTGTGCTTGCATCTAGGTGGCTCTATATGGCTTTTACTTTACCCAAAGGCTTGGAATTTTGGGGTTTTTTTTTTAAAGATTTTAATCTTTAAACATCAGTATAGTGTGGCTGAGACAGTTCCTTTTTCACTGAGAAACTCAATTTTTGAGGAGTTCAAAGTAAGTACTCTTCTATTTGGCATGATTTACAGTAAATTTATTCAGACTGTAAAATGTGTCTTTCTGTTCTTTGTGTTGCTCATGCTTTTTTTTTTTTCTTGAATGTACAATTAAAATTCTATTACTTTTCTCTTTGCATATAGAACTCATCATTTCTCCACATCACTCACAGGTTTGGGGGGGTTTGGGTTGTTTTGGGGGTTTTGTTTGGTTTTAGGTTTGGTGTTTTGTGGTTATGTTCTGGGTTGTTGGGGTTTTTTTTGTTTGTTTTTTTGTTTGGTTGGTTTTTTAATAAAGGAAATGTCCTTTCTGAAATGATCCTAGATTAAATTAGGCTTCAGTCATACTAAAACCTAAAGGAAGAGACAGGTTTTATTCCAAAGACCTTTTCAGTAGAGTAGTACTTCAAGTTGCATGTTGCTACTGACTACAGGAAAATCCCCCCTTGAATAACACATCATCTGATTTTTTTTCACACTGTTGCCAGAACTTCCAAATGGTCAAAAGACTGCTGGGGAGCTCTAGCTGAGTATGGCTCTGTTGCAGTCCTCTCCATAAATAATCTCAGGGTCAAAGAAACTAATAGTACTTCTTAAGCCTCCAAATGCTGCCACACTCTTTTGCAGTTTTGGGAGTGAGGGAGTGAACATTCTCATTTTTAGAAATCAGGCAGAAAATCCCTCACTATGTAAAGATATTGCCTGTAAAAACAAAAAGCTCTAAATGTACACCTGTCCAAAAATGACCTTAATATTCTGCCTTGGAATTTCTCACATCTAGCTTGACTGGATTAGTCTAGAACCTTTTAACATATGGAAATTTCAAATGTTGAATGTGTTTTTTCTTTCTGCAGTATATAGTGAATTCAGGAGTTTCACATTGGCAGCTTTCTTTCAAAGCATACATCTGTGGTTTGAATTCAAAGGAAAAAAAAAAAGTCTTAGAAATTAATGGCATAGAAAATACTGGAGGTTTTTATCTCCAGTAGATAGAGATGAGTGAGCAACATCTAAAGTTCTGCCTTTGAGTGAATATGAATAGATGCTGTGAGGACCTTATGATGCTGATAATATGTTTTAGCATTTATTTATTTATTGTCTTGCTACAAATAGTACTCTGGTTGGTTTTCATTTACCAGTTTTGAGTTTTGTTCCATCATCCTCCCACACTGCACCTTAAATCCTTTTCAGTCCAGCCTCATGCTGTCTGTGCTTGCTTCCTTGCACTTATTTTTTCTTTTCTTCCTCCTTAATCGCATCTGCCTGGAAAAGTAATCCTCTCTTCTTTATATCAAATGAAGTATTATCATGCAGCTCTATCCTTTGTATTGCTGTCTACCCGATTATGTTATTTTTCTAAATTCCTTTTTCTACTAAACTAGTTTACTTGGTTTCAAATCAAGCATTTTATTTGACTGTGTTCAGAGAGGTTGTTTCTGATGGCCTTTCTTAGGAAGGATTTATTTCAGTTATGACAAAATTCCCGTGAGAGGAACCACCTGATAACTGAAAGTAAGCTCTGGAAAATGATTTGTAAAATTTAAAGGAAAAAAACCACAAACAAACAAAACCCAAAAACTTGTTCTAGAGATACCTATCAGTTAAAATTTGAATGTCTGACTTAGCTGTGGAGAGGTGAAGAATATAATTCTTTAGTTGCATAACATGTAATGAATGGTAATAAGTGTAAAATTTTCACAGATTTGTATGCATTGCAAATTCAGTTTCTGTCTCATTAATTCCTGCAACAAGCAGTTTGCTGATGTGCTGGTAGTTAAAAGTCAAATAAAATTATATATTCTTTGTTCCCAAAATTGATAGACAAACTGATTTTGATGCATATATTTAGATGGTTTAGGATCTTTCAAATAATTTTGATCTCTGAGAGTTTAATTTCTAGAGATAAAAATGCATTAATTATACTAGTACCTCACAATTTTATTAAACATTTGAGAGAATCATTGTCTCACACCTATAAATTGAAGGGTAGAGTTCTTTCAAACTTAGCTTTTATTGCATAAGATCTATGTATTTTAACCTTAACTTTTTAAACATAATGTAAGATTTTATCTTTAGGAAAAAAACCCAGAACTGTCAGTTCTTCCATTCTGCATGTATCCTTCACCCCTGCCTATTAAATACTACCTTTTTCGACATGTTACTGAAAAATAGCACATACAGGTCCCTCAGGCCGTAAGATAGGGAAATCTACTTTCTACTACTCCTTTCTTTACCCAAGTTTTAAAGCAAGTGAGCAAAAACCTTGTCCAGCATCTGACAGATCTGAATAAACATATCTGATTTACTTCCCAGGGGAGTTGACAATACAGCTTGGTGGCTTATGTCACCTTAATACTGGGACTTATGTTCCATCATACTGGGACTGGGTTTAAATAAAGCAGTGGATTGCTTCTTCATGTGCACCATGGTAGTGTGTGTAAGCACACACAAATACATACAGGAAAGCCACAGGATTTGTTGAAGGAAGAGAATCTGCAAGGTTTCACTGAAACAAATACAAAATAACAGAAGAGCAGAAATTGTTGGAACACAGAACTCAGGATCCCTCTCTAATTCATCTTCATTCAGAAGCTTATGAGACATCAGTCTCAGGCAACAAACAGAAGATGAAATATGTTCTCTTAGTGACCTGGGGGCAAAGCCAGGGCATATAAGCTAGGCATCTCCTCTTCTTTTTGAGTACAAAGCTCCTTTGTGACTTTAACTTGGTTTATTGTGAGTGCTTTTCAAAAGGGTGTGTTGTTGTCTCTTTATTTTAGTCTTTTTTTCTGACAATTCTGTCTCTCCCTTTAGGCAAGAGAAGAAAGTATTGTCTTTTAGCCTCAGCTAAACCTCTAGCCTTAGTTTTCTGGCCTTGAGTTAGTAATTCTAAGAAACTCTTACAGTACCTCTTATGCTTAGTTTTGCCCTGGCCAGTTCATACTAGAAAGCAGAATAAATTCTGTGCGTTCATATCAGGGTAGTAGATAGAACAAATAAATTGTACTGATTCTATCATATGGTGTTTTGGGCTCAATTTTCAGCACACTACTTAAAAAGCTAGCTAACTTGGGTTTTATTTGATTTGTAGAATATGTACATCCCAGTTTTTTGCAAATATGTAGGTGAAAACCTGGTGAAAAAAGCAGCTTGTGTAAATTTGTATTAGCTACAGTATCATTACTACCTACATAAAACCTAAGTATTGGGCTTTTGAAGCTGAATTTTTCTTTTTTTTTTGCAGATAAAGCAGGAGCTGCTACAGAGGTTTTGATCTGAGACAGTCTGCACACTGAAATGTCATACATTGTTCTGTGCTTATAATTTGACTATAGGGCAGCTGTGAAGTTCACTTACAGGATTCTTTCAAAGATGCACTAGAGTGTGATATCAGGTTTCTTCAAATGGGAACTCTGAATCTGCCCAAGTCTCTGCACACCTAATCCCTATCTATCAAACTTCTTTAAAACCTCCACAGTGTGTAAGGGGTCTCTGAGGCTACTCTTTATTGAAGAACCTTAAAAAGAAATAGCCACAGGGGAAAAAAGTTATAAAATTAATTCACAGTCCTAAGTAGTCAGTAATCTTTCCCATTTTCTGATATACACTTATAAAAGACAGAGGGGTAGTTCATTTCCAAGGATCCAGAAAGTTTATAGCCTGGGTGTGCAATAAGCTGGGAGAGCATTACTAGCAGCATGGTATGTTGTGTTGAATGTTGTTATGGAGATTTTTTTTTTTAATAGGATTTTGTGAAATATCTCTGTTCCTGTAAGTGATTTATTAGAACAGCAAATCTGGGGGTTTGCTTAGATTTGCTTTCAGGCTATATTTATCAATTCCACGCTACCCAAGAACTCCACATCTTTGGTAACTTTTGGCAGTAGGTAGTAATTGCTGTGCATTAATACCTCAAAGGTTTCATAATTCCAAGTGTGACCTGAAGCACCAACGAAAGAAAAAAGAATCTAATAGCTGAGTTTTATCTTGTCTGCACCAAAAGTGAAAAAATATCCTACAAAAATAGCAGAAGTTATTCAGTGACTTAATCTGAAGCAAGAGTGTCTTTTTCAATCTTTTCCATCATTTTCTTTTCACTGAGGATTTCAAACTAATATGTAATATTATTAAGATCAGTTAAGTGTTTTCTCCTTGCCCCCTTCCCCTTGTTTCTGTTGTATGGATTTATGTTTTCACTACCAGAGATACTTCAGTAGATTTGCATATATAAACTTTATAAAAGATCTAACTGTTTCACTCTGGGGGTACAGTTTAAGGTCACTTCTCTGATAGTGTAAAAAATTGAACAGTTTCAGGGCGATGGTGAATTGGTCCCTTGTCTTGTAAGAGCAGTTACAGTGGAGTTGTGTAAAAAACAATATGAAGACAATGGAGATGGGGAAAAAAAAAAAAAGTCCGGTTTTGTCCTGTTCTGCACCTATAAAACACTAGGAAGAAAGACAAGTACTTTAGGAGTGATTTTATCAAATTCTCTGCCAGCATATGATGAAAGAGTTACTGTATTTATGTATAGGACCATATTTAGAACTTTGAAACTTTCATGCATCCCTAGTTTTGCTGATGATAATTTTCTGTTTGTCCTGATTTGCGCACATCATACTTGGTGATCTTTACTGTTACTCATCACCCCAGATCACAGAAAGCTGATGGACAGTATGTGTAATTTATACGTGTAATGTGTAAATGAATAACATTTGTGTATGTCCATGAGAGAAATAAATATTTAGCTGTAATTGCTCTCTGAAAATATATAGCAGCAGAGTGATTCGTGCATAAAAGCTCACTTTTAATAGCAGAACGTACATGGTTTTAAGTTCAGAAATGTTGGCAGTGGTGTTTGCTCTGTTATGTGTATGTAGAATGTTGTATTCTAGCAAGCAGCTGTTGGATAAGGAACTGGACACTATGGATTGGTGTGTTTGCATTCACCTCCCCACACACTGAATATATAGATTTACTAAGAATTTATCTTCAAAGGTTAATGCAAAGCAATGTTTACATTCTTGGAACCATTTGCTGTGTATCCCTTGGCATAAAGACATCATAGTTCTTGGGGTTAAGCACATAGAAGTTGGCTTCTGCTTCTTAACTACTGATGACATTTGGATGTTTTATTTCTTTAATCAGGAAAGCCAGGGAGGTCAATTAAACTGATTAAAGCTGTTTCATTTGGTCCTTTGACACAGATGGAAGAATTGAATACCTGAATTACTGATGATCTGAGGAATAAATAAATGCAAGAACACTGTTATGTTTTCATAGGTAGTTTTGGTAAGGATTTACCCTTTCAACTGTGTTACTTCAGTCTATGTTTTTCTGAGACATTTAGGAGAAAGAAAGATTCAAAAGTAATTGTGGAATAAATTCCATAGAAAGAAATTTCATTTTGCATATGTGTGACCAATGAATCTTCATTTTACAATTTTGCTGAAAGATTCAATATTTATTACATAGTAATGATACCATTAGAAATTCACAGAATGCAAGTTAATATTTTTGCATTAACTAGAGAAAGCAACTAAGAAAGTAGAGTTTCAGTCACTAATGGAGTGCCCTAAACAGGGCACTCCTATCCAGCTTTGAGTCTTCCTTACGTGATTTACATATCTAATGGATTTCTCTTTAATTATGTTTGATTCCTTCAGTTTTGTTTGGAAACCCCCCTTATTTTCAGATCTAGTTTTAGCATTGTATAATGTATAAGATCAAGGATTCAAGCCTTGACTTTAATAGGATTATCTGTTGTACCAAGGGGATTAATGGCTTGACTTTAAATACCACATGGAAAATAGCTGGAAATCATATTTTTATACGGTTGTAAATTATTCCAGCGTTACTTTGTGTAGAGAGATAGGATGTGATTTTAAAAGGTTTTAAAAAATGTATTTTCAAGGAAAGATAATTTGCATTTTCTTTGCAAATAAATGGCAGCTATGGGATTACTTACATTTATGAGCTAAAACTTGCGTAAAATACTTTGCTTGATCAGGGCCTACAAAAGGTAGCTTTTGGGGAAGAATCCATACACTTGCAGGAGAAATTTTACAGCAGAATAGGTAGTAAGCCTGGTATGTTTGTCTCCCCAGCAGTCAGTATTCACAACAAAACTGCTCTCCAGGTAATGTATTCATTTCAGTCTCCATGGCCTTAAATGTAGCTGGTACTGCCAGTCCGATGTGAGGAATTACTTTTATTATCTTTCTAACCTTAATTTGTCACCCGCAGAGTAACACTGAATACAGCTCACAGCCTCAGATTTCGAAATAAATTCTGTGCTGCAGTTGTGTACAAGAGGGTTGATTTTTACTACACTGGAGTTTTCGATGTCTTTAAAATTCTTGGAATACACAAAGAATGCTGGATTGGGTTTTTTGTATTCTAACAGCTTTTGTGCTTTTTGTCTGTATAATTTGACTTGTTCAGACTGTATTTTGTGTGATGTCTGCCTTCTGAATTTTAGTTTTCAAAGTACTAATCTAAAATCTTTCCACTCTGTTTTTAACCAAAAGCTGCAAACGCTGCCTCCTCCACTCAGTTGATCGTGCAATTTGCTGTAAAGGTTTGTTTGTCAGTCTGCCTGGTGCATTGCCCTACAGGGGTATAAGTTATGGTGGTTAAACACACATTGCACAGTGGTAAAGCATGAGCTTGTTCCTCTCTTTCCTCCCTCTTTTGGGGCTAGTATCACCTCCATTTACTTCACTGGCAGGAGGATTCTGTCTCAAGAGAACCATCTGCTTTAGGAGGTCAGTGAAAGACAGCTAGAATAAAGCGAGTGTAGAAAAAAAGCATAGCTTGATGTGTATATCAGTACCTCAGGGCTTATTCTTTGCTCAGATTACACCTGGTCCATCACTAACCAGTAATGAGATCAAGGACCCAAGTCTACTGAGGACAGTCTGCTGCATCTATAGGAAAATATTGCACAAAGGTGAAATTCACATCTAAAATTGAGAAATATTATGGACAGCCATGGTGGGAATGAAAGAATCTGTTTTAGAATCAGTTTATTTTTAAGCTTTCTGCTGCTTCTGTCACAAGGGAGTCCCTTTTTACCTCTATTCGAAGACCATGAAAATCACTTTATTGATGGTTGGGCTGTTCGGAATATAACCACAGCATACTAGTGGCCCCACAGCCGGATTAATTACATTTTATCCTTTCAGAGTATCCAATGTTTTGCTAACATAGTTTTTACTCATTACCCTAATGAGATTATGACATTTGACCTTGGATATCAGCACAGGCCTTTTTTCCCCCCTTTCACTCACTCATCTGTCCTGTAACATCTTTCTATCCTGCTGCGTGAGACTGTGTTATCTTCTTATTCTGGTTTTGAGAAGAATCTGTTCAAAAGTGTCAAGTCAAGATCCTGCCATTTCTGAATCAATTGCTGCACTCCACTGTCTGTCCATTTGATTCTCCATTCAAAAAAATGGTTTACCCCTCAATTTTTGGATAAACTTTTAATTCCTATTTAAGATTTTTAAAATGCTTAAATTTATTTACTCAAGGTACTAATAGATTTAACCATAGTTAGTAAAGGGTTTTATATGAGAATGGGCATTTTTAATAAAATGGATCCATTTGAAAGTCATGCTTGACTAAAAGAAAATATCAGTTCCTAGACCTGAAAAATGCAAGATGTAACTCCTGGAAATTGATAGGAATAAGTTACTACTCCTTTAATACTGTGTAACACTTGTGAAGATAGCAACATTTTTCCTCCACACTGTGGTGAGTTTGTCAAGGGGTTGGAATGTCACCACATTAAACATTATGGAGAAGTGACTTAACATGAAACTCTGTACTGGCTGATAGGAATCCCAAGAGCAAAAGATTACATGCTGCTTCGACTCAGTGTTTCATATATAGAATTTATAGTTCCCAATGTTTTTTAGTAAATTAAATCAGGGAGTTGTTTGCTTTATTTACTCAATGGTAAACTGGCTTACTCCCTTTTCAGGTTTTTATTGCTGTCATTTATTGTGGATGTTTCACAGTGCTAAATGAAGTGAAAGCATAATAAGTCTTCACAAAATCTATTTTTTCACCTGCATCTACCAAGCAAAACTGTCTAGAGTAGCTTTTGTTACTGCTGGCTATGTTTTTTTTTCTTCATTAAATAATTATTTATGTTCAAGCAGACTTTGGTTTTTCTTCAATACAGTGTAATTTCCTACTTCTGCATAGAGAGGCCATTAAAAAGGTAATTGAAATGAATGATGGGTGAATGTGCAGAATACAGTGAATTGACTGCAGGTGATGGCAGAGATGTACTATACGATATGTGCCGAAGCAGGAGCCAAAATGCCTTCTTCCTGTGCAAGAATGTGTTAAGAGATCCTGAGGTGTATAACCTGTAATCAGGAGTTATTTATAAGTTTAATCCTGTTGACTGGAACATTTGTCTTTTGTATGATTATTTACTACAGGATTGTCTTCTCTGCAATATCTTCTCAAGTTTGCTTGTGTTGAATCAGTCTTACTTTGTTGAAAACTGTCACGTCTTGTAAAAGGACACTTGAATAACAGGATGGTAGGATACACAACATGTTTTGCCGGCAGCAGATACTAGAAGACAACTCTTCCTGACATTACTAAGTTTAGTCTGAATAGGGCTTGATCCATGTTCCTGACAGGTCAGCTGACTGGTGTTTGAAGTACCACTTAAAGCAAGCTGGAGACTTTTTGAACAAAGTCAGATGAAAAAAAGAGGAGTAAGTAGTGCATAGTTTGGCCCACTGTGCTGCAGGGCTTTGAATCCGGAAAGCAGCCTAGTGCTCACCAGAATGATTTAGTTTTGTTTCTGTAGTTGATTCTCCCTTTTCAGAAGCAATAGTCTGGAGCAAAAATTCTCAAAAAGATTGATGAATATTTAACAAAGTACTCATGAGTCTGAGGAAAAGTTACCTTTTGCTCCTGCCTTGCCATTTGCCAAAGTGTCATTTTTGGAAGTGGTATAGTACTCTGGAGCTCTATGGCTCATATGTGTATAGATTAGGGAGAAGTACAACCTGCTGGTGCTCTCCGTGTTTGTGGAGGTTTATCTCCAGCAAGTTTCTGTTCCCAGGCTGTCTTAGCTGTGCTGCAGCCACCAAAACCAAGTCCTTCACTAGGAAAGAAGGAATGGGCAAATGGCAAGTGTGGCATTGCAGGGACAAGTTGATGGCTTTGGTTAGTTATTATACACAATGAACTCATTAGCACGGTGCTTCCCCAGAGATATCTATGTATAATACAATACAGTATGTGCACATATAGATATGTTTCATTAAGCCGTAATTCTGTTCCACAAAGGTGTTGACATCTCATAAAAATGCAGCACATACTAACAGAAATAGCTTCCCATACAAACAGTCCAAGGGAAAGAAGGACTTTCACCATTATTTTTTCTTACTCTAGTCTTGCACATAAGTAAACTGTCATCACAGTGCAGTTGTAACCAAGAAAACTAAATTAGGCTTCAAAATTGAGAAGTATTTCTTCAGGATCTTAAGACATAATCAATGAGACAATTGCACCTTAGTACCCTCATTCATCAGGGTCATTCAGCCTGGATCTAGCACCTGGAGGTCTTTGTCAACCTCAGCTATGGTGAGTAAGGTTTGATTAATTGTGCTCTGCCCTTGGACACTGATTACAGTCTCATTATCAGCCAAAGTAGTGTAAGCAGAAAAGATGTTAAGGTCTTGAGGGTGAGTTTCTGAAATGGGTAGTTAAGTAACTGCTAGCATTATTGTCAAGAAAGGATAGTAGGCGTTTTCTGTAAGGCAAGCACAGAAGCTGGTTCTATTGCTCAGGGCATACCAGTGCTTCAGACAGTTTCTCCTTAGAGTCCTTGATGCCAGAGATTTATCTGTGTAACTATATGTTAATCCATCTGTACTTCTTATTGTACAAGAGTAAGCTTGTTCTTCCTCTTGAAGATAAGAAATTATATGATATTATTGTAATGAAAGACTTCACTGTCATAGGAAACAGAAGATCAAGCTGAGAAATTTACCGAGATGTCAATGCAGAGAGATGCTGCATCTCTTTATGAGATACCTCGATCACTTCACATACACTGAACTGTCTCATTATGTTTACAGAAGCTTTTAATACTCTGTATACACTGATTATCCATTAGGAAACAGTAGCAAGGCCTTCAAACTTACAGCCTAACAAACATATTGATGTTGAAGAGTAGATAGAAACAAGAAGGTTCCTTTATATACCTGTGGAAACAAATACTGGTATTCTATAACTCAGACACGTGCGAAGACCCTTTTATATGAGAAACTAACTTTATCTCAGTTCTGTCACTTTCTAAGGACCCTAACCTCCCTATTCTTTCGGTTTCACATTTTCATAGACTATTGAAAATAGAGGTAAACTTATAAGTGGGATAGTGAAGGAATGTTTATAATCACTAAACTAACAGAAAATCAATTGATTATATAGACTCACCTGCTGAGAACATGGAGACTAGTACCTCGTTTCCAAGCTTAGTAAGTAGGAGAAAAGCAAGCCCGTGTGTACACACTCAAAGCACATAAAGCAAAATGTGCAGTTCATTGCTACTTCTGTGCATTGTAATGTAGAAGAATAAAAGGGCATCAAGGTCATTATTTTACTGTAAATAGTACACAATAAAAGATGCAGAGAATAAAGCTGGTAGCTTCCAGCAGCCAGTTGATTTTTCTGCATCCTATATTTTCATTCTGTAAAATAATGTATGATGTACCAAACTGACAAGGTCAAGAAATTATTAAAATTTACACAACACTAGAGTAGAAATCCGTAAATTTTTACAGTAGTTTGCATGTTATGCATTACTTATTTAACTCAATGAGTTCCCTGAAATCTGTCTAACAAATACTTGAATAAAGAGAAGTCAAAGAAAGGAGGATAAAGGCAGACGGTTTCAAGTAAAAACTATTATATTAAAATGTGCATCAATGAATAAAATGTACATATGGGAAAGGAGTGGTATAGCTGAAGTAACATTACATTACAACTGATTTCAAGTGTAACAATAAGCTTTCTTCAAGAATGTGTAACTTTAATATTACAGGTTGTGTTTTAAAAATGTTATCCAGCAATCCCTTCAAAACATATTCTTGCAAAATGTGTTCTAAGCATAATTTTGATCGAAAAAATTAAATGCAGGCTGCATGTTTTTCCCAAAACATATTTCAGAAAACACATAACCCACATTCTGGAGGTCCCTTCCAACCCCTACAACTTCAAAATTGATATAGCCAGTATCTTGTTCCATATACATAGTTGTTCACTGTGGCTGAGCCAAGCACTTTGAAATACCTCACTATACTGATGTTTCTATTGTTTCTCGGTCTGATACCTTGTTTTACACATAGTTTTTCAGTGTCATCCTGAATGACTTCCGACTCCCAAAAGCAAAACCTCTAATACCCCTCATTCTCTTAAATTAATGCTTTACTTCCTTAGAGAGTAGTAACAAAAGACAATATATGCTTTCATCTGGATTTTTGATAACTGAATTCTGAAGTGCTTGGCTTCATTTTCTTTCATTATGGTATTCATCAAAGCTGTGTGAAACTGCTGAAAATGTTTCTTTGAAGTTTTTCCCCCACAAAACTGTTTGCTATTTTATGCAATTTTGCCTCCCCTCAGATCCACTTTTCCATAAGATTTGACAAAATTGCCTTCTTATTTTTTACATCAAAATACAATGGCAAAATCCAATTCTTTATCTGGGTTTGGAATGAAGAGATAGCGGTCTAATTCTACTGGAAATGAAACCATCCTACTGGTAATGTACCAATTTAAATACAAACCCCTGCAAAATTTCTTAATAACATGGAGCTTCTTTGTCTTCCCACACATCCTTTAAATCTGTAAATATATTTTTTTTTATTGGGGGAAATTTATAATATTTTAACATGTATTGAATCACTAGCTGGTCACACGTTTTGCTCAGTTTCAGAATATCTATTTCCACTTATTTTTATATAGGATACTAAAATGTAATACAAATGTAATACATGGTTGTATTTCAAGCTTTAGAAGCACATGGCTTCTTTCCTGCTAAAATGTCTTTCCAAGAAGTCATGCTATTAAATAATGAACACGCATGCATTACAAATTGCTGAGGAGCCCCGCAATACTTATTTTCTCTGACTTCTTGGCCCAGATCTGAGTTATCTTCCTGTTTCCTGTTTAATTAATTCTATCCTGGTAGTGAGGTGCATCTCATCAACACACCTGAAAAATTTTCTCTTCTGTCAGTTCCCACTAGCTACATTGTGTCTTAATATTTCTATTTTAAGCTTAGATGCTTCCTCTCAGTCATGTAAAATGTTAGGCAAATGTGCATGTAGGGTGAATCTGAGGTCTAAGGGCACCACTTCAAGCACTTTATTTATCACATGCTAAAACCAATTTTGAATAGAAACAGACCGGAGATGGAATTAGGTCCAATGGATCAATCAATTGAACTAACTTGATCTATGAAGCTGAAAAAACTCAGAGTTCAAACATTAAATCTAAGATTGTGAATAAACTTTTGTTGTGGAAGAGGGGCAGAGGAGCCTGTAAACCTGAGCTTGACTCTGGCTCTAAAGTAGAATTGTACATTATCAGTAATTCTTACCAAGCACTTATCCTGTGGTAATATTTTTTTTAACATTGAATCCTAAACTTTTGCATACTTAGTTTTAAAAATATCTTTGTCTTTTAGTGTTCATTTAACACACTGCCAGATGTCAGGATGGGTGTATTTCCTTTCAAATTCAGTATGTGAGTAAACACAGTGTTAAACAACATCTGACATCAGTGATTTTTACATGAAATATTGTAAATCCATGTGGTTTCAAAGCGTACCACAGATGAGTAGGATACATGTTTTGATTTACTTACAGGGCTTTACTCTGGAAAAAGACAAGGGAGATGTGAATCTTTTTTAGCAGTAAAAGCATCTGAAGAGACAACGTTTGATGCCAATATTTAGTCTATTTACAAATTATTTTGAGTCAAAGCTCCTACAAAAAATAGATGGATACATTTGTTTTACATCAACAGATCCATCAATTAGAAGTTGAAAGATGATCTGGTTTTGGCTCTTCTTGTACATAGAAACAAAACCCCCAAAATATATCCTTTTTAAAGGGAGTGATTTTATAGGAACCATATCCATCAGTATTCTGAAACCATAGGAGCAAATACACTTCAGGTAGACTAAGAACTAGATTTGACCTTTCCTTGTCCACCATCACCATATAGTTCTTGGTTCCCTTCATTTCCAAGTTCAGTAGAGGGATTGCAAGCTGCTAGTGAGTCACAGAAGTTGCTCTAACAGGCAGGCTGCTTGTTATAGACTAAGTTTGAGACACATTTATCTGTGTCTACTGTATATTAACTTAAGTGACCTTCTTTTAAAAAGGGAGTTTGATAGGGAGCAGAGAGTGAGGCTGCTTATTTACCATTTGTGTTTATTGTGCAGTTGGTCAAGAAGATCCTTCTGGTGATTAACTGAAAATTTGTACCTGGAGGAGTTTTAGAGAGCAGGGTAGGGCATGCAGCAAGGAGACTTTGATCTACTGCTCTGATAAGAGCAGTAATCAGACACTCAAGTTAATGAGAATAAGCAAAGATGCTTTACTGAAGGGGCTGGACATGGTTTGTTTGCAATGCAGACAGACAGTTAAAAGCTCCTAAATAAAGGCTGAAAGACTGAAAGATCTACCCTGTAGTGCTGTTGAAAGGGAGTTTTATGTACTTATCTAGCCTGTACTTCCTCAGTTTGTCAATGAGGATGTTAGGGTAGACAGTGTTGAAAACCTTCCTGAAATCAAGATGAATGCTGTCTACTACTCTCCCCTTGTCTTGGGAAATTGGCTGTATGCTAAAGGTTGCCTTGCAGAGAAAGCTCAGGTGCCTTCTGTGCCCTAAGAAGTAACTCAAATCTAAAATCTTCAGTAGCAAATTGGAATTATTCATCAGTCACTCTGTTCTCCTATGAATAATTTTCATCTGGCTAATGACTGGTGGTGTTACGTTTGTTTATTGGAATTAGTTCATTTTCCCTATGAAAAGTTGGTATTTAAAACCAGGGACTGACACTTGAATGTGTAGCTTAAGCCAGCCTTAGATGTTTTGACAGTGCTATCCACTGTACGTATGAAATCTATTTGCAAACATGTGATATTTATAAAGAAAAAAATGGGGGGGGGAGGGATTAAAAGAACTGCAAGAAGTTCATAAAAATTTAAGTAGAAATTCTACATACTAAATAAAGACAAAAGGCCAGATGAAAGTCAGACGGCTGCATTCTATACTGTAAAAGCAAACTTATGTACAGTATTTATCTGCATTTCTCTACACTTTTTCTATTTTTTTCGATCTGTATTATTTTTTAGTTCCACCAGTATAGTGTAATTGTATGTGTATTTTTCAGTTTCATTTAACCTTGAACACTTGCTTACCAAATGATCAGTATAAACAAGTTTTCTGCTCAGTACTTACAATATATCCTAGCCTTACATTTTGTGTCTTGCTAGGGTTACTAATAATGTGCTTTCAGGTGTACAAACTGCATATTTGTCTCTTGGATGCCTAAAATTAAGTCAGTGTTTTAAATACTGACCCTACCTACCATCTGCAGCTTTCCTGCTGGTACCGCTGTGCCACTGGCAGTATCCGAGGCCGCGGTCAGGGAAGCAGCAGGAGCAGTGGCAGTGGCAGGTGTGTGATTAACACAGTGCTATATCTTCACACAAGAGCCAGTGGTAAATTTATAGGCTTATGAAATCTTACCTGCTTACAGTCTGTCTCCAGAGTAGGCTGGCTTTCCCCAAAACCATTGCACTTAAATTTGTAAGTGCAATGGTAGTAACCAAGGGGAAGAAAGAAGGTGTGCAGGCATGAAGAATGTGCAGAAGGCATAGGAATTCAGTTCGTGCCATGGAGCTGGAAGACTTTTTTTAATCTGTGCCATGTAAGTAACAAATGTTTTTAATAAACACCCACTTTAGGTGTATGACTACTGAGTCCCTTCAAAATTTTCATGGTACTAGCTACAGAAAAGTCGAGCTTCATTTTCAGCTGAATCCAAAAGATTTCTGTGGCTTTCAGACATGACACAGAAATGAAAATAATGCCACTTACATGCTTTTACATTAGGGAAAATGGGTTTAATAAGAAAGTAACCGAAATTGAAAAGAACATTTATCGAGCGTTTTGGAAATATTGTCTCTCTTAATTCTACTTCAGGTCATGCTACACCAAACCTAACAGTCTCCTTCAGTGGAAAATTGGGTTTCTGATGTTTTACCCGTAGTCTCACAGAGCAATCAGTATGGGTTATGAAAGATATACCTTAAACTGAGCTGTTACCAAAACCTCACTTAATCAGTTTGTATTTAGCTTTTAGGTGTACAAATACAAAATTGATGTATTCTCTTGCCATTCTGTAAAATATAGTTGATGTTATTGGTGGCTATTTTAATGTTGCTTAATGCATTGTTAAGAACAAAATCTTAAATAACTTTTTAGATCCTATTTAGTATTTTGTCATGCAAAATCACATACATACTTGCCTGATGTTTACTTACAGGTTTGATTTGGATATATCCCCTCACAAGCCAAAATGATGTGCTATGTGTTTCTCAACCTTTCATTTTCAGTGCGTTATTTTAAGCTAAAAAGTTAGAAGCTTAAAATTAAATCCTGTATGATTAAGCAACACTGAAGCATCAGAAAATGCACATCATAATCAGTGTGGTTTTCTTTGATTTGTAGAACATGTGTAGGTAATAAGAAACCCTGGTATGCTTAGATTTAAAAGTAAAATACTTGATTGATTCTCTCTGACTGTTAAACTTGTGATCTAACATTTTAGCTAAATGTATCGATAACTGTGCTTGCAACTTGCATTTTGACAGATACCTGCAGTTATCTGTGGTGGTTGTTCCTGAGTATGAAAGGATTTTGTAATCATTCTGTCAGATACTTGCCAGTTTGTGAATAGTTTTCTGGCCAGTTGTAAACAAAGTTAGTACGGGAGCAATGTTTGAAAAACAGGAAATCTCACAAATTTATGAAATGTGAATGTGTGTTGTAGCGTAAATCCTGGGGAGATCCTTACTGTCACAAGCTGAAAGAATCGCAAAGGTTTATCGCATGACAACTTTCAGGCCAAACCCTTACACATTTTAAATGGACATGGATGCACTGCCTTCAAGAGATCTCACAAAATGCTGGGGGTGTGGAGTGGAATTTCACCTGTAAGAAACAGCATGTTGAATTGTCAGGGACACCAAATAGCTGGGGAAAGGTATCAAAAAGCAAGCAGTGGAAAGGATGTGGATTGTGGTTGGTACAAAGTAATGTACTCTTACTCTATAGAGAAAGGTGGAAACTTAGGCTGGGCAAGAGATTTGCATCAAGGGACATAAGGGGATGTGTTACTGAGCCTGATAAAAGGAGTAGGTAACAAGCTTGTCTCTGCTTTTTGGTCTGTGATGACAGAGGACTAGGACAGAAGAATAACAGGGTAAAAAGTCTGACATTCTCCTGATAATGTGTGAGATGGAAGGGAAAATGGTGTTAGGTATTGCGAGGGTGTCATAAGCAATTAATAGAATTGGGGCAGTTGGCATGGAATGAAGCTGGTCTGAAAAATTGGAGTGGCACAATATTTTTTTGCACTAGAGTGTTGCATACCTGTTTTGATTGTTGAATTGAGATGATTTACAGTTGATTCCCTCTAGCATGTATTAGTAGAACACCCATATTAACATTAGGTTGTAAGAATTTAAGATTATAAAGACAATGCAAAACCAAATAGTTTTAATATGACTTTCATTAGGGAGGCACTTTAGGAAAAAATATGGAGAAAATAATGTCTTTTCTTCATACTGTTGAATTTTTTTTTAGTCATAAAATGTTGGATGACTTAACTTATTTTTTATTTTAAATGTTAAGCTTTTAGACCACACTTGCCTTTCAGGGCCCTTGCTAGTTTTTTAATCCCAAAATTGCACATGATTGACATAGACTTGGCATCCGATCTTTCTGTAGTGCAAAATTACAGATGCTGGAAATAGAGCTATTTACACAGAGGAAGTGAATTGCCATCATTTTGCAATTTCCTGCTTGGATATTAGGAGTTTTGTCACACATTGTGTCCCATATCTGGGCCTTGGCAGGTAGGAGTGTGAGGCTGGAATAACTGGTTGCTAGGAGCTACTGTTATAAAAGTGGATGAAAGGACTTTTTATGCCATCCTCATAACCCAATTAAGCCTTTGAATACTTCTAAGAAATCTTTCTTGGTTTCTTTTTAAATTAACTCTTTGTTCTTTTGCTCACAGAATCGCTATGTTAAATGTTGCTTTTACCTGAGAGAGTGCCACACATGCACACGCTTCTGTTTTTTTGCATCTACTCCATCATAGTTTTCCTGCAGAGTTCACTGCCCCTTTAAATGCTCTGTGTCTCTAAGAACACGGGAAAAAAACTAAAGACAAAATGGAAAATAACGGGAGCAGTGTTTTGGGTTTGCCTGGAGGGAAGAGGGAAGTCTTAAGCACTGCAGAGCTGACAAAGGTACCTAACACTACATGACATAGAGCCTCCAATGCCAAATGGCTGAGGAAGAGCAAGGGCCTTTTGGATTTAACACCAGTCCTCTTTACCAGTGTGCCCAAGCTACCTTTTAGTGGCATGCTCATCCTATTGGCTCCTGCCTTGTTGTTTGTTCTGGTGAAATAGTTCTTGAATTGAAATCTGTAGATGCTTTAAATCTAAAGGCAGTTTGAAAACAGCAGGAAACAACTTTGTGCTAGAGCTTTGCCAGGGCTGTTGACATTCCATGCTTTGTTTCATTTTTACTGATTCTGTATTTTTGAATGATTTCTGTGTCCTGCACGTGAACAACATGACAAATTCTTGTCTAACCACACTACTTCTGTCATTTGTGAAGAATGTGCACTAATGAGGACCCATTCCTAAATGTATTTTTATGTTTTATGAGCATTTTATGAATGTACCATTTTGTGCTTAAAGACTCCTAGTACCTATGACTACCTTGTTTTCCTAGTATGCCTGTGCTCCTGCCCTACATACTTGTCCTCTTTTAGTGTAATACTTGAGTTCTTGACTTTCTCATTTTATTATTCGTAAAGCAACCTTCTTAAAAGCTTGTAGAAGGTTTGATGAGTGGATTTCTGCTTGTTTCCACAATTGCCATTTCATTCAAAGCCATTGAATGGCATTGAATCTTCCATTCACTAAAGAAGGGCTGCACATCTGTATGATGCTTTGCCTTTGCCTTTTTACCACAGTGGTAGGAAAAGTGAGGAAAAAGTCTCATCACCCTGCCAAACATGATGGAGAAAGTGAGAAATTACATCTTCCGGCTCATAAAATTATGTAACCCTTCAGCTGAAGTAGTATCAATCTTCTAGGAAACAGTACTTAAGCATGATTTCATCTGAAAAATGAGTCATGTTCAATTGGCTCCAACAGCAGATCTGCTCAATTCATACAAAAAAAAATGAATAAAATATATCTTCCAAATCAAAAACCAATAAAAATCTCTTCAACTTTTCCTTTTTTTTTTTTTTTTAGTAAGCCTGGAAACTGAAAGTCAATCTAAATTAATTCCTGAGACATTCTACTAATTTTCTGCCTTCAATTATACTTAGATGTAATCTCAGTCTTCAGTGAGATTGCAAACCTAAATTACAGTTCCTTGTCTGTGAAACTGAAGCACAGATGAGCATAAGAATTAAAGGCAAACTCCCAACTAGTATTTGCTTTTACATGGATGGGTTGGTTATGGATGTGAAAACGGCATTAAAAAGGCTTTTCTAAGTCCCTGAGGGTTATGTCAAAATGTGAAGACTTGCGGTTGGTTTTAAAGAGTTATTTTTAACCTGGCTCAGTTCACAATCTGTTTCACAACACATTCCCATGAGTATTTTTCTGTAAACAACTGAGGAAGAGACATGTTGTAGCATGGAGTGAGAAATGAGTGGTGAGAATAGGGGCCATGGCTGCAAGTTAGTGTCACTTGGCAAGCTCAGTAAAGTAGGTGTCATCTAAGAAGGGACTTTCTACCTTGCTAGGTCACTTTTGAGATACATTTTGAGTCCTAAAGGATTGTTTGCGGTAAATAAGATGGTGAAATGTGAGCATGGGCTTCACCATCTTCACTGTGCTACCAAATGTCATCCCATGACCAATACAATCACATGAAAGAAATGTCAGTATATTTGCATATTGATTTAAATGCAGGAGAAGGAAATCTGTACAGGCAAACCCCAAATATAGGTAGTTCAGTCAGTAATATTGTATAAAGGGCACAGATTTTATAAACAAACAATTAATTTTATTGATGTTTCATATTTATCTGTGGGTCTTTTTTACATAGTTGCTGGCCTGTGAGATTGTTTTATGGGTGTTTTTTAAAAGTTCAAAACATTTATCTCCTCCTATCTTCAATTAAGTAAAAGAAAACCTGTTTTCATTCTCTGCTGCAATAAAGTCATGGAAAACCTTTAGTGGAGCAATGCAAGATGATTATGAATACAGGTTTTTGCTTACAGTTTTAGTTGATTCTGTATAATGAAAGAGAATGCTAATTCCTTATTATGAAAAAAAGTTTTTATCTGTCCTTTTTGTCAATCAGAGAGTATGAATTAATATGAACTCTATCTCAGAATAATTTTTATGATTTTTCTGGTGCCTAAACAGAAGCATAATATTACTGTGCTAGTAATTTGAAAACTGCCTGTGTACTGTATGTTTTTGAGTAGTAAACAAATAAATATTTTAGTAGGTTTTTGAGAAATCCATAAATGACAAATATCAAAGAATTATTTCCAGTTCTATTTCTGCTTCTTAATAGGCATTTGCAGGCAAGCATTGCTGGGCCAAAATGATCAACCTACTGGCATGAAATAATATTTTCCATTTACTGCTCATGTTCGGTTTCAGCTGGCAACACAAAAGCTAATTAAAGTATTCGTGGTTTATTTCTGCAGATCTTACTTTAAATAACTGGAAAGAGATCTAAATTATTACACTAGTAGTGTGTTTCAGGAGCAAGTGAATTGCAGATGGAAAATATTTCCCCATTATGTGGGGTTCTATCTGACATTTCTTTCTGAACAATGATATACTTCTTATTTCTCGTTATTGGATACTGGTTTTATTTATTCATTTTAAGAGATCCCAACAGTATTAAAAAAAAATATTAATTTCCCACACAGTTTTATTCGGGAAAAATGTGCTCTTAATGATATATTTCAGCTTGGAGGGGAATAGATCAGTTTTGTCATGGTTTAAATACAAATTATGTTTCACTATGATTCATTACATAGACCTACTGAGAAGAAAACTTTCCATTGCTAGCAGGTATATGGTTTTTATGTCACTATGGACCTAGCCATTTTCTCAGAAGTTAATGTAAGTATGTTTTTTTATTGGGTTAAAAATGCAGGACTAGATTTTGTAAGCTCATTGTTTTATAGTGGCAGTTGATAAAAAGATGGCACCTTGGGTCCCGTGCATTTCTATACTGGGGAATTTGGGTAAAATGTTTGTGGACCTACCCGTGTCTTAGTCAAGCACTTCCTGATTTTGGCCTAGGATCACACTGCTGAACTAAAGAAGTCTAATCACACACAATCTGGTTTGCATTTCCTTCCACGAGTAGCAGAGAATGAACTCTCATCTGCAAGTCTTTTGCCCTTCTTCCAGGCGTGCTTCATTTTCAAAATCAGAACTCAAATCCAAAACAAGTTAGTTTGAACTTTTGAGGGACAGCCTCTAGATGTGTTTCTAAATTTATGCAGGTAAGAGGAGTGAGGGAAAATGTGCTTCTCCTGCCATTCATAGGTAGGAGCTGGCCATAGTAAAAATTCTGGCATTTACATACAGATACTTGGTTTGAACTTGAGCAAGCAAGTTGGGAAGATGTTATAAGGAGTCTTTTTCAGTTGAACATGGTTGTACTTTGGCTACTGCATGAAGCCCTGAAAGTTAGAGGTGCCAAATCATACCTAACTTCTACAAACACTCCCCAGTTTGTGGAGCAGACCTTGTGAAGAGGACATTGCATTCAGAGCCCTCTAATGGCTAAATGAAGGAGTAATGCAGCAAGTATTTAAACAGTGATTGCTCCTCTTTACACAGCCCCCGTGACACGTTGTTTTCAATTCCGTGGGTTTCTGGGTAGTATAAGGTCTTATGTAGTATGTTACTCAAAAACTGCACTGAAAATAGTTTGCAGTATGTTAGCACAACAGATGATGTGCAGAAAGGAGTTTTTAACAATGATTTAATATCATTTAAGTATGATTTACCATTCATGAATCTTCCACACAAATATTCCCTTCTCTATTTCTTTTAAAATATACTGAGGTCCATGAATCAGGTTTTCAAAAAGATCAATGACATCTGCAAAATGTAGTGGATTATTCCCAGGTGTAGTCCACTAGGACAAAATTGTGGTGGAGCTATGGAATAGTCATTAACAAAACCAGTATCTGGCAAATACTGACTGACTTTCTGCATTATAGTTTGATTTTAAACAGCAATATTCTTCAGCTGCTTAACTTTTTCCTACCTAATGGAAAACACAAAAATCAGGCTCCATATACCAAAGAACAGACTGTCATGTAAATGAATAAATTAATTGCAACTAAAGCAGGCCCTGTCAATTACTATGAGCATTAATTATTCCATTAATAATTACTTAGTTTAAATCTTGTTTCAAAGGCATATTGGACAATGCAATTCATTAATTTCATTTGAGATTTCAGCCATGTGTGCTAATTGAATTATATATATATATTTGGGCATAGCACAATTTTCATTATGTTTCCATTCCATCTAGTTCTGATCTGTCTTTCCTGAAAAACCTGAAACCCTGCCATTAGGACACTCCTTTGAAGCTGAATAGCGAGGTGTATTAAAATATGTATTACTGTGCAGGCTGAATTGCACAGAGATGGAAAAAATCTAATTTTTCCATATTGTAATTTTGAATCTGTGGATAGTTTTCCCTTAATGCACTGCATATTTTATCTTCTTTTTTTTCTCCATTGTGGAGAAGTTAATTAAATGATAAATTAAAATCCATGGTATTATAAAATATATTTAATTTCCTACTCTCTTACCTTCTTCTGTTCATACTTTTCATAACTTCCTCTTTGGAAATTTTGCTTCCTTTACTAAGTCTTTCCTTTAAAACAGAGACCTTAGATGTCTAACATTTACTCCATGTGTACAAAACTGTTTCATTAATACGTTGCAGAAATTTTGTTCTATGTATTGATTCTGTAAAATATGTTTTTCTCAATATAATACACTGGACACTTTTGAAAAGAGTATTTCAGCAAGTGGAAAAAGAAAATCTGATCTGAAAAAAAGTCTTTCTTTTTGGAATATTCTGCTTGACAATTCTTTACAATCTTTGTTTCCCATTTTATGTAAATATATAACTAGATATGTTTAAAAGTTAAGCCGCTGTATAGTTTTTTATTCGGGGGAACACAGCTGTCACTGGGAGAAAAGCAGAAATTCTCAGTTCAACAGCACAATTTATTAGCCTGTGTTCAACTATGTCCTTAGATTGAACAAATCGCAGTCATGATCACTTGATCAAATCAAGGAGATGCCATACTCTGAAGTGCAAACTGGTCAGTGAGACATGATCCTGTTCCAGTTTAAGCTTTGTTTTAGTCAGAATGTGAAATAAAATCACATTGCCTCAAGCCCAACTCTGAAAGTTGGGACGAATCTTCCTTGCTGTGCACTTGTTCTAAGGATTGCATGTGCAGGCTAGGACCTCATCCTGGCAGGTCCAGCTCCTGTAAATGTTGAGATTTACATAACACAGCAGGTGAGACCAAAATAATAGTTAAAATAAACCAAGCAACCCTCATCTGTTCTGAAATAGCAACCAACAAATTTAAAATGCAGTTGTGGTTGTAGTGATTCAGATAAATTCCCCATTTCACCTAGTGGCTTAATTTAATTTTAAGTCATTGATGCTTTATTTTGCTTCCTATCCTGCAAAATATTACTTACAATCTTCTATAGGGAATTGATATGGATATATGCATTCAAAACTGGAAACTGTTCAACAGCAAATCTTATAGAGAGGCAGAAAATAAATACTACTATAAGCAGAATTTTATTCTAAAAATGAATCCAGAGTAGCTGGACTGATAAAATGTATTTATGCTGTCTTAACTATATTTAGAGCAAAGTATTGATTCATTCTTTGAAGAAGATGAATATGTTCTACCAGAAGAAAAACTCTCAATATATTTCATTCTTCCTTGGGTAATAGTGAGGAGGACATTAAATCCACACTAGTTGGAAGCTGCAAGTCAGTTAAAAAGAAACCTGAAGAGGGATGTTCCTAGGGTTTTGGGTTTTTTGGGGGTGGGGTTTGAAAGTTCTGTACCTACATATAGTCAACTCAGGTGACTATGTGTATTGCACAGAAAACTAGCTTTTTAATTATCTCCCTACTTTAGGACATATTTGGTGGCTTTTTTAAGATAGAAGCGAGGTTGACAAAGATTCCTATGTAGCAATTTTCTTGGGTCATTAATATGCATCCTAGCATAATGAACTGCAAATCTAAGGAGAAACTTTTATCTGGTCTACAGATATACAGTGCCTAGAGATTAGAAGATGATATAATCTTAAAGATGATAAATTTATCTCCATCCATCCTGTCAATTCAGCAGTAGATTTTTAGACATAAATCCTTCTTCTCATAGCAAATTCATACCAAGTTTTTGTTGGTGTTTTTTTGTTTGTTTTTAAAAAAAAAAGTGAGGGGGTGGGTGTGGGGGGTGTGCGGGGGAACAATACCAAAAATACTCTCTAAGAGAAAGTGTCGTATAGTTTATGATGACTGGAAGCTTCCTGTCATCATAGTACATCTTGGCTCAGAATGTTATGAGAGCTTTAAGGTTTGGGGTTTTTTTTCTTTCTACGTTCACATTTCCTTTCCTGGTTTCCTTTTGGAGATAAAAAACACCTATCTTTTTTAATTTTCAGAGACATTATGTACTGTTCTTATTCTGAGCAGAATAGACTTGTTGAAGGAGAAAATGAGTAATTTGAGACTTTCAGCTGTGACTGCTCAATATCCAGTGGGTTTTTTCACCCATTTTTTGCTTCTTTATTACCACTTTTCAATTTTGTTATCTAGAGCAGATTGAAAACTAATGGTGAGGTCCAGCTGCTAAGTTAATGCTGAGAGTGAACCAAATAATTTTGAAGTAGGCAAGTAAATTCCTCTGTAATCTGATTCAATATTTTTGATACAAGGGACATTGTTTCCATTCACTTCCTGCAGAATTCTGTGGTTTGAATATGAAATACTCTTAAGAAGTCAGGCTCTTTGAAGAGTCAACTAAATCCTCAATTAAACCACATGACCCTGTTGTTGTTATTTACTGTTTTTCAGTCAGCTACCACAAAAACTGTTGTGGAAGGAAAGCTTTGCAATGTTCTAAACAGCAGAAGAGAGACTTGAATTATTTAAGCAAGCTGCATGAAATAATTGGCTGCCAAGCACTGCGTGTGATCAGCCACTCCAGTTCTTTTCCTTGTTGTCAGTCTTTTGATCCTTTGCCTGACATTAGACAAAGGAGTGGCAGATTCTGGAAACTAGGTAGCTGGAGCAGAGAGGAATGAGCTGACAAATCAAACACAATATCAAAAGAAAAAACACAAAATCAAGGTGTGACTGCTTAATCTATCATTCAAAGAATCTGAGACACAACAGGTCTAGTAGGAATTGTTAATTTTCCCCTACCCCTGTAATTTTCTGATCCTTTCTCTCATTTTAAGAGCTTTGTTTGGCTGTGTTTTGTTTTTAAGAAAGGAAGGATGTTCCTTATTAAAGCTTCCCTTGCTAACAGGGAGTGAGGTTGCCAGGTCACAGTGATTGTCTCTCACCCAGAGGAGAGAATAATAAGTCTCCATGATTTGTATCTTTCTTATCCACTGCAAGACTGTAAGAAAGAGTGATCTTTTACACTTCCCATGTGACAACATATCCTTTTATGTGAACCTTAAAAGAGGTAACACTGTGTAAAGACTTGGGGATTAGTTCTGGCTTCTTACTTTTAGATCTTAGGGAATGCTCTAAATTCAGCCGTGGCACAAAAAAATTACATGAAGTACTGTGCTCTGCAGCAAATGTGAGTGAATGTGTCCAGCAGAAAGCATTTGTTTATGTATTTTCACAATGCTCTCCTTTATGGAAAGTTATTAGAAGAATTAGAAAGCATCGTACAGGGAAGCACTGGGAGTCTGTATTCCAGTTCTCAGGTCTGGTACAACTTTGAGAATTTTTCAGGTTAGGTTAAAAGATTTCATAGGAAGCCCTGGTCAGTCAATACTCCCGTTCCTGGGACTAAGTGTATCTGCCAAGATGTTTGAAGATGTCCGAATAACCAATTTCCTCAGAAGCTTGGATCAAGCTTCAGTTCCATAGTACACCATCCTGTTTTAAAATCTCTATTGAAAGTAAAGAGAACACTGAAAAAGTGTTCTAGGGGAGCAGGATTTCAATTATCAGAGTTAGTGTGACTTTGAGCTAATTGTGGTGATCTTTTTGAAGATTTTTACATTTCACCTTTAATCATCCTGTTGTTACTGCAAGTTTAAATATTAAACAGTATTACTGTTTAAGAAATATAATGGCTGTAATATATAGACATTTATGATCAACAAATGCTCTATTTTAAAAGAATTTTAAAGGAAATTCATTGCATGAATAACGGCATCGTAAAAACAGAGATGTAGCTCCAGTGTTTCTTGTGCCTCAGCAGTTTCCATTTTAAATGTGTTTAAGTTAGAATGTGAAATAAAAGATTCTTTTTCTCAAGTAAAGCATCTAAAATTTGAATCTTTAATCTATTGATAGAGTTGCTGCCCATAAAGATTTTGTATGGAAGAAGCAGATGTCTGTAATACTTGCACAATGCTTTTAACTTTAATAATATTGCAGTCTTCTGAGCATGCCATGGCAAGAGGTTCCTAGTGATACTCAAGAGGGAAGAGAGGGAGGATTCATAGAGTTCTGTGTAGCGTGGATTGCCTTAGCCTGAACCAGATCTTGCAAGTGTACCTCAGATAATCCCGTGATGGGACTGGTTACTAATGACCACATTGTATTTGGAATGACTGAGATCTTCAGATCTTTTCTCATATACACTGGGGGTTCATAACATTATTGGGAAAAAATATTTATGGAAACTTTCAGTTCTAAAATGTGTGTCTGAATTCAGGACATCATGATATTTATGGAATAAATTGTACAATTACTGCCTTGGCATATCCCTGATACATTGATAAACCCAGTTTGTTGACTGATTCCTGAAAACTCAACTGCTTCTGTTTTTTCTTTAAAATGGAACAATGGCTTGATGCATATGTGTCTTGTTCCCTAGCTGCTTAACTATTCCAGCATTAAATTCTGGGATTTAGCCTATATGAGGTTGGGGAACATAAGATTCAGGTTTAATTGTTTTCATGAGGGTTTGAGAAATCTGGATTAGTTGCTTCTCTCTTCTACTGCCAGTCCTTCACAGCCTCTCTGTAAAAGCCTAACTGTACCTGGCTCTGTTAAATCTCTTGGGGTAGAATTCCAGAGGTTATTATTAGGATACAATAATAAGTTTAGATTAGAATAATAATCTTTTCAAACCCCAAATCTTTCTGTAATCTATATCAGGAAGACAACATGCTGCATTCTCTAATGCTTTCTGCCCTTTTCTCCATCAACCACCTCCTGACAACTGATTTCCCTGTCCTTAGAGCAGGGATTTACAACAATTCACTGTCATCTTGGGTTTACATCTCAGCCTGGGAGTACAGTTTCACTAGCCCCGACTGGAAGCAGAAATTGCATTGATAACCTATTCATTGTTCATTCAGAGACCCCCTCATGTATTTCTGTGGAAGCCTTTCTTTCATCATTATTTTGCTTCTTGTTTTGCCTCATGGAGCACTATTATTTCTGATGTAATTCCATGTAGATAAAATGCTTTTAAAGGATATGGAGTGAGGGACTCATACACTTAAAATGTCTTCGTGTTATAGTTGTAATGAAATATTTGATTCTTATCTCCTCACCATTTGTCATGCCACTCCCTATCCCCCCTAAAAAAACCAATCAAACAAAAAAAATAAACAGGTGGGGAAGGGAAATTATGGACTAGAGCAGAGGAGAAGACGTAAGTAGCTGGTAAGTACCTGCATGTTTACACATTTGTTCCACTGTGAAGAGTAAACCATAGGAAATAATTTCAAAAGACCTACTAAGCCTGGCATGTATTTAATCAAATTTATAGCTATTCCTCAGTGTCATTGATTTACCTGTCTATGAGCAGGTACCAAAGGTTCATCTGCTTTTAAGCACAAATTTTGTGTGTGTCTCTGTGTTCATTTTTCAACTGATAGGATTTTTCCTCTTGCTCGCTGCAATATAAACACACATGCACACATGCTCTTTGAAGAATTCTTGAATTCTGATGAAGAGCAGGAGCTGCTACATCACCTACAGTGTGTCAAACTGATTGCTTTCAGATATTGTCATACAAACTTATACCAGTGCCACAGCTGGGAAGCTTTTTTGTCCCATTTATAGAACATGGTTTGTAGGTATAAAAGTTGACATACTTGGTAATTTCAAAATCACAACTTGTCAAAAATTATAAATGCTTTAATAACTTTTTATTATCATCTCATTTAATAAACCTATAATATTCAGAATTCTTCAAGGGTTACTTGCTTCTATCTCTGTACAATTATGGCTGTTTAAGTAGTTATGATCTGCTAAGTGAGCTATCATTGTATCTGGATAAGTAATTTTGACAGTCATAATGTACTAATTATGTAATAACACCGGGAGGATGAGCATTGTTGCTGAGTTTTGCCAGCTGATGTTGCCTGTTTTTCATTAAACATATACTGATGTTAGTTCATTTTGGACTATTTGAAGAAGGTCCCTCAGATGTAATTTGCCTGCTTTAGCCTGCCACTTTTCTCTGGGCTCCTTTCAATCTGCATAGCATCACTGTGCCCAGAGCCCCATGAAGCAGCCAGCAAAAGAAACGTATATGTGAGAGGACAGGTTTTGATCCTGAATCTGGGTTGTTCCCAGATGTTTGCTAGGCTTTGTGGAAGTGGTCACCATCACCTGTGTTCCACTCTGTCCTATAGAGAACACCCTTGGCACAAGCATAGTTGCATCCTTGTATAATTTCATTTTTAGGTGGTGTTTTCCTTTCCTTTCCTTTCCTTTCCTTTCCTTTCCTTTCCTTTCCTTTCCTTTCCTTTCCTTTCCTTTCC
This sequence comes from Heliornis fulica, assembly GCA_013399135.1. Classification (NCBI taxonomy): domain Eukaryota; kingdom Metazoa; phylum Chordata; class Aves; order Gruiformes; family Heliornithidae; genus Heliornis; species Heliornis fulica. Next base: position 1,251,462 of record VXBZ01008987.1, read on the forward strand.
TTTCCTTTCCTTTCCTTTCCTTTCCTTTCCTTTCCTTTCCTTTCTTTTCTTNCTTTCCTTTCCTTTCCTTTCCTTTCCTTTCCTTTCCTTCTTTCCTGTGGGGAATCAAATTCTGTGGTAATGGGTTTTTTTACCCTCATCTCCTTGTCCATGATGGTAGAAGGACCTTGGAGAGGGTCCTGAGGGACAGGGGTCACTAAATGAGGAAGACCAGGGATGGATTTTCCACAGAAAGAGCAGTTTAACCTGTGAAAAATTGGCTGAAGTGCATATTTTGGAGAAAAAAAAAAAAAAGCCTAAGCTGCAAATAGAGCTGCGCAATAAGGGAAGACTAGTGGAGTTCTTTAACTGCATTATTTTTCTCTTTGTGTTTATTTATTTTCCTACATATTCAGTTTGTGAAAAAATAACAAAATCTTTTTCTGTTACTTCTATAAACTCAGCTCAGTCTTACAGAGACAAAATGTTTTATCTAAAGATTTACTGGGAATAAAGATTCCCTGGGCTCTCGCTGACAACTGTTCGATCCCTCTATTTTCACACTGTGCCCTTAAAAATACTTCCACAATCACGTTATTTTGCTCAAATGTGATGATGACAGATGGCCTGATCTTTAGGCTTTGTAACCACCTGCAGTTTCCAGTGAGGTCCAGAGGATCAGCATTTACTCAATATATCTGGAAAGGAGACTTTCAGTAAACAAGTCTGTTAATTATGTTGGAGAAGCAGCACAATCCAGTTCACTCAGTTTTAGTTAGGTGCTGCAGGGCTAACAGGAGAAGAAACTGTGAACAATTATTTATGTCATGAGAGCAAACAGGTGTAACTTCTGACTAAATAAAACCCATACAGATAATACTGTCATCATTGGTCATTTCTAGAAGAAAATTTTGCACTATATTAATGGAGAGAAAATACAGGTTTTTACATGAAAGCTGTATTTCAAAATATATAGGCATTTTTGTGGCAAAGCTAGCAGAAAAGCTGTTTTCAGCAAATGCTCTGACAAGCAGTTAGTCAATCCCTCCTCCCAGAAAACCATTTGTGACACAAAACTCTGTCAAAAGACTGTAAGAGTCTGTTCTGAAAACTGTGCCGACACAGTTTGCTTCTCAGGACTAGAGTCATCATTCACAGCCAGTCAAATTCTGTTTGTCCAGTTGTGATGCTGTAAATGCAAATAGTGCTGTGGTGGGTTTGCAATGTGACTTCTTTAAGGGTCCAACAAAGCCAATCCCAGCTGGGCTCCCAAGGCCAAACTCCCAAACCCTGTTGCTGACAAGGCCGGACGGGCCAATCAGCGCCGAACATCTCTGGGAAGGGGAGGAGGCACTGAAAGAAGATTCCCTGCGGCCTGTGGAGAATACCATGGTGAAGCAGGTGTCCCCCTGAAGCCCATGGAGGATGATGAGACACCACTTGTAGCCCATGGAGAGGCACCTGGGCCTGGCAGGAGCCCACCATGGAGCAGGTGGAGGAATAGGGAAGAATCTGTGACCTACATTAGAGCAAGCCCCTGGCAGTCTGTGGAGAGAAATGAGGCAGAGAGAGAGAGAGAGAGAGAGAGACTGAGGCCCACAGCAAAGCAGATTTCTGGGGGTGCTTGTGACTCTGGGGGGAACCAGGCTGGGGCCATCAGTCTGGGACTGAGAGACATTTTATGAGTTTATAGCAGTGACCCATGCTGGGGCAGTTGGTGAAGAGAGAGAGGAGGCCCTATGGGAGAGGACTCACATGGAGAAGGTTGTGGAGGACTGTGGGTGGGACCCCACACTGGTGCTGGTAAAGGGTTAGAGAAATGGTCCTCCCCCTCCTCACAAGAAGGAGAACAACTCATGAGGAACTGACCAAAGACTGAAGCCTCCATTCCTTATTTTCTCCCCTTTCCCCCGTGCCATCCTAGGGAGGAGAAAATCATGAATAAAGTGAAGTCTGCAAAGCAGGGAGGGGCAGGGGGTGTTTTAAGAGCTGTCTGTACTTCTCATTATCTGACTCTGGTTTCTCTCTTGTGCAGTGTTGTAAATTAGAGAGTTTCCTTTCTTCTGTGTTGAGTCTGTTTTGCCTGTGATGGTAATTTCAGAATTATCTCTCCCTGTTCTTATCTGGACTCCAAAGCCTCTCAACATGTATTTTCTCCCCTGTCCAGCTAAGAGAGGAGAGATAGAGTGACTTTGGTGGGAATCTGGCCTCCAGCCAGGGTCAAATCACCACAACTCCTAAACAGTGTCTAGTGTAAACCACAGAAATGGCTTTGGATTAACTTTACATTTTTATAAAATACTTTGTGTTTCCTACCAGATGCATTCAAATTAATATTATGAATTACTTACCAGACCACAAATACAATTTGTTTCTTTACATTATTAAGGAGCAGTTAAGTAGAAACTATATAGATGTTTATATGCACTTTCTAAGTTGCTGAAATGATTTATTATTGTGCAATTTTCATGGTGTTACATTTTTATTGCTTTATATTGCACATGTTGGGTTTTAATTGTTGCATCCTTCATCCCATTAATTTCAAATTAAACATTAAATTGCAACAAAAGTTCAGTCACAGCTCCTAAGGCATGAAAAATAAGCTTTGGTCCTCAATTTCTATAATGAAGGTGGGATTGGTATACCGACTATGTAGAAAAAAAATCTGTTCTCTCAGCAAGATCTGTGATATTATACATAGCAGCATCTGGTAACTGCAAGATCTATGTTAATTTCTGTACTACAAAACTTAGTTTTCATAGAACCACCAAACGGTTTGCCTCAGAAGGGACCTGAAAGCCCATGTAGTTGCACCCTCTGCCATGGATAGCGACACCCTCTACTAGCTCAGAATGCTCAATTATTGTGAGCAACACAATACATTACTGTTATTTTGCTTCATCTAATTGCTAAAGACTAAATTATACTTGTTTATGGATTTTACCAGTACTCATCAAGAGATTGCTTTTTGCCATTGAAATCGGTGTAAATTTTGTATCTTATCATTAAGACTTTGGTTGTATTTTTTAATTCAACACTATTTTTGAGGTAGTCTTGGTGTTTTGTTTTGGTTTGTTTTTTTTAATGTAGTGTCTCATTTGCTCAAAAAACAGATACAGAAACACAGAAATGTCCTTGGGAGTTCACATCATAAAACATTCAAAGGGCTGGCTTTGCAAAGACTTATGTCTGTAATTAAATTTGCACATCTCAAATCCCCTACAGAAGTCGACTCAGACATGCAAAATATGCCAAAGGAAACAAAGATTTTAATTTAAAACGATAGATAATAAACTCAGGAATATTTTGACGTAGACATGAAACTGAAATAGGTGTCTATAGTGTGGTTTGTATCATGTTGAAATCAATTAAATCTTTCCATTGAATTTCATTTTAGTCATTCCTATACTGAATGCCTCAGGTCTTCAGTTCTCCATGAACAGCAACTCAGATGTGGATTTGAGATACTAGGTGAGGGGATGACCTCTTTGAAATCCTCAGATACTGAAATATCACATGTGTTTTGAGACTAAGAAATCCAGTGATTAGAAAAATCATACAAAGTCCTGATTCCTAGGAAGTAAGATTTAAGTCTAAGGATGAAATCTTAGGCCCGTTGTAATCTATTGCAAGTGCCACATGTTTTCAGAAGAATTATCACTCCCAGTCATCACTCTTATATGTGTAAAGAGGCAAGGAAGTGTCAGGCTAACACAACCAGAAACTGGCAGCAGAGATGGAGCAGAAATCAAAAAGAGAGAGAAGTCTTTAAATATTTGTAATGGAGCTTGTGAAAGTCTGATTTATCAAAAATACAATTTTACTGAAGTAGAAGTATTTTGTGGATGTTTTTATGGTTGTGCCATTTCTGTAGTGCTGATGGGGTTTTTGGGAGGACTGAATTGAAAATCTGACCTTTCTCTGAAAACAGCTATTTTGCTGCATCTTGGTTTCATGAAAAGTTTCTGATCGGTTTTAATTTCACATTGGGAAAAAAAGCTAACATTGTGTTCACACCTGCTGAACAATGGGATTTATGCTCTCTGTAGAGTTCCTGCTCAAGAGGAAGAGGATGGTAACAAACAGAGCCATAGTAAATAAGTAGGGTGTTTTAGTATGTTATAGCAAATAAATAGGGTGTTTCAGTACATTAGATGCTAAAGCAGCACAAAACCCAGTGTATAGAGCTCATTGTGGCTTTGAATTTACTGTTTAAGCAACAAACCTCTTTGCATTATAAATAATTGATATGCATAAGATATCCCATTGTAAAACCTTAAAAGGGACAGAGCCTGTATTTTTCACCATGGAAATACTAATGCTTCCTCTGTGACTTTAGGTTCCGAGCTGATGAGGTTTGTCTACCCAGTATAGCTATTTTATATCCGAGTATAAAGTTTCTGAATAGTTACTTTACACTACTACTAATCATACCATTATATGAATGAGTGATGCTTTCAATAACCTTGAGATTATTGCACAATAGCACCTACCATTATTAATACTAGGCTACTGTGCTTCAAATATTGTTTTGGTGACTGGAGTCCTGTCTGAGTCACGAAGTATGTGAGACTGTGCTATGGCTGACACTCCCACATTAAAAAGCAAGAATCTTACTAAATTCTGAAAATGTTTAGGTTATATCAGAGAAATATGAGCTTTTGTACTGCTTAAGTATTTGTGCTGTTGTTAACAGAATCCAGAAAAATCCAGAATTCCAGAAAGTTAGAAATAAGGAACAAAATATCAAGTAGCTGTTGTTCAAGTGCTACTCTGGACATTGTGAGGTAACTCATACAGCTGAGAGTCTTGCTCCAAAGCATAAAATACTAAGAGGGAGCAGGTTAAGGTAGCCCAACACAAAGCAGTGGTGGGGAGTGTCTCTCTGATTCCTCTGTCTAAAAAAACAGGCTTTCTCATGAACTGCCTGTGACAGTTCACAACAAACTTTTACCCCATAAAAATATGGCCTTTTCTGACAACTATGGTCAGTGGCTGGAGCTGTTTGATGGTGATGGGGGCAGCAGCCTTATGCTTAAAGCCATCACAGTATAAAATAGCACCAATGCTTATCTTTATGAAGAAATAGTAGGAAATAAACTGGGAAAACAAACTAAAAAATATCTAAGGCTCAGAGGGATAAGCTGAATATATATTTATTTATTTTAGAAATGGTGATAGCCATTCTAAGTGTCCACACAAACTAGAGTGCAAATCACCTGGTGAGAGCTCTGTATTTACCCTTTTTTAATTATTATCAATTTATTATCTTAATTTTGTGATTTCTCTTTTGATAAAAGCCTAGATGCTATCATTTTGGCTACCTTATTTTTTTTTTATGATGCTCTGCAGTATAAGCATTTGTGTCCAAAGTAACTCATCATGTGTCATGATCCTGTCCAAATTATTACTTCCCACTTAGAGCTGAATATTTCAGATTATTTAAAGACAGACAAGTGGAAGTAAAAACAAATGAAAAAAAGCCTTGATCAGGAGGAACCATATGGTACTCTTGTAACAATTAAACTCGGTGCTCTACTGCACGTCTACAGGATGCGTAGATTAAACCCTTGTGCCCAGGCTCCATGCCAAGATTGAATTAATGTTCCTAAGGTTTTTATTTCATCTGCTTCTGCAAGAAGAGGCCGTAGCAGAGCAGATAGCTGAGTGAAAACCTGGGGATGTGTAAGCACTTTACACATCTCTGTGTAATGTGTAAGCCCTTTCCTACCCTCTCAGGCCCATCTTCTCTCTCATGTGTCTTTTTATGGCATAAGGTGAAACAATCCTGAGATATCCAACATGTCTCTGACATATTTTACTGTGTATGTTAACAAGACTTTAGGAGCCAGTAAAAAGATCCAAACTGCATGATTTCCCTTTTATCTGAGTTCATAGGCTGCCAGTGACATGAAAATTCCACAATTATCCAAAGGTATTTTGCACTGCACCTATTTTCTCAAATCTGACATATCTGCAAACACACGGAGAAAAATCCTATAAAAATTTACTTTTTTGTCCTCACTTCATAAAAAGTGTAGAAATCACAGGAGGATCTTGCAATTCTTTCTTGTGCCTGATGTGCACATCCAGAGTGCTCTCATTCCAGCGATGAGAGAGTCAAGAATCGGCACCTGCTAATTCAAGCACAGCACTTTTTCTCACCTACCTCTGCTGGCATCCAACTGTCTGCAGACTCCTATTTGCACACAGCCTTTGCACATAGACCACCTTTTGCTCCTGAGTGATTCTGTAATACTCTATAATGATATTCTGTTATCAACCAACCTGATTTTTTCAAAATCCTGAGCAATAGAAAAAATTAGGGTGAATGGCTATCTCAAAATACTGACATGATGGAAGAACGACACAAGTCTATTGATAAAACAGCGAGTAGGCAACAGTTTATTTTTGCTTTAATTATTTTTATGGTTGCTATTTTTGCAAGACAGCCCTAGCTCCTAGTACTTGCCTCTCCTTGGATTTATGTGGACAAAGCCACTGCTTCTATTACGCCTTAGCCAGTCCAGTTCCTGGTATAGTTCTCAAATTAAAGCTGACTGAGTAAAAAGAAGCAGAAAAATTGATTGCTCACTGTATGCTTTGAATTATCCAACTATACCCAAAAACAATATGTTTAAAATTATTCAGGGGAATAATTTTAATAAATGCATATTCTCCAAGATTCTTAATCTCAGAAATTGTCTGCCTTGATAGAAGGCCCCAGGGAAAGTGATTTAATTAAAAAGTAAGTTTTCTGTCAGTCTGCTGAGTCCTTGATAGACTAAACAGCTGCTGATTTTCTACTCAGTGTTCCGTGTTGGTGTTCATTTTCAAATTATTTATCTCTGTATATCTCACAAGGGACCAAAATGTATCAGGTCACGTTGGCACACCTGTCCTGCTGCAGGGAGTATGTGTTAGGCTTGCCTACCAAACTGCAGAGATGTTGCAAGCATGATGCATCTGCTAGCCAACATTCCTAATCCTAGGTCTTTATTTAATCTGAAATTCTAGTCACATTGTACATCGTTAGCTACTTCTATGTATTTTATTAACATTCGTCCTTTAACAGCTCAGCAGTACTTAGTGGCTAGAAATCATTGCAGGCATTGCAATAACCTTTTAATCTTACCTGCAGAGGCCTATAGGTGTCTCTTATAGAAATACGTTCACTGTTTTCAAAGGATATACACAGCAAAATGGGTCAGTGCCTCACTAGGCAACGTATCTCCTATTTTTCTCAGCGTAGACCTCACTAATCTAGAGGTGAAATAGCTTCATGATCCATCTTTCAGACAGAGATGTGGAATTAGGGCAGCAGTAGCATCTGGGCTTCTGTGTTTACTGAAAGATGACTGTCTGAAGCAAAGTGATGTTTTATCTGCTCCAGCAGCAGGAAATCTGCAGTCACTGATTGCAAATGTTGCAACCTCAAGTGAACACTAATTGAGTAATGCAGGTAGCGTGTGTGAGGGTGACAACCTGTACGTGTGTTTATGATTGCTATTGACGTGTGAAAAAGGAGACTGGAAAGTGACCCACTGGGAGCTGAGTAATTGTGCTCCACTTAGCTCCTGGAGGATAAAGTGTCTTTTATTAATGTGCTTTTTGTAGGTTCAACTGCACAGTTGCAGGATTATTTTCAAATACTTCATTATAATGTGGTACTCTAAAAATTGGCAAACAGATATTTCTCTGTAACAGCCGTGCCACTGTTAAAGACACTGCTGTGTGTTACAGGCTTCTGATTAAATTGGACAGCTGTTTGTGTGGTGTGTGGTGTGATGCTCGGATGTGCTGCTGAATCCATGGGATACCTGCAAACATGAAGCGTGGGGTTACCAAAAGTTACCATTATGGCAGGCGGGCATGGAGCTCTATATGGGTATTACGGTAGTATACTTTTTCTGTAGTATTCTTAAAATCATATCTTTTTGCTTGCTTTCTCTGTTGAACCTTGCAGATTTTGGAAAGAAGAGTAAGAAATATTTGAGGTTATTTGGAAGGAAAAAATTACTTGTTAAAATATATTTCTTTGCTTTTACAATAGGATTGTGTTCAAGAACTGTATAATCATTAGTTAATTGATCCCATCTTTATGTGCCCAAACCTTTATCTCCTTGTTACATATTTTTCTGATCCACCTCAACATTTAATGCGGTCTTCAAATTAACACATGTCAATTCTCCATCATTTAAGCTGGATTGCAAAGATCTCTTGTTCAGATCTGAGTGCACAATGTGATGCATTATGCCTCTAAGCAGTGGGGTCTAATTTCCAGCAGAGCAGTGCTGGAATATACCTCAGGTATAATCAGAGCATGACCATTAAAATGACACTTTCCAAACAAGCTTATGTAAACCAAAATACAGACTAGGTTTGTCAGGGGTTTTGCTGCTGACTGCCTTTGTGACCTAAGTGATTCCCCTGGGAAACTTATTGTGGAGCCAGGAGGAAACCCAGATGTGACTGCTGCTTAAATGCTACCCACAGAACTATTTTTTTTTTTATCCTGAGCAATTGGTTGCTGCTTCAGCAGAAGAATGAAGTCTGGTTCCTTTGGTGTGAGCTTATGGCAACAATGAATCACTTGAAGTGCAAGTAGTTTCCTCCACTTTCCAATTTCAAATACATAGGAATAGAATAGGAAGGCTAGCAGTGTATTTATACTCTTGTTTTGCAGAGCTTGTTGCCCATAAAATAAGATATAAGGAAATAATGATTTTTTTTATTTTATTAATATATGCACATCTCCTTCTGTTTATGACTTCAGTTTTGCTTCCTGGATTTTAGTATTTCAGTATGAGTTTAATAGTATTGACTTCAATGAGCTGGAAAAGCATGTTACAGTAGTTACTGCTTTACTTCTCCACACCCCCCCATCCTTAAAGATATTTTACATCTCTAATTATTATTTTGCCTCCTTTTCCCAAACTATTCTTTCTTTCCTCAAAATGTAAGCACCTATGTTCTGTAATTATTTAAACAGTAGCTACAGTTTATGACAGAAAACCTGGTCAAAGCAGTAAACCTTCCTGGGGGCACAGAGACACTCAAGAAGTCAGCAGCTCTGCACTGCAGGAGATCTGTGCAATATTCCAGCAGAGAAACTCATGTACAGTAGTTATCCTGGAAGGGTGGGTTAAAAAAAGAGACTTGTTGAAAAACCTGACATCAACTGCACATTGTAGGTCCATACTGCGTTTCTGAGAAAACAAAGGTTTCTCTTTGAAGAAAGAAGAAAAAAAGAAAACAGTAGCCATAACTGCATTATTTGCAGATTTCTGCCCAATTGCCAAGAGAGATCTCTGCTGATCAATGTTCAGAGAGCATGCCTGTGTTTGGATGTCCATGTATGTGTGGAGAGAGAGCATATAAAATGTTAAAGTTTTACATTTGTTTCAGCCTAAGAGTATTTCAATTTTGTTGTCAAGAGGGATCTAAAACTTATAGTTGTAGCAAGAGAAAAGTTTATCCACAAGTAAATTCCTTTTTTTTTTTTTATGAAGTTCTTTTAAGCCTAGTTGTGCCATGTGATGTATGAAGACGATTCATTACTGATGATTGTCACATGCCTCCTTTATGGCATGATCTATCCATGTAGCTGAATGAAGTTATTGAATGCACATGTATAGGGAAAAAACTGTGTTATTCCCATTCATATACAAGTCTTCAGGTGTCTTGTCTGTTCTTTGGATTGAAACTCAAGATGCATCTGTCCTGAACAGGGAGTATTTGTCTCTGCTAAGCTGAGCGGATTTGTTGTGGGATCTTGTGACTTTGATAATTTGGGATCTTGCAGGGACACTGTGCTTACCCCAGGAAGTATAATACCACAACCTTTATACTAAATAAATGATCAGTTACAGTGATTTGTGCATCTGAGAAAAAAAACCAACATTGAAATATAACAGAAGGCTAGAGAGGAATAAAATCAGAATAGGATATGAATATAAATCAGTAATTTAGTCAGCAGTGAAGTAATGAAACCTGGTTTCCTACAGCTTTGAGCTTCATGTTTAATTTACTGGTACCAAAAATGTGCAAGATGAAATTGAAACTTTTCTTCTTGTTGAGCTCTTACAGGGTATTTGTGTGGACTGTTTGTTATCTAGAGATGTGACCTCTTTGTCACCCCTACACTAGTTCTGTAGCATCTCTGTATTGTCTGGCTGCATTATTTCATAGCACCTGTGGGAAACAACTCATCTTTTTAAAATGTAATTGCAATTATAGAACCATTTAGGTTGGAATTGACCTTTAAGATTGAGTCCAGTCCTAAACCTAACACTGAGAAGTCCACCAGTAAGCTATGTCCCTAAGCACCACATCCACATGTCTTATCAGTACCTTCAGGAATGGTGACTCAACCACGTCCCCGGACAGCCTTTTTCTAGTGCTTGGCAGTGGAGAATTTTTCACCTCATATCCAATCTAAACCTCCCCTTGCATAACTTGAGGCCATTTCCTCTCATCCTATCATTTCCATCACCAATACCCACCTCACTACAACCTTTTGTGTAGTTGTAGAGAGTGATAAGGTCTCCCCTCAGCATCCTTTTCTCCAGCCTAAAGAACCCCAGTTCCCTCAGCCACTCCTCATCAGACTTATGCTCTAGATCCTTCAATAGCTTCATTGCTCTTTGGTCACGCTCCAGCACCTCAATATCTTTCTTGCAATGAACAACCCAAAACACAGTACTCAAGAGGTGCCTCACCAGTGCTGAATGCAGGGGGGCAATCACCTTCCTAGACACAGAATCACAGAATTGTAGGGGTTGGAAGTAACCCCAGGAGATCATCAAGTCCAACCCCCCTGCCAAAGCAGGTTCCCTAGACTAGGTCACATAGGTAGGTGTCCAGACAGGTCTTGAATATATCTCCCAAGGAGACTCCTGTTGGTCAAACTATTCCTGACACAAGCCAGGATGCTGTTGGCCTTCTTGGCCACCTGAGCACCTGCTGTCTCATATTCAGAAGGCTGTTGACCACCCCCCACCCCCCCAAGTCTTTTACCACCAGGCTGCTTCCCAGCCACTCTTCCCCAAAACTGTAGCATTACCTGGGGTTGTTGTGACTCAGTATTTGTCCTTGTTGAACCACATACAGGAAATGAATTGACATTTGGTGATTGCTGATTCACATACAACTGTTGCATTTTATTAACTATTAGTGAAAATGATCAGACGCCAGAGATCCCAGCTTCTCGCTTGAAGTTTTCTGTATTCTTGGTCTAATGAAAGCTGAAGAAAAAGCAAACATAGCTATGAAAGGCAAAAAGAGTAAGTGATTGTTTTAAAATATCTCGGTTTAGTTGTTAAAGAAATAGCAGTGACAATTTTTATTTCTACTGAAAGTGTGAGTTTGTCATATAAAAGACTAATTTATAATACAATTTTTATTTATTAAGGCTTATAATCTTTCAATCTTGCATAAATGTTACTGAATATGAAACAGTATCTTTAGGAAATTTTGTACAGTGGAAAGATTTGTTGGCTTTGTTACAGAAATTGTATACTGTCCATAACTTTTTTCAGGATATTATAATTTTTACAGAGGAAATTATATAATTATTTTTCCTGAGGTAGTAAAGTATGGTTGGAGCTCTCAAAATAACATAGGCTTCAAAATTAATAGGTGCTTATGGCTAATGTTAGTCTGAATGATTTGAAGAGAAAACGTAATGTCTGGAATTTAATTAAAACATGTATTAAAATAAGGCACCAGTTTAATGAAATCCAACTCTGTGTCCAAAAGATTTTATAGGGTGCCACTGCAAACCCTCAGGTTGTATGGCTTCTCTTGGGAGAAGAGCTATTTGCCCTCTAGCCTGGACCTATCCTTCTATAGGATTTAATTGATGTTCTTTTACCCTTATGTGGTATCACCAATTTATCTCCATTTTATCAGCTCAAGGCCACCACCATTTCTGCGATCGCTGAATCCTATATGCACCTGTTCCCCAACCCATCCAGATGAAACAAAGAACAGAGCTTAATATTTTGCTGTGTTGTCAGTTGTGAGGAAAAGTGTCCTAATTTGCATTCTACTTATTTCAACCTTCCAAAGAAAGCAGATGGGTGGTACCAAGGAGTAAATGGAGTAATGGAGTAAATGAGACACCCTGTCTCTTTTTGCTCAAATGAGTTACGTAACAGTACATTGGGAAGAACCCAGTGAGTAGTAGAAGCTTGGCACAGTTCCTGTTGGCATCATGTGGTCTGGAGTTAACTCAGCTGGTTTGAAGTGTAGGCCTGTACTTCACCTTAATAATGAAAAATGATACTTGCTCTATTTTAAAGACAAGGCTATTTGTAATGCCCAGTGGAAGCAGGTCTGTGTATCTGTAAATGTGTGTGTCTCGGTGTCTAGTTGGACCTTATTTCTTCTTCTCCCTTGTTACAGCTGTTGTTGCAAATGTTACCGTTTCCATTTCCAATACAGTAATTGAGGCACATTTTAAGAATCATTATGATGACTGTAAACTTTAATTTGTCAGTGGTGTTAACTCATTTTCTTGGAAACAGGAAACCCTTCTGAAAAAAAACAAACCCTCTTGCCTAGTTTTAAAACGCAATCAGTTGTTTTCAGGTTAGTAGGCTGCAGTCGTTGTGGGGCTTTTTTGCAGTGTGCTTACAATTATCTCCCCATATCTGTGCAGCTGTCACTATCTTATCTTTGGCAAATGGGGATATAAATGGCAAACTGAAGACTTATATATAAAGTTGGAGTATCTAGCATAGGGGCGGGATATAGAGACTTCTAAAATATTTACTGAGAACCAGTTAGAACATGTGCTGCTTCTATAATTGTGCGTCAGGCCTCTGCGTTTCGTGAGGAAAACATGATAAATGTTCAGATTAAGGCTGAGAGAACTTTTTTCCTGCTCTGAGGTATTTGCATTTTTTTAAGAATAGTAGGCCTGGGTGTCTAAAAATGCCATGTTGTTTATAGTCAAACAGTGGATCGGTAAAATAATAAACACAAAACACTGAAGTTATGATTTCTGTTGCTGGATTGAGCATCTGGAAAAAAACTTTTTTATTAAGAAACAATGAAGGCCACTGTTACAGCAGGGTATTTTTCTATTAGACTTTCCACTTTTAGACTATTTTAGTGTTCAACTAAAATAAAACAGAAAAACCCAATATCCTTTCAGATGAATGTTTTGTTTTAAAGTTGCAAGGAAATTAGAATAAAGCTTTTCAAAGATATGCCTGGCAATGTTGAGATACAAACGCAGGATCCAGTGACCACTGCCAAAGCTGAGCAGAGTGCTTCACTTCAGCCTGCTCTGAATCTTATGCAGAGTTTCCTATACAAGAATTATAAATGTTGTGGAGTCAGCTTTATGGACGTATGAAGTATTAGTCTTTTTCAGTGTCTGTTTCTCATAGTAAAATCCATTCCCTCTATATATTTAGGCTGAAAAAAGAGAGCCTGGAAGAGAGCACATTTGTCTCCTGGGTGATTGCATTGCCCTTTCGTGCCGCTTGAGCGAGGGGTTGGGACAAGGAAGTGTCCAAGCAAATATTTAATGTGTTTTCCCAGTGCCACATAATTGCTAAAACAACTGTGTGCTCATCATGTAAAGACATCATAGGATTGATTGCAATTGTTAAGTGTGAGATTCATCTGCCTAAATTTCAGTGTATATACCTGAGCTCAGTATTAAAATAAAGGGAAACCTATGTGATGGTAGTTGAGGGAATATCCTAAAAGTCCTGTATTTATATCTAAGTGTATCCAGTCCTTTCCATCCACACACACACCCTTCACAGTTTTTCTTTCTCATATAATAGGAATAATAAATTAATAATGAATACCAGCATTTTCATAGATGCTATGATAGAGAACTATCTATGCTCTTCCCTAAAAATAAACAATGTGTTTTAACAGAAAAAGAGAGAAAGAAACCATGCTTGAATTAGAGGTCATAGATTCAGAGTTAATTTAGAATTTGGCAGTTGAGTCAGATGTGATTGGCAAGGAGATTTCTAAAAGGCTGCAAGTGTAAATTGGAAATAAATGGAAAAGGATTATGTGAGTGGGAGACAGCTTTGAATCTATAATGGATGTCCTGAGACTGAGTTGCTCATAAAAGAGCATGTGTTTAATGTGTCATAAAAATATTTAAGCCACATTGGTCTTTGTATAAATATTTCATTTTTAAAGTTGGATTCTGGAGTGACTAAAAATGAACTCAGTGCGCATATCCTTGCCATCAATATGAAGGGTAAAAAAAAAAGGATCACCAGAAACTGTTTTTTTGTTTTCCCCTTACAGTCTCATATTCTCAGAAGACATTTTTATGTTGTCTTTTGTGTCCAAATCAATTTTTTTAGTCCTTGCTATATCATCTGTTTTGTTATATATTATTCCTCTGAGAAAAGTTATGGATCTATTATATTAGGAGGCAGAGTGAGATGCTGCCAAGAAGGTATTCATGTATGAGTGTGTGAATGTGAGTGGGGGACTGAGATGTCCAAAAGGGACACTTGTCTGTGTTCCCTCCATTACTTCTGTTCCAAAGATGATATATGACTGTAAATAAAGCAAGATACATTTTGAATGTGCCCATGTTCTGCATCATTAGTTTTTTCACTGCTAGGAAACTAAACTGCAAGAATTGGAACATCTGCTACCACCTGGCAGCACAAGCGGCTCAAGGAAGGAGTGACAGTTGGAAGGGACCTCAAAGCCCACCTAGTTCCGGCCCCCTGCCACAGGCAGGGACACCCTCCACTATCCCAGGTTGCCCAAAGCCCCATCCAACCTGGCCTTGAACATTTCCCGGGAAGGAGCAGCAACAGCTCCACTGGGCAACCTGTGTCAGGGCCCCATCGCTGTCATGGTGAAGAATTTCTTCTTAATACCTAATTTAACCTGCCCTCCTTCATCTTAAAGCCATTAACCCTTGTCTATAACTCTGTGCCCTTATAAAAAGTTCCTCTTCAACTTTCCTGTAGGTCTTTTACTGAAAGGTGCTATAAGGTTTCTCTCTTTGTAGCCTTCTCTTCTCCAGGCTGAACAAGCCCAACTTTCTTGGTCTGGCTTCATAGAAGAGTTGTCCAGCCCTCTGATCATCTTTGTGGCCTCCTCTGGACTTTCTCCAGCAGGTCCATGTCTTTTTTTTTTTGTACTGGAGACCCCAGAGCTGGAACAGTACTTCAGGTGGGGTCTCAGAAGAACAGAGTAGAATTAGCACTTCCCTCAACCATGAGTCATGGTGCTTTTGATGCAGCACTTGATATGTGTGGCTTTTTGGGCTGCAAGCCCACATTGCTGCCTCTTGTTGAGCTTCTCATCAGTCCACACAAGCAATTCCTTCTCAGGGCTGCTCTGAATCCATTCTCTGCCCTGACCATGTTTGGGCTTGTCATGACCCATGTGCAGGACCTTGCACTCAGCCTTGTTGAACTTCATGCAGTTCACGTGGGCCCACCTCTTGAGATTGTCATGCTCCCTCTGGATGGCCCAATACCAACCACTGTGCAATGCTGCTTGTCTATTTGTCTATTTTATTTTTATTTCTGCTATTTTCTTTTACTAAATGCGGTTATCTAAGCTCAACTTCGATGTTAGTACCGTGTCCAGGGAATGGTCTCTAGGTTGTTAAGAAACCACTTAGTAATGACAAACGAAGAGGGAAGTGTGAGACCAGAACTGCACTTACTGACTCAACCTTCACTAGCATGTGGCTAACGGCCCTTTTGGATGTGTTATAAACTGATAGGTCTGAGTCTGCACTTCCCACATCTATAACAGTATGTGTGCAAATAAGTGCTTCCTTCTTCATGCCACTCGTGCGCGTGAGATTTTGACCTTCATGGTTATGATTATTTTATTCTTTTTCTCACAGGTGAAATATGTGCTTTTAAAATCCATGGACAAGAAATGCCCTTTGAAGCTGTTGTGCTCAACAAGACATCTGGAGAAGGTCGTCTTCGAGCAAAAGGCCCTATTGACTGCGAACTGCAGAAGGAATATACATTCATTATCCAGGCCTATGACTGTGGATCAGGACCAGGTGGAACAAACTGGAAGAAATCTCACAAGTGGGTAAAAAATTAGGAGAAATAGGGGTTTTTTTTTGCTTTGGTCTACATTTGACCTACAATACAGATCATATTCAAGGGCTTGTTTTTATATAGTAGCTAGGTAGAAAAAAAAAAAAAGATATCATTGCTGCAATAGTGAATCCACTTTTTCTTCTTCTTTTTTCCTTTTAGAAAATATTCTTATTTCATTGACCCATTCTGCCATGGTTCCAGTTGAAGTTTTTAATAGGATCCTTGTTTAAGTGAAAAAATCAGTCTCACTTGGCTTATTTTTCCATTCTAGCTTTCATGTTAACTGAACCCACTATCCAGGACATGGAAGCTGGATTTTAATTGATACTTACAGATTCTAAATAGGTTTTCTTTCTGTTCATCTGATTTCAAATGGTGAGAAAATAGAAATTGCCTTGCCTTGTTGTTTTTTTTAGTATGAGACAGTGTGTGTCTGACCTCAGCTTTTGGACAGCAGGTCTCAGGGGAATTAAAATCCTCTGGAAATTGGGGATGTTGAAGGTTAGTAGGTGGTACTTGTTACCGTGGAACAAGTTCCATGCATAAGCTTAAGTGTCACAATGCCTTTTTTCCCCTTCAGTTAATAAAGGCAAGCTCCAGAACATTTGTCATTAAAGATGAATTTAACTCATGTGTAGATATATAACTGCTGTACAAATTGTTCCTGTTGCTTAAAACCATTTATATAAATGATTAATAGTAATTCTTCCTTTCGTTCTTCCAGGGAACTTGACAATTAAAAAAATAATTAGTTCTATAATGCATGCTGAACTTCTTAAAGATATTTAAAAAGTATACTTATTTAGAAGGAAGCCTGCAATATCAAATAACCATCAAGTTACAGAAACATTTTTTGCTTCATGTTATTAAATTTTATGATGTTTTTTCCTCGCACAACACTAATGAGCCAGTGCACTCTACTAATGGAAAATTTTGGTCTAATACTAACCAAATGAAATCTCACCTATCATGACCAGACTTTGTTACACTTTCTCATAGCAGTTTGTTTCATAACCCACATGCTAAGCTAGGTTGTGGGGTCCCAAATTTGCTCCTGGCTCTGCCATTGATCTAGGAAGTCCCTTCACTTCTCTCTTCCTCTGTTACCTTGCCTGTCAAACCAGATAGCAAATTCTGTCAAAGGATTGCCTTTGGTTTGGTCATTAAAAACTAAAGGCATGTTGGTTTTGACCCTCAAAAGGTGCATTAAAGGATTAGATAATTATAATCACCAGAAGGTAAGAGAAAATTTAATATCAAAGCATGTTCATTTTTAAACTGACCATTTTTAGGTACTGAATACGTAAAACTACTGTAATTCTTTCTGTTTTGCCTGTTAGACCATTTTACATTGGAATGATATTATTGCCTTTCCGATGAGGTCCATTTTAAGAGGCAGACTGATTTTAATAGGCAGCACTATGAAGCCCTCTCCCTACAAGCTGTGGTAATAAGTTTTTACCTAGTGCCCCATTAAGATATTAAATTAGGCAAATCAAATGTAAAAATGCAATGGTATTTCATTTTTAGCAGGTGCATAGATTTTTTTTAGATACGTTTTGTTATTCTTTTCAAATGTTTTGAAAGCAAACTGATACTGCTGTGTAATGATAAATTATTTTTTCTCTTTGATGTCTTCACCTAATTTAGGGCAGTGGTCCATATTCAGGTAAAGGATGTCAATGAGTTTTCACCAACTTTCAAAGAAAGTGTGTATAAAGCCACCGTGACAGAGGGAAAGATCTATGACAGCATACTGCAGGTGGAAGCCATTGATGAGGACTGTTCCCCACAGTATAGCCAGATCTGCAATTATGAAATTGTCACAAATGACGTTCCTTTTGCCATTGACAGAAATGGTGAGTATGGAAAGGGAGCAATTTTAGGTTCTGGGACAGATAGTAGTAATTTCTGGACGTAATCTGGCTTGAGTTTTCACTCAAGTGAGTAATTCTGCTCTCATGCCTGAGAATGAAGGAACCATTACACTGGGAAATCCTATGTGATTTATATTAGATTTGGTCAGAAAGTGCCACAGTAATTTACTGTGGAAATTAAAAGCCTGGCTTTAGATGAGAAATGTTTCTTTGTCACTCGGTCCTTTCTGTTGTCTCAAATCTACTTTCCCATCCAAGTGATGGTATGTCCTAATGCAGCATGTAGCCTAAACTAATAGGGTTTATTCACTTGTCTATAGCTTGTCTCATCCTTCTGAACTTTCATGAGCAGTACCTAAATGTAGAGTCGATAATATTCTGGATATACCTATTGATTGTTAAAACTTTCAGGATCTGTGTGTACACAGGTCTATATATTTGTGGTGCTTCCTAAGGCATATCCATTTGATATGAGTTGTTTTTTTTAAAGCATAATAAATATAATATAACATAACATAATGTAATATAATATTGATGTGTAATATTTATATTAATATCACCATATTAACAATTAATCTCTACATGCTGTTTATTTGTTTATATATTAATATAGATGATATTTAATTAATAATTAATGATTAATATTGATTGAAGATATAATATGTTATATTATATTTAACTAACCATGTTCTGTTTTCCATATGCAGCACATTTGCACCTTGGCAGCCTTGTCTGTCAGCTTCCTGCTTTTCCCAGTTAAGTTCTCACAAGGAAAAAGCACAGAAGTTGACACTGCCTTTAGGAGAGGTGGCTGGGCTGCATTACATATGTGTTGAAGGTCCTTCTTCCCATTCTCTGCTTGCCATAGTATCTCTGTCTTTCAAGTCCTTCAGCAGTTCCGTATTGGCATCACCTTGTAGATAAGAGTCCCTGTTGATATTGATATGTGCACACTTGTACAGAAGTTCACAATGGAAATCCCCATGCTCACAGTACTAGTTTCCTCAGAACAAGCACCCTGTGTACATACCCAGCAACACTCTGATTTATCTTCCTGAACAGAAGCATTTAATACATTTTGGACGTAAGAAGGAGAATAGTCTTTGGAAGTTAAATCTGACTTTTAGCCAAATTTTAATTGAAAGCTACTGTTTTTTTCTAATCAGACATTTTCATGCTGGGGTGCTTTATAAAATCCAGTTCTATTCAGAAATTATTTGGGGTTTTTGTATGGTTCTTGCACAGTGCACAACTGAGAATCAAAAGATGTTAGCATCAATAAATTGTAAATGGCATTGGGAAAAAAAACTGTATAGTTATAATAATGGAAGTTATAGTTATAATGGGAGGCAAGTATACAATATAGGAAGCATAATCATAATGCATATGTTTTTGTTTAGGTAAGTGAGGTCAGCTGGCACAGGAATCTTCCACTAGAGCAGCTGCACAAAGGATTTTTTTCAGGGAGTGGGCATTTGGAAGTAGATGTTGGTATGCAATCCCCTAGAAGCTTTTCCTCTCAATGGTTTTGGGGTTTTTATCCTAAATGTGAGATTTCACATTTTGTCATAAAAGGAAGTTCTCTGTTTCTCTTTGAAAGCATTTTTTTTCCAGAGCTCCATGTGACTTGTCAGTATGGGGCTGGTTACTCACACGAGTCACAGGTGGTTTCATAATTTCATACCAAGTTTGAGACAGTCACCAGGGCTGAATAACACACTGAGATTAGCACGATACAGAGCAGGCATTTCTATCGCTTCTGCCTTTTCAGCTCCCACCACACAGTGCAGCTGGCTCGTGAGTCATCATAGGTTTCTTACAGTCAGAGGCGTGATCAAAAGCATGTGAAGTGTCAGGCATCCTTGGTTACATCTTTGTCCTCGTGTGCCTGGGACCTGCTTTTCAGCAAAGGCAATGAGAATATCATTGATTTAAACACCGCTTTAAAGCCCGCAGTGAATAATTGGTTTAAGGTGGTAATACTTGCAGTTTCTCAGTCATGAATTCAATTAATATCTTTTGATCTATTTGCTCACTAAAAGAAAAGTGCTGCCACAATCAACAGTAATTGCAGTCTAATTTGCATTTTTTTCAGATACTGGTAATTGCTTAAACCCACTGGGATTAGAGACAGAGTTAGAATATATGGTTGCGCTTTTATTTTGTGACAGAAATATGTTGCTTAGTTCCAACACATTTTACTGCTGAGAATGTCTTTCTGTGCCAGCTGATATAAACTTTCTCCAGTGCAAATTCTCAGCATTGTTCCCATTTTTGTTACCTATAGGATGCATAAAATCTAGATTCTTTTGTTTTCTGCAAGTTATAAGGTTTTTTACTTTTCAGTATTGTAAGCGTAGAATTTCATTCTCCAGGAAGACTTTAATCATATACTTAGAATCAAATTTAAATATTTCAGAGAAACCCAAAAGGAGGGAAGCTATGAGGAAAACATGCTGGTATCAGTGCCAGATGGTGGATGTAACTAACCACAAAAACAGGGTTTTAGAAAATTAATATTCTGTTTCACCAGGCTTTTTTTTTGGCAGATCATTGTCTTTTTAGACAAAATTTATTTCTTGTATCTAGATAGATCTAGGGAGCATTTTATTGTCTTGAAAAATTCTATTACACATGAGAGGACATTTACAGAAAAAAAAAAAAGAGAGAGCCCCCCAGACTGTAGCAGTGCAGTTTACTTCCCATCACGAAAATGTGAGTGGATAGGCACCCAGAACTGGCACAGGCAGCAGCAGCATTCAGCACTGGTGTTGTTCTTGTAGGTATAAGTTAGGTACCTAAATGTAGATAATATAATGCTTTCCATTTACATTCCATAACTTTGACTCTTGGTATGTAATTTCTGTGTGAATAAAATTACATGGTGTTATGAAACCATACCCCTAATAAAATTGTTTCTAGTATATGTTGAGCCTAACCTGGAAGATAATTAACTCTTGGTCATAAAGTACCATCATGTAAAAAGACACATTTATGCTTTGCAGTGCAAAGAGCTAGGACTAAAGGTGTAAAATAAATGTTTTAAGAAATTTTTGCATGCAGTTTAGTCTAGTTGTCTGCTTAGCAGAGAATCCAAGTCAAGTCAGTTATTGTATCACTGTTGTACAGGCTATTTTCAGGTAACAGAAAAATTAAACACAATCCACAGATCTGTTGTAATGCCAGCAGAAAACATTTTTATGCATTTCCTGACTTTATCAGGGGTCATGGTCAGGGAATTCAGATATAAATACGAATTCTGTCATGGCTCTGACCTACTCTCATCTGTAAAATGGGCACAACTATATTTGCCACCTACCACTGGGAAGCATTTTAGTAATACGTTTGTATTGTTCACTGTAGAGATGAATTTCCAATCTGTCCAGTCAGTGCAGGTTCTGTTAAGTTGCATCTCTGAGAAAATAGATGGAGACAGCATCTCACTAGGTTATCCTTTTAGCCTTGAGATCTGTGTTTGGAGCTATGCAAACTTTGTGTTTTCAGGAAGAAAAAAACCCAAAAACAAAACAAAACAACAAAAGCTTTAATAGTTAAGTATTTGCATGTGATATTCATTAAGCCACAAATTCTTTCCATTATCATTGAAAAGTGCAGCTTTTTGTCAAGAAGCAAGTCTAATCCTTCTACTGACTTCTCACAAATACAGCTCCTCTTGGCTCTCAGCGGCTGGGAATGTTGAGCTGCTGCTCAGCTGAGTGAGCAGCCTGAAGTCAGAGGGCACCCGTGTAACAATGCCAGCTTTGTACCCATTAGGGCATTCGGTTTTGTGCTCCTTATACGTACAAGAAGTATGGAATTTAAGAGGGAATTGACATAGTAAATTAGTTGACACTTTCACCATTTTTGTGACTGCTCAAAATAGGATGGCAGGCAGTCATAAAAGAGGGAAGTCTTTGTTAAACTGCCCCAAAATTGATCCTGAAGAAGCAGAGGTGTAAATGTGTGCACCCTCAGATAGGAAGTTTTATATTCTTGTTGCCACTTACTTGTTGGGAGTTATTTTTTGTTGTTTGTGTTAGTTTGATTTAAATTTATTTTAATTCTGGGTATTTCCAGGAAAAGGCAGTTTGAGAAAGACAGAAAAAAAGATATTTATGATCTTGATGGGAACTATGTAGAAAAGTATGTACTTCTCTCATTAAAGTTTTCTTTTTTTGATATTATTTATTTATTTTTGTCAATGCATGAAATTTAAATAGAAATTCATAGTCTGTCATCTCTAAAACTTTAGTTTATATTTATAACACTTCCCTTCTGTATCTACTTTTAAAGCGTATTGATTAAATTGTAAAATAACAAAGAAGCATAATGCACCAGAGGTAACAAAAAATGGAGTAATTAGAAAATCGATAAATTATTGGGTAAGGTCTGCAAGACATCCAAGGGACCTTCTAGAATAACCCTTTGTAATCAGTATTTTTATAGTCCAAAGCATAAAAGACCACAATGAAATACAAATCTCGGAAGATAGATTTCATGGAATGCAAGTATGGTGAAATGATTCATAAATCTTAAAGGACAGTTTATGTGCTACGCAAATTCCAGCTGTCTGTTAATGTAGATTCGGGAAATTTTGGTTTCTTGAGAATTATCATAGACTAAAATAATACTGTGGAGATCCAAAAAGAGAAGCATAAGGATTCACATCATCCAGAAAGGAAAGAATAACTGAGCAGATATTGAATGAATAATTAAGTATACAGATGCAGTTTTTCATTAAATCCTCTTAAGCAGGTACTAATCAAGCAACTAATCAAGTAAAATGGGTAGATTAAATTGTTTTGCCAATTTATAACTCAAAATTTAACAAAGTAGCCAATAATTATATCTATGTTTGTGATGGTAATAGCTATCTACAGACTTGAAAATGCCTGGCAAAGTGAGGTGCCTGAGAGAGCCAAAGCAGCTGTAGGGGACAGAACTGTTTCTGTAAGGCTAACTTCAGCAGGTTGGTCTGCTCCTGTCTGAGACATAAAGTTAGCAATAGGGTTTGTCTTTTGTGCCTTGTTTAGAAAGGGATGAGTAAAGCCTCAAAATCAACAGGGAATGGAGTATTGAGCCCAAGTTATAGCTGCAGATGAAAGGGACTACTAAAACTCCAAATTTTGAACCAGAAGATGGTGATATTTGCAAGGGCAGCCTTCCTTCAGGCCTGACCTGGAAAGTTTTGCATCAGGTTCAGTTAAGCTAATAATGTTAGCTTTAATGTGACAATAGGGAGTGTGTGTCAAAGAGACATACTAAAAATCTTTACTTGTCAAACTAATGGAAGTTTAGTGAAAGACACTTCTAAGAAGTTGCATTTGTCTGCTTTTGCAGTCTCATTCATTTGAACACCAACACACACACCCCCACACACAGAGCCAGCCCACCTAACAGATACTTGGCCAGCACGAATGGGAAACTGTGTTTGGCTAAATTCTAGGACTTCACTGCTCCCTATTCTAAAGTTAACTCAAACAACTACTAGATTTTGCAAATCCATGCTTGAAAATAATTATGTGTAGCACTGATCCAGAATAAGTCTGTTTCTTGAATCCAGAACAAACATTCTCAAAGAGATGGTGCAACAAATGGCCCTGAGGAAACATCTGGATCACACTTCTCTATTTGCTTCAATTTGAGCAAAAGCACATTTCAGTGGAAATGGACAGAATTGAAATACTAAACTCATTAATTACAGAAACATACATTCTGCATGGTAATTGTCAAGTCGTGACAGAAGTACTCTTAGAAAGACTTTGCCTTTCTTCTGAAAGTTGTCTTTTTTTTTCCAAAACCAGGTAGTTTATCACCTTTATCTATGTGTCAGGTCCAGCATATAATCTCTGCTGCTCAGTTTTATGTTACATATGATAACTCTGCTGTCATATCACTGCTAAGTGTTCTAATGTAGAAGGTGATCCTGGGCTTTTCCTATTTTTAAAATTCAGGGAAAGATCTTAAAGGGCTAAAAACCTTTCTCACCTAAAGGTTAATAGCTTCAGGGATAGAAAGGAAGATACTTTTTCAGGGAAGATATTCAGCCTTGGGTCTCAAGAATGTGGTTCCATGTTAAAGCAGTGTATTCTGGGAAGTGGAAAATGAGGTTGCACCAACTCATACTTTACACTTCAATATATAATTACTAATTAGTCTTACAGTTTTACTTTAGAAAGTGTTCTTGAGTAGATGTTTTCAAATATAGATATGCTCATTTTATATCCTAGCATCTTATATTTGCCTAAGAACTCTGTATTTTCTGCTGGATTGAAAGAAAATACTTTCTATTCCTTGTAACTGTCCTGCCTGATGTTCCATCTGCTTCAAAGTGTTTCCTGGTCACAAGGACTTGATTAATCAGGATCCAAATGTTGTAGCCTGTAAATATTTAGCAAAGAATCGATTTCTGAATCTTATATTAAATCTATAGGTAACATCAGAAACACTGAGAAACTTAACTATGATAAACAGCACCAGTATGAGATAATGGTTACAGCTTTTGACTGTGGACAAAAACACGCAACAGAAGATGTCATAGTACGAGTTAACGTCAAACCAGTGTGCAAACCAGGCTGGCAAGGTAAGGTTTAATTCTTTATATATTTTAATTTTTTGTTTAGATGGTTTTTCTTTGATGTTTTCCCTCCACCTCACAGTTAGGAAACTGGGGTGCTCTTTGTAGTGGTATAGAAAACTTGCTATTTCTTAAGCTTACTTCATTCCAAGCCTGTTAAAAAAAGTGGATAGTAATCCCAACCTTGTTTACATTTGCCATGTTTTTTTAGTCTGAACAAAGAAAAGCTTAGAAAAAAAGAAGACAGATTTCTATTCTAATAAGCTACATTATAATTCAGTCTGAATATAAAGAAAGGTTTAAAAATGCTTCTGATTTGCCTTTCCTCTACTACTCCTTTAAATAAAACTTTTGCAATGACCATGACAAGTTACTTTTCCCATGCGTGCCAGAGATGTTCAGATTATTTTGTTCCAGGCACAGAATTGTGTTTCATGTGTGTGCATGCATGAGTCAAAGCACTCTGAACCAGTAGTGGGAGTGAAAGGCAACTTTTATCCTGATTACTGTCTTCGTATCGAGACATTTCAGCAGGAATTCATATTCTAAAAAGGTTGTAAGGATCTACAGTCTACTTTGTCTAAAATGGAGAAAAAGACAGCTGGCAATATACTAGGAAGATATATATGCCACAAATTATTAGGAATTAAGATGAAAAGGAGGAGTGGATTAGGGGCAAACCATTTGGATGTAACCATATTATGCAGATGTAGTTTAGGACAAAGTTGACATAATTTTTAAAGATGGAGAAGAAAAAAAAATCGTTTTGGCTGCTGTACTTAAAGGTAAATTTGCAGACTAATATTTACAAGGAAAAAAAGATTTTCTTTGTAAAATGAAAACCCCTGGTTTAGGGGGTAATTGTACATATGTGAAATTACACAAACTGTGTAATGAAATATGTATAACATTATGATGCCATTTTCATAGTCCTCACTTTGAGCAAAACCACATTCTAATTTTTCAAGGATGCACTAGTTACCCACCCACCCAAGTATTTTGAAGAGCACTTTTATTAAAAAATTATCATACATGTGACCTATTTCCACATTTCCTAACTGATCTTATTTTTCAGAACACCATGGTTCATTCAATAAAAACAATAAAGTCTCTAACCTACAGAAATGATCTATTTCTATTTTATTGGAGTCATGTCAAATACTCTAAAATTAGCTTGAAATTTGTATTGTGATGGGTGCAATTGTTGATTTTTTTTTCTTTAAATGTACATATTGCTGCCATTTAGGTATTTAATTGATTAAGTAATTTTTGCAAGGATACTTTATTAATGGTGTGTTTATATTGCCCAGTAATGTTATATTTATTTCATAGTTCAAGCATCAATTATAAACCAGATAGTCATTGCTGGTCCCATCAGGTGGGTATAGACACCAATCAGCTAATAAAAGTAATAGAAACAACATAAAATAAGGTTTGTTTTATCTTTGATGCCTTGCTCATCTTAGGTTATGTGAAATGTTTACAGGGTATTTAAGTTTTTAATGAAAAGCTGAAATTCAGCTATTGCTATTTTATGCCTGCAACAATTTTTTTCTTCTCTTGTAGAAGTCATAGCTGTAGGTGGCTGATGGTTTGGTTAATACTAGGTATTTAACATAGGAGGCTGCTGGCTCGCTATTTTAGTGTGTGATGGTGAGAAAATAACACTGCACATATATATAAAGCAACTCTTAAAAAGATTTCAGTGCATAAGAAAATTTAAACAGCTTATCTAAAACATCTCAGATAGGAATGGGTGTGCTCTGATAGCATTCCTTATGCTTGAATTTGGGCTTTTTGTTTATTTCTGTGGTAATTTGGCACAGATATTATTTCTCCCTTCTGATCTGATAAAGTTTTATGATGATTTGCACAGGCAAGGTAAAAATATTAAATACCTCAATATGTCCTGCACTAGCAAATTCCATGCCTTTTCGTTGTGGAATTGCACCTTTCCATCTGTCAGACAGGTGACTCTCTCACTTCATTGACATGTCTCCAGGTGAAAGTGCAAGTGGATAGCATTTGCCTCCTGAGGGTATAAGGTCTTCAGTTAAACAGTTGTGTGGATATGACTTCATTTCTTAATTACTAAATAATTTATTATAATTTGAAAATAAGTTGAAACATCAAGCTTCCAGAAGTGTTACATTTCTTGTACTGAGATATTCTTTATGCCTAATTATTTTTTTTTAAGATTCAAGATAATCATGTATGCGGTGTTTTCTGCTTGGAGGCAATATCTGTAAAAATTAACTGGTACTTTGGGGAAAAAATAATCAAATAAGCAAAACTTGTAATCTTTCCAGTATTTAAAGAGGAAATCTAAAGACTGGGAAGGAAGGACATTTATAGTGCTCTTTATTCCCTGTGTCTGTCGCTCTGGCCCTACAAAAAAGGCAGTCAGCAGGTATGCTCCATTTTCTTGGAAATAATATTTCAAAAGATTGGATGACTAAGGGAAGTACAAAAACATTTTGCTTGACAGAAAAGATGAATATTCTGAGCCTTTGGTTGTAATATAGAAATTGCCAAAATATATGTTATTTTTTCCCTGTTTTTCAATGTCAACTTGAACAAATTCTTGTAATTTCAATTCATAGCATTGACAGTTAGTTCTTAAAAGTTTCTTTATCAATCTGAAATATTGTGCTGTTCTTTCTGTGGTTATCATGAATAGAATTTGTAGTAGTCTAATGTAAATTCAGAATTAAGAAATTCAGTGCAATAATGTTAATGTAGATGCCCTTCCAATAACCTGATATGTAGTAGAGCAAATAAGAACCACCAAGCCAAGGTGCTACCCTTTAAATAATATTCACATGGGCATTTAGGTCTTTATTAAATCCAGGACCTACTTCCTTAGTCTATGTAGGTGGACATTAATATACAATAGACAAACATTCCCACACGGATTTTCAGCAAATAACAGTCTCTGCTCTGCTAAGAAATTACTTTAGAAACTATTTGACCCAAATAGGCATCAAACCATTCTGAGCAGATCACTCCAAAATGTTACCAGAAGCCTAAGCAAGCTAAAAATGGAAATAACTGAATTAATTCCTAATCAGTTATTTTAATTGGAAATTCTCATTAGTAAGTTTTGTCAACAGACATTTACAGCTGTGCTACAAATTCTCTTCATGCTATCTGTGTGTTTATTTCCATGATTTTCAAACAACAGAGTAATCACTTACTGCGTAGTAAGTAATGAGACTGCATGATGCAGAAAAGCTAGATAGCATTACTGATGCCATAATGAACAGATCTGCAGCTGAGGATATTTCTAATTTGTTATTTTTTTAAACACATTTAATGTGTTTCCATACTAAGAAAAAAATCCCAATTGTCTTCAGTACATTGTCCAGGGTTCTGTCCATCCCTCCAGGGCTCTGCCTTTGTTTCAGTTCTATAGACACAGGTCAGACACTACACTTCCTCCTGTAGGTTCCCTTCCAGTTTGGTTCTCTTCACTACAGCACTTTTAATGTCACAGGCATTGATTTCTGTAAAGCTACTTCTGCTTAATTCAAAGCAGGATGGACAGACTTGTGGTAACATACCACTAAATATCCAGGTAGCATTTTCATTAAAAAACATGAGGTGAAATAAAGAGTCAAAGTGCTGTGATTTAGACTATGTTTCCTTTAAGTCATTTATGGTACCATATTGTCTTTTTTTGTGTCTGCTACTTTTTAGGAACAATCTTCATACAACGGACAAAGTTACTGTCCTCCCTAGTATGATAACTTATAGTAATAAAATACAGAACACAGTGCTGATAGGTGCAGGATAGCTGAAAGTTGAAAACAATTATTCCTGTACCAATCTCTCCAGTGAATGATGTTCTACATGGGGAGAAAAACCTCAAAAAAAGGAGAATCTTGTCCCAAACCATAAAATATGTTTTGAGACTATTAGAGGTCTGCTCATCTATTGACAATTCAACCAAAAGTCAGGTTGTTCCTTAAAATGCAGTTATTTCCGACAAGGAGTAGTTATTAAGGTATAAAAAAAAAAAAAAACCACCTCCTCCAAACCAATCAGCAGATTACCCCAACAAAGGGAAGAGAAGGTCTGCCTTTTCTGAGACAGACTGGGAAAGTAGAAAGTTGGAGAGAAATGTGCAGCAAAGAGAACAGTCCGAAAATTAAGTAATATTTTCTTCTCCGACCAAAGAGGGCTTTAATTTTTTTCCTGGCAAATTTAATATGGTCCTTGCAAAACCAATGCTCACTAACCTCCAGTTTAGGAGAAAATTAGGATTCTGATTAGAAAACCAGATTTCACAGCATTAAGCCTGAAATGTTTTATTGATTTAACAGGATTACCTACACTTATCTTCAAGCCCTATGAACCCAAATACACAACCCAATTATCTGAGGTAACAATATGAAGTAGAAGTTCCTTAAAAATTCAGTGATTTTCCAGTTAGTGTTTGCTTAAAAGTGATTTCAAAATAAAAGCTTCTCTTTGTTTACTTACCTAATAGTTTATAAAATATTAAATAAGAGTTCTTAACGTATCAAAAATATTGCACTTTGCTTAATTTTTAAAGCGTGTACGGCTCACTAAAGTGACTTTAGGGATTGGCTGCCACCAAAAGGAAAATTCTTATCACACTGAATTTTCCTTCAGAGACCATGCACAGTCAGGTCAGCTCACTTTTCCCAATGAAATATAGGCTTTCTGTTGTTCAAAGAAGGGCAGGACCTTCTCTTTCAATAGCAAAGGGATCTTAGATCATTTCTTAGTCAACATACTTCACAGATGCTATTTGCGGCCGATGCCGAGCAATTTTAGAACAGTGTTCATGTGGGCTCTCTAGTAAAATCCAATTACAGAGGAAAACCAAAACAGCATTGGTTTTTTGAGCTGTCAGAGCTTTTAACAAGGAGCAGTTATGATGACTGAAACAATTGGTTATTTAGAGGATGGTGGTCTAGAAATATTGCTTATGAGAATAATATTCCTGGTCTTGAGGAACAATTTTATAGGCCCAAATATTTTCTGCAATAAATATAATTTTTTATTCTTGTGCACATACACAGCAGTTGAAAATTAAATTCTTGTGTTGTCTTAGCTATATTTACCCATATTCTTCCAAATGAAATTTGTTGCAAGGCAGAGATCCTTTTTGCCAGTCTAGTGTTGGAGCTGCTGTGTATGCATTAGCCTTATACTCTTTAAAGAAAATAATCATAACAAAATTTAGCTATTAATTTAATGGCATCATTTTTAGTAAAATGCTCACTCTTTACTCATTCCAGACATTTGAAAATTAATCAAACTTATGATGATTTTTGAGCTCAGAGCTTATATAAATTCATACTTGTTTATGTACTTGTATCAGCATTTTTTTCCTTTGTTTCACTACCAGATGTATTTTAAGTAAACATTCATACCTGTTTTGACTGAATTTTTAACATATGCTCTCCTTTCCTCAGCAAATTCTCTGTATGTATTACAGCTAAATATATCTTTCCCGAACAATCCAGATACAGTATTTTCATGTGTTTCTTTCTACCATAGCCTTTTATTAGAAATACAATTGTTTATATATTCCAATACTACCTTTCATTTGCCTGGATATATCAGACTGGCTCATGGTCATGCTATCAGACTTACTGGTATCTGGTCTTTTGCTGAAGTTCCTGAGCATGAGCTGGCACTTTGTATCATATCTGCAAAGCAATATTTATATAACATAGTTTTCAAGGTCATTTTATTCCTTGCTTGGGATATCCTCTTTCTATATTGACTTCTACCTTACAGTTTTCTCAGAAGCAATTAATAAGGTCCTGATTTTATGCCAAGACCATTAATGGAAATATCAAATAACAATCCCAAGGCAGATTCATAGGGATCTTTACTAGTTACCTCCTTGTGTACCATGAACATTGTCAGAGTAACCTGTTATTGTCCCCTCTTTAGGCAGTTCAGTATATGTGTGTCACAACTGAAATACTAGAACCTGCCTTTTCCATCTTAACGGATGAAAGAAACCATTCATTTTAGACCTGTTTAACTGGATTATTTCCATATACCTCTATGGAATTTTACTCCTTTGATCACCTTTCTGCATTTACAGCTGGAAATATAAAAAAAAAAGGAAGTCAATCCATAGGATCAGGTTCACAGTGATGAGGTCACTCTCAAGCCACAGAGTGGGTAACTCTTGGAGACAGGGACCTTATGGCCAGAGTTATGGCTGAACTTGAGACCCACACCCCTACAGCATCATAGGTCAGCACTTAAGTGCTGAGTATGAGCTTGAAAAGAGCTACTGGCAAATGGGTGCAAATGGAGGTGCCGGGTCAGGCTTATGGAGGCTTATTAGGGGTTCTTAGTGCACTTGGGGCTCAGTCTGCAGTAGGTATTTCCTGCACCCAGTCTGGTGCAGGAAATACCTACTATTATTCAAATGCAATCTCACAAAAATTAATTTAACCAACCCTGTTACCTATGATTTAGATTATGTGCTTATTTTGCATAGTTAGGCAGCACTAGGTCTTGGGCTTTTATCACTCCCTGGAGTATCCATTGTCACTAACTCGGGCAGAACGGCTGTTCCATCATGGTTCACCAGCTCCTGCAAGAGCAGACCTCACCACCACCCTGCAGTAGTCTTTATTTCTGTCTCTTTGGTTGCTTTTTAAACTGTCAGCAATGAGCAGTGCTCTGGAAGTAAGTTTGAGCCCCCTCATTGCTCTGGAAAGACTTTAACTGTGTCAGACTTTCTGATTACCATTCCCTTAACAAATCACACACAGAATCACACACAAAATCACTCATCATATTTAGCATGCTTACATTTGTATGTGGCATCAGATTTATCAGTCCTGTCATTTTTATGTTAGTGTCTTTTGATAGTAGCTGTCAAACTACTGGTTTTTGGTGTTTTGGGGTTTTTTTATTTTATTTTAGGTCTAGTGGTGCTGAATGCAAAATGATCTTTAGTCCCTGAACAAAAATTAACAGAATTTTAAAGATTAAAAATTAAGAGTTAAAAATATTCATTTTTATATATATGCATATGAATGTATGTGTATATGTTAATATAAATATACATACCTCTATTATATGCATACATATGTTGAGTTAAAAATAGGAGGAAATATAATTCAATAAAGATTAATGGAAAAGGTATTTATTTTTGTGTGTTATTAAACACATACAAGAAGCATGGTCCTAGCTGCTCCTTGTTTTACTTTTCACCTAATTTCTACTAAACTTCCCTAGCAGAGTACACATCTCCTAGCAGTGGTAGGAGTGATGGCAACCATCATAAAGTTCTATACTTGGTTCCCAAAAGAAAAAGTTTGGGTTTTTTTCTATCAGAGTTTGACCCTTTAAAACTCATCAAACTGTTTTTGAAAACTTCTGGCAACACACAGTGACATTGATGGTTCCTGGAAGTAGCATTCTGCTGATGCTTGCTAGCTGATTTGTGGCCACTTAACTAGGGGACATCCTACAAATTCACTCCTTTGTAAAATAATCAATTTCACAAATGGGAAACTGCTTAGACAACCTGAACAGACCTGGTTATTTTAAGTAGTTTAGGATCTTCGCAGAAATAGAGGCATTTAAGTAAAGCTTCAGTACCGATCTTTTTTAATACCTTTCCTTCTGAGATGACAAGGCAGATGATCATAGCAGATGACCCATTTTAACCTTAATGATAAGCTTAAAAATTAAAATAAAATGTTAATACATTTTTTAACATGTGATCTCTGTCAAGAAACAGAACTCAGAAGTTCTTGAAATGTCTTTTGCAAGGCTGAGATTTTATTTTTTGCAAGTAAAAACTGTCCTTTTTCAGAAGTTTTGAGGAGGATTAATCAGGAAACAGGGAGCAGAACAGAGGATGTTATTGCTCTGTGTGTCTTGAGGGTTTGTTTTCTTTCCAAATGGGAAATTCAAATTCTTTGAAATGTTATTGGGGGTTTTCTTTGAGTCACACAATTTATTTATGTCCATAAATATAGAGAATGCTGCCCAAGAGAAAATATGCAGGAATATTACTGTGTATCTGTTTTGCTAAAAAAGAATATTCCTTTCTCTTTAGTTCAATTCAAATACCAAAACGTGTACATTTTGGAAATCTCTTGTCACCATTCATCACCATGTGGACAATGCCTAACTACAGCAAGAATTTACTGGGGTGGCTGCAGCATGGCAACATGTGCACTTTCACGTAAATTCATGGTCCTGAAGGAACACTGTGGTTCTGTCTTTCACTTTCACACAGCACACTGCTGTTCCCAATATCATTGGTCAGCATGTAGAGCTGCCTGGCTGCTGCTTTGAAGATACAGAGTGTCATACATCATGAAAATAAGTGTACTTTTGTTAAAACTACAGAGATCCTTCTGATTTTGTTTGAAATGTTTTGTGTATACTGACACTTCTATTTATTCCAGATTGTTTCAGGTTTTCAAATTGATAGAAAAATGTTTAATAAAAAAACCCAAAACAAAACATGCTTCAGCAAAGCTGCAAAGTAAATAAGCTTAAAAAAACCCCAAAACCAGAATAACCTTTAGCCAGATATCCAGCAGCCTGCATAGATAGGACAAATGCAAAAAGGCCATAGAGGAAATAGATATATCAATTACATTGCTTTGGGAACCTTATGTTCCAGCTATTATCCAGAGATGCTGCAGAGACTAATAGCACTATGTACGTTTCATCTTACATTAGTGCTCTGGGATGCACATCTCTGGTCCAACATGAAAGAAGCTTTCATTCCACTGATATGGTAGGAGTTGTGTTGCAATTGTCTTTAATTACACTGCCATCATTTTTAATGTCATGAGGTGGAATCAAAGTTCATGGCCACATATGTGTAGAAAGAGATATGAATCAGGCAGTACCACCTCAGCACGAGAGCCATACTCCTCCAAGGAAAAATCGGATTAAAGCATTACTAGTGTAATCAAGCATTAGAAATTGTATAAAATATAAAACGTGGATCACAAGGGGAGTCATGTGCAAAACTGTTAAGTGTAGGGAACAAAGAAAATCTTTGCATTATGCTTCTCTTAAAAGCAAAACTTTGTGCATTGAGATTTTCTTTTAAAGGCTCAAAATGTCACTGAAGTTTGATCCATTTTGATCTTGGAATGGTTTGAGGATCTCAGAAATCAAGATCTAGGCTTACACAGTTGGTTTATAATTCTTGAAATCTGAACTGCGGACTTTGTGACAGTTTCACTCTAATCTTTATATGTGTCATGCAAAAACCTGTTGAATAAAAAGCCAAAGACTGCTCTGCAGAGCTAAACAGGGCTAGTTTGATTCAAGATTTTCCCATGGGGTTGATTAGTCTTCCCCTTCTACTGGGGAGATGGTGCTTACCTTTTTTTACATCATGTGATGTCGTCATAGATCTCTGTGTCAAAGGATGAATCATGTTGGAGGAGTTCTGCTATGTAGAACAACTTATGATTTCATGTAGGTTTATGTATATTTTGACTGTTTGCATAAGCCTAGACATGAGTCACTTGTTAAGGTACTGGTTTTCGATATCTGTAATTCAGAGGCTTTTGTACACTTGGACTGTGTAAGACTCTTCCTCAGTCAGTTCTCGAGGAACTGAAAAAGTGCCACCACATTCCTCAGGTGCTGATCTTTTGAGTGTGTCCAATATAAAATATTGTTTGGGGAGAAAGAAAATTATCTGCACTGCCTTGAAATCTAAACAAACGATGGGTTTTGTCACAATAAACTTCACGCTGCCACCAATTCTTTTTGCTTAATCTAACTCTGTGCATGTTCCTACATTACCAGCTTTACCAGTGGTGAGATACAGAGGGTGCTAGCCTCAGATTCCACACTTCTGGGATGCTGTGGGTATTGTATAAATTAGCTAGTTGGTTTGTATTAGGGCTCTTACTACTGCACTGTCCTGTTATCAGAGGACTGTGTCATACTCCACCTGCCTCATGGCTACCTGGATCTGCTTTCTGCATGGAGAGGGACTCCTAGGCAGACTGCTTAAATCTGCACTGAGTCAGTGAAAGATGGGCTAGCAGGATTTACCTGGTCTATGATGCAGCAAGCAACCAAGGTACAGAGACACTACTTCAAGTCTGGTTGATGCTTTACAATTTAGACCTGAGATAAATGTGGGTGATTTAGAACATTCAGGGTTTATGATCTGTAGGTACAAATTACTGGTTTTGCCATGTTGAAAGGTAATACTGTGAAATGAAACACCTCTTTCAGTCCAAGGGACGTTCACGTGGCAGAAACAGAGGTTTTCCATTATTCTTCCTTGTGAGTAGTGGCATTTTATATAGTGTGGTTTATATAAGACATTCCTCATGTAACTGGAGGTGAGTGTGCAGTTGCAGATATTTTACAGCTAATAATTCAGTCACATCTCACATCCACTAATGAGTGTTTCACATGAATGCCAGTTAGTTTGCTATAGCTTAGAAATGAAACCCTGGGTAAAATCTGAAAGCTGCTGAGGTAGTCAGATATGTTTCAGATACATATGAAACTCTGTATTTTTACTTTTGGTTAGAGGAATACAGTATTTTAACTGGTGAATAAGAGACAATGGATATCAGTAGTTCATATGTTACTAGCATTCTACAAAACAGGAAATTATTTTGATTTTACCTTAAGTATCAGAAAAAAATTGAATGGGAAAATGTTAAGCTCAAGTTTCTGGAATGCATAGGGAACAAATGTGTTACCATAATGATGCACATTATATGATACTTTAAATTCTAAGGGAACTGTATAAGCTGAAAATTGCAGGCAAATTATGCAATACTGCAGATCAAATGTAACTTAACATGAAATGAATGGGCTGAATATGATTACCTGCAAATTACTACTAAAGTGGTAACTCAGCTGATGCTGGTACAGGCAATAATGTAGTCATAGTTGTCTTTATTCCGTGATGTACAAATCCTAAAGAGTTTATTAAAAATAGTCAATAAACATACTTTCAGAATGTTCCATGAAGTCTCACCTTCCTGCATGACTGCCATTTAGATTAAAAGGTTTGGTGAAAAACTGAGAATTTTGAAATGCAGACCAGTGACTGTTGGCATCCTCTCTCCTGTGTCTTGACTCAGGACAAATGATTGATCTGCTTTTCAGAATGCTTGCATAGACTTTCAGGTTTTTTTGTAAATTTTTCATCCAGTTTAGGATGGTGAGGGAGAGGATATTTTTTGAAGCTATCTGAAAATGAGGTCTGTTGAGAAACACCAAACACCTTCACCTGCTAAATAGATATATACATATAATTTTCACTTATATTTAGAATATCTCTTTCCATTTGCTTTATGAGATTTCTCTGACTGTCAGAAACCCAGCATTTTCAAATTTATGGAGGTCTTTTTTTACCTAGGACTAAAAGAAGTCAGAGAAATTTCAGCTGTGGGTACAAAAGTACTTCTTTTGACAAACTTCACAGATACACGGATGTTCCCATTAGGTAGCAGAGCTGAATAGTTTTGTGACTTCAGAATAATTAACTTTTTGTTTGTCTGTATTAATGTGGCATTCTTATTTATGTTACATGGTAACTTGGATGGAGGCAGCTAAAATGTATGTCAAAGATATGAAGGGAGGCCAGAGAGGGTCACAAAGATGACCAAAGTGCTGGAGCACCTCTCCTGAGAGACTTGGGCTTGTTCAGCCTGGAGAAGGCTCTGGGGGAGACCTTAGAGCACCTTCCAGTACCTGAAGGGGACCTACTGGAAAGCTGGAGAGGGACTGGTTACAAGACCAGGGAGTGATAGAACTTGGGACTTAAGCAAAAGAGACAGATTTAGATTAGATATTAGTAAGAAATTCTTTACTGTGAGAGTGGTGAAGCCCAGAGAAGCTGTGGCTGCACCCTCCCTGGCAGTGTTCAAGGACAGGTTGGATGGGACTTTGGGTAACCTGGGCTGTGAAAATATGAACTGCAAATATAGCTGAAATATTGCTTTTAATTAACGCTGCTTGCTTGGGTTTTCTCTGAAGCAGGTTGTGAAGACCATAATTAATTTAATTTAAAAATTAAATGCTTCAGTTGAGAAGCTTAGTGGTATGTATAGCGTGTCCAGGTGGCTGCCTAAGGCAGGTGATTGTTTAGATGTTATGAGCTGTGAGACATCTGCGTAAGCAAAACCCCAGATTAGTCAGGTTGGACTGAAAGCGTGAGTAGTCCTTTCAGCTGTAACTTTCTGTCATTAATACTTCACAAAATTAGTAAGACATTTGAAGACAAGAAGTGGCACCACAGATGTGTTATATTAGCTTTTGGACACAGTCCAGTGAGACTGACATGTCTAGCCTGGTCCTGGGAGATACTGGTTCTGTATCACAAAACTATGAAATCTGACCAAATTCAGTGCAGGCGACAGACTCCTCCCTGCAGAGCTCGCTTGTAGTCTGTCACAGAGACCTGGACAAGGGAGATCCAGGCAGACACCAATTAGTGATTCCTGTCATGGTACGTACGTACCCTGTGCTTGTGTGGCTCTAGCGGCACTGGTATTATTTAATTGAGCCTGACACTCTTTTTCAAAGAGGGACAAACCCGATTTTTTTAGGACTGTAACTTATTTGATGCCAAGTTCAAAACCTTTTATTTTTGTCTTATACAATGACCTTTGAGAACAATATGTCATTTGAAATTATATAGCTCGCTTCCCCTTTGTAATCACTCTTGCATCTTTTTGCTGTTTCTTTTTTTTCCAGACTGGAACAAACGGATTGAATACAAACCTGGCTCTGGCAGCATGCCTTTGTTTCCCAGCATTCATCTAGAAACATGTGATGGACCAGTTTCCTCAATACATACCACCATTGAATTGCAGACCAATTACATTGGAAAGGGCTGTGATCGTGAAACATACTCAGAAAAATCTCTGCAGAAATTATGTGGTATGGATATGGCTTCCAGTTGATATAATATTTTTCCAGATAAAGCACCAGTTCCTTGTGGCCTGTAAGAATGCAAATGTGGATTTAGCTTAGCTGGTTCATTTTGGATTGTAGCAACGAAAATGAAGTGGGGATATTTGACTGGTGCTCCATTCCTCTTTTCCATTTGTCATCTTTTTCATACTTTCTCTCTGCTTTGCTTTATTTATTTCTCTCCTGCTCCTATTTTATGTACTCGCTCTCACTCCTCATTCCACCCCTTTCTCATTCTTACTTCCCTCTGCTACTAATACTAGTGTGACAGTTCAGAGAAATTTCAAGTATAGATTTGCCGTCAGGATTTTAAGATAATTGAATCCCCGCTTTATGTTTCAGTCTTCCTGACTCAGCTTTCTGTTCTGCTGCTAATACTGTGCCAGAATAAAAACAAACAAAAGGTAAAGGGACATTTGGGGCAATCTCTTGAGCAAATATATTTGAGGAACATGAATTTCAGAAAAGTTGTGTCCTGGTGGAAAAACATTTCCTAATTATCTTCTTCCCTTTTCCAGGTTTTTGCTAACTTGATCTAAAAGATGCAAACAGATTTTTAAAGAATAAATGCTTGAGGACACTACTGTACTTCTGTGACTTTAAGATTATGTGTACGGCAAAGCAATGGCCACAAATTCAGCCATTTAGCTTTTGCCTTTTGAGATCTGCTGTCTCTCCTCCTCCTCGGAAATCCTGTCATTACATCCTGTCATTAGAGTCCTTACCTGAAGCCCTGATGATGTTAGAATATTGATGCTCTTCTTCTCCAAAGTGTCTCTCTATCTGGCTGCTGTAAGAGCTATGGTAGCAAGTGTACAATTTTTTTGCATTTAAATGTATGGATTCAGAGTTGTGGTGCTCTGGTTTGTGGCCTATGTTTGCTTTGATAACCACACAACAGTGTTGCACATGTGGTAAGATCAATGTGCTAACTGTTAAGAAATAATTTTGAAGAACAATTTTCAGCTAGTTTTACTAAATTATTAAAAATGGAGAGCCAATTCCCAGGGAAAAATAGTTTGCAGTTATGATTACCAATTACTTGTGGAGACTGGACAAAGTGAGGTAAAGGTGAATAAGAGTAGTAACACTCTCATAAACTCTGAATATTTTCAACATGAAAATTGCTTAGCTAAGAGAAACAGTCATAATATTAATCCTGTATATTAGTCCAACTGACTTGGATCCTAGAAAAGCAGGAGAAAACCCATCTCCCAACAATATGCATCTTCACAATGTTCACAGAATCACAGAATTATGTTAATGACATTAAAGTAGTCAATGTTAAGTAATTAATGGTTAAATAAGACTATGTGGCCTATTGGAGACATGATTTCATAAAATACTATAATTTTGAAAAAATAAGCATGTTATAGCTAAACTCAAGTACTTTTGCCTCCTCTAAGAACCTGCAGTAAAAAGAACATCGCTATGCTTGTTACAGACATGAGGTGTAAATGGCACAAATGTTCAGAGATTACTACATACAAGATCTAAACCACCAAATGATCACATTAACATAAACCACTGATATCAACTATATCTGACAATATCAGCATTCTAGTCATAGAACCAGAAGTAATTAACTTCTGCTGATGTAGAGTTCCTCAGTTGAGGGAGGTTGTACAAAGTCTAAGGGGTTTGGTTTGCAGACGGGAGCTTGACTACCTTACCTGCTGACAAGCAGTAGAAAAGAGAATGTCAAGTCATTGTCTTTTTCTCATGAATAAACTAGATGCCTCCCAGTTCTACTCCAATCTTCATTCATTGTCTGCACCATGCGTAGGCCTAAGCTGGTGAAAAACAGAATGATGAAAAACATTTCAGCAGTTCTGTCAATGCCACTGCAGCAGTTGCAGGAAGCCTTTGAGCAGATGGACAGTTGTGCTGTTTCACATAACTGAATGTCTAGTTTTTACTCAGCACACTGTGAAGGAACGGAATGTAAAGCCCTTGAGGAAGTAGAATGTAAAAATGTAAATTGGAGGAAAAATTCTTACTGCTGAAAGAACATACATTTTGTTCAGGGTTTCAATATCTTCATAGGTACAAGCAGAACATATAGGGTAGAAATGTGTAATAGGACCTTGATAAAATTTGTAAATGAACTCTTGATTGGAATTGCATTTGGACTGGCTTACACTACGGTATTTAGTGTTTACTCCCATCCTTAATCTAAAAAGAACTCTTACGAAAGCAGGTTAAATTATTTCCAGAAATCAGTATCCTCCCAGATGTGAATTTATTGTATCTAAAAGTTGGGTGAATAAAAACTTTGAAAAGGAAGAAAGCTTTTTTTTTTCTTTCTACCCGTAAAGCACTGTGTGACTACAGAGAGTGTAGAGCCGTGCAATCACAAATATTCATCTGTGCTGTATAAAATGCAAGATCCTCTCTCTGTAATTAAGGACTCAGTTTATAAATCCTGTGTTCATTTCTTCATTTATCTGTTGGAAATCTAGAGAATTCAAATGATCATGGCAGTGCATTAAAATTAATTTTTTAGATGACAGATGGTTTAAATCTGCCTTTCAATAACCCAGTGATTTGTACTCACTTTGATGGCTAAGGTAGGCAGTTTACATGATCAAATTACACTTGAGTCATTTTAAAGTCAAAGAGTTATTAGTGTTATGCCTCAAAGCATTTTAGTAAGCATTTTTTCACTTTTTCATGTGACAATAATAAAAATAAAGACTGTATAAAAGACACAATTAGACTGTAAAAACATATCCAGAATAAATCTCACTAAAATAAAAATAACCAGTTAAGAGTCCTAGAATATGGTGGAAAGATGACTATGGCATTGTATTTTTTCCCCCTAAATGTAGCTAAAACAAAAAACAATAGGGTTACAAATTCTCACATATGGCAGCTGGGAAACTGAAATAATGAAACAGTGAGTATCAGATTCAAGGCCATGCTCCAGCCCTCTTTGTTTAGCCAGGGCTGAGTAGCTTTGCAGGAGGTTCAAAGAAAGTTGTTGATCTGATTGAAAATTAATACTTTGGACTTCCAACTAAGCCAGCAGTCAGGTCCAATTCAGCAAGCAGCATCAGTATGTGATTAGCCTGGCACAAATCAGGGTATGGAGAGGAGTCAGTTGCTTGTGAAAACAAATACAAGGGTACTGTACAAAACTGTACTCCTGAATTATACTGGAAGCATTTTAGAAGAAAAGGGCATCAGCCCTGACATTCTGGAAGGGCACTGGTCCAGTAGTATGCTAAGACTCTTCTGGGAACGCCTCCAGATACATCCTGTTTGTATTGCTTCAGGTCACTATATCTACATGGCTGAGCAGCTTGGGATAGTGTTCGGATTTGTTAGGATCGGAAAACTACAATTTCTTCCAGCTAAATCTCCCAAGCACATAATCCAATAGCTCTTCTCAGGGCAGGATTAACACATGCTAACAGAATGAGGCTCCAAAGTAACCCATTCATCTCCATAAAAAGATGGGCAGATAAAATAGAACTCATAGAGCTTGGTGCTGATTGCCCAAATGCTTTTACACAAGCCTGACCTTGTCTTGGGAAAATAACGTAGTATACTTAAGCACCTTGTTGAATCACAGTTTAAGAAACATTGTGAGATTCATACCAGTGGAAAAGTAGATCTTTCCAAAATTTTACTGCCAGATTAGATAGTCAGGGATGAAGCTTCTGTAATTTACCTAGTGTAATTATGTCCCCATTTAAAAACATATTTATTTTTAAATACATCACTGTGCAAGCAATTTCTCTTCCTTCTGTAAGTTTAAAAAATGTTAATAAGAATTAACAGAAAAGGAAACTGAGTGAGAAAATTATGGTTTTACTTGTGTTCTGTGCCAGTAATTATTTATTTTTAGTGGCTTAAATTAAAAAAAAGTATCACAAATTGTGCCACCTGTACAAATTGAGTTTGATGTATTCCTGTTGATAACAGCTGTGCATTAAGCAATGCAAGGTGCTTTGTTACCCAGAATTAAAATTTGTAAAATAAATGTAATTTGTCGTTATATCTCTCTGTACTTTCAAAGCTTATAGGTCTTAGGATTAAAGTTGAACTATCACTTCAAATAATCTCATTTTACAGTAACAAATTTTTAATAATTGTCTAAGAATTTCAGTTGCTGAACAACATGAATGATTTCATATCATTACTGCAATACTTTATTAAAAATCCATAGGGTACAATTCCATACCTGCTTAGAATTTTACACTCCTGCAGAGGGTTGGGATCTTTATTTATCTCCTTGTAAGTTGAAGGAGAGTGGGATGTCTTATTAGTGTCTAGTTTGGGATTTTTTTATTCAGTTGTAGTTTGTTCATCTTATTCATACTTGATAAAGCATCGAGAATACAAAGATTGTGCTTTTTACTCTGGCGAGCACGTTTCTGCTCAGTGCTATCTTTCAGAAGCTATGTAAAGGCTCTGAGTAGATCATTATTGGTTTTAGAAGTGTCTGACAATCATTTAGATGTAGAAAACAGAGCTGTAAAAAGTTGTGATGTTCTATTGGATCTTGGTGCTGCAGTTTTCTATTTCAGGTTGGTTTAGGTTTGGTTTTTTTTTTTTTTCCAATGAACTCTAACAAACAAGTACTGTGTAGCTGGGGAGCACTTTGTGAATAATTCACTTTTCAGTTGAGGGAAAGTTAATCTGAATTGTGATTACCACTTAAAAGTCTTAAGTATGTCTTAGGCAGAACACATGGATTTACAACCACCATGTAACGTATCTTCCAGAAGCTAACATTAAAGTGGTATCATCTATTTTAGATTGAACAGTCTGTATGCACTGATTGTTCATACTAATCTGACTGTGAATAACCATGGCTACCTACTGGCTGTCAGGAGCCTTGTCCTACATTCATCCCCGCTGCATTGTATTTTGCAACACATCATCCCCACATACCTTGTATCTCCATGCTACAAGGAAAGGAAGATGTGAAGCTTCCCAGCTGGATGTAGATGGTTTCAGTCTAGTCCTAGCAATTCTTGAAATAACTGAAGAAATTTTTTAATCAATGAAAATAATGAGAAGTTTCAAGAAAGATAACCTGAAAATATTTTATTTAGCTTCTGTGCAGTATATTCAAGCTAGAGAACTTTTACTGGCTCACTATGGTTAGCATTATATAATCCCTGTGTGATTTGGCAGTGAAGCGAGTAGGACCATTTGGGTAGTAAAAATAATCTAAAGCTTGTGAATCAGACCCTTGGCCTATATTAATCTTCACAGCTTTTTCATTCGTTTCTCATCATGTTATTCATTATGCATCTTTTGCAGGAGCTTCCTCAGGTGCCATTGACCTGTTACCATCTCCCAGTGCAACAACTAACTGGACAGCTGGGCTTCTCATGGACAACAATGACCTGATTTTTAAATTTGATGGAAAGCAAGGAGCCAAAATCCCAGATGGAATAGTCCCGAAGAATTTAACTGATCAATTCACCATCACTCTGTGGATGAAACATGGACC
Organism: Heliornis fulica; assembly: GCA_013399135.1. NCBI lineage: Eukaryota > Metazoa > Chordata > Aves > Gruiformes > Heliornithidae > Heliornis > Heliornis fulica. The sequence goes on from VXBZ01008987.1 coordinate 1,294,377, forward strand.
TAGTCCAGGATTAAGAGCTGAGAAAGAGACTATTCTCTGCAACTCTGACAAGACAGGTGAGTCTGATCATTGAAAAAATGCTTGGCAAAGGGTGTAAAAAAGTTAGTTACCAAATTTCCTTGGTTAATTTGGTGTGAAAAATAAAAAGTTACTAAGCTGGGGAGATGCACTCTAAACATTGCTGAATTGATGGCTTATTGAGGTGACTGGCATCTACCTAAATTTCAGCAATGGTTATTTTCTTGGATAAGCTATATGAACACATCTGTATGAATTTAGAGGAATTAATTGATAAAATACATACATTAGGATCATATTTACTTAATTTGGGAAAGCAGCTCTAATTCTTCACTGAAGCTAATTAGATTAAATATTGATTTGGATTTTATTTTAGTTTTGATATAATGCTTCCACGTCCAAAATGAATACAGTGTAATTTGGGAAGATGCTTACCATATGTGGCTTCCTTGAGTACCATAATGATCTATGATAATTGAGGAAAGTAAATTCTTTTGGTGGTTTTTATTTCGCTGAGTTTTGTCATTCACCTAAAGAAAAGTGTTGATGTTAGTTCAGACCCCTGATTGTCTCTCCTTTCAGAGATGAATCGACACCACTATGCCCTGTACGTGCATAACTGCCGATTAGTATTTCTGTTGCGCAAAGACTTTGATCAGGCTGACACCTTCCGTCCTGCGGAGTTCCACTGGAAACTGGATCAGGTATCTGGTTTTCTCTTCTCTATAACCCATTCTTCTCTTCATCTCCTTTAGAAATCAAAGATCAAAAGCAAATCCTAGCAAAATTGCCTTGGGACATCAGAGGACTATTGCAGTTATGTTGCAACTTGTAACTGTTAGGACTCTAATTGGGATCCACATAAAAAAGGAATAAATGAGTTAACTTAGTTGAGTCATTTAGTGCAGTAGTTTTTTTTTAATGGAGTAATTTTACAGTAAGTAGAGGTTTTATATCCTTTGGTAATGGATAGAGATATAATATTGCATATACTTTCCTAAAAGTTTTCCATTTATCATTTAAAAAAATCCTCTTTATCAGCACAATGGAAGTGATAGAAACCTTCTCAATAAAGAGTATGCTGACACACAGAAAGGCATTTGTAATATATTGTAAATCTAATCTGTAGACTTTTACTTTCATCTACTGTGCTGTATGTAATTTCTCCTTATTATGAAGAGTATATCACAAGGAAATTATTATTGAAGAGATAAGAGTTGTCTTTCATAGATTTATTAATGCTAAGCAGAATAAGGATCATTTGGATGAAAGAACACAGACTTCAGCAAAGTAGTATTTTCTCAAAGCAACTCTCTTCATGTCTTTGAGTCCAAACTAAAAATTGAAGATGTAGATATAGGAATAGTTTTCCTATAAACTTTCCTAATTTACCTTCAAAATACATATTAAAAAATGATCTTTCTCATGATTATTAGATGAATGTGATAAGAAACCATGTGATCAGCATAGCACTTGCTCTTCGTTTCCATTAACCAGTTTGGAATTGGTTTTGGCTGCACTTGATATGAAATCTCACAGTGTCTAGAGAAGGAAAAATTTACATTAAATCACATTGAAGATGTCAGTTAATGCTTTTCTGAGTGCTGAAGATGGATTTGTGTCTCTAAACTGTTTACTAAGCATCTAAATTAATTATACAGGGTTTATGGAAGGTATTTTGAAAGTTGCACACTATCCTAGCAATGAGAAATGACCAGTGTCCTCTCAATAAATGAAACTTGTGTGTAACTCAAGTAATTTAGCCATGACAAAATACTGGAAAAATCTGCTGTCAAAAATAATTTTCCTTTGATGGGTGATGTATTTGATTGTGTGAAATAATGTTTTCATCTGTATTGCTATCTATAAATTATTCTTATTCTGCTTTCTCCGCATCATTTCCATACTTCTAAAAAAATAGGAAAAATGACAAACTGGAAAGTAAAGAAGAGCTAATGTCTTCCCATTTATTTTTTATTTCTTATATGACAAAAAAGACAGTGTATCCTGAATTATTATTTTTTTTTGGAACATGTAATTTTGTGTGTGATTAGCTTTGCACTGAATTTGATGAGTGTCCATGTTATTGACGAGCAGTGTATGCTCTATTTCTATTTTTATAGTATTGCTTTCTTACAGAAAATGCTTCCATCTCAGGTATCTATTTCTGGGTGTCTGCTGATTTGAAAATCTGCATGGATCTGAGAATGTTTCAAAACTACATGCTATAACTACATGTTAGTGTATCTAGTTAAGTACAAGTGCTATTTTTTCTCTAAGGGATAAAGAATACCTTGGGTAACCCTTCAGGTTTTGTCTGAAATTAATAAACCTATGAGAATTGCACCAGTAGAAAACTTCTCACATCTTCATCTGACATTTACCCAATATCTGGTGACAGGAGCTCATTGTGATGTAAATCCTAAAGGAACCCAAAGGTTTCAACTAGGGATGGCTCAAGAAGTCCTTGGTTGTATTTTGAGATTCAGGGGATTGTACTCTTGAGTTATGTTATGAGGAGGAGTTAGTTTTTTGGAGCTATTGCCACAAGAGCATATGCTAAAGGCAGTCCAGAGTGATGCTTGACTCTTTGTATGCAGGTAATCATTTATGTAATCTAAAGTATTCTCCTAACTTGCAGCACTACAGAAAAGTTGAAGTGCAGTTGGGTGCTGAAAGGAGCACCTTCCTAACTACATGATGGAAACTTGAGAGAGAAAAGATTTTTTTAGGTCTGATCATCCATTTCCTTTCTTTCAGCTACTGTCAACACATTTCCACAGTAAATTTTCAGCTGCCCTTTCCAGCTGAGAAAGAATGGAAGATTAAAATATAAATAAAGTTTGTAGTGGATTGTGTGACCAGGCTTCCATGATGGTTAATGTCTATTATCACAGTGATACTGTTGTAAGTTTTGCCATGGAGGGATCTGATAAAGATTGCTTCTTTACCTTTTCTTCAATGCTTATCTGGCCTGTATGGTAAAATAAAAGAAATAAAATAAAACATATGTAAATAATGGTCAGGTAAGAAATTTGCATGGTTATGAAGACAAGGCAGTCAGAAAATTTCACTTCAAAGTGGTAAAATTATGCAAGCTTCTAACTGTCTATCTGCAGTGGTCTAACTTAGAAAGCCCAGGATACATTAAAAACAGCAAAAAAAGCAAGTAGCATCCCATTACAAAGTCTTCTAGATCTCACAATGAAAAGAAGCTAGGGTTAGATTTTTCAACAGTAGATTAAGTGCTCTAGACTTCTGAAAATCCTACTTGGTCATTATTTTCATATTTACATACTGAAATACCTTTGGAAACGTCACCTTCAGAACTTTTCATTCTGTAGTAGCATATCCTCAGATTCCTTGTGTTTTTCAGAAAAGCATGGGAATTGTGTCTAGCTGTGGCAGTTTCTCATCAGCTCTGCACTGTGATATGAGATGCTGAAGACAGTATTGAGTATCATATATGGCTCTGGAAGCCAGTTCAAGAGTTGGTACCAAGCACAGCCATAGAGTAAAACATGCCAGAGTGCTTTATTGCTGACCTCACTTTATATTTCAAACACCAATGCATAGCTTGTTTTTCTGGGAGGAATAGAGTGACCTTGGAACAAAGTGAAGCACAAGCTAGTAAAATAATTCCTTCTTCTTAATGTACAGTAGTAATATTCATTATACCAGCTGCTTTGGGCTCTACCTAGTCCACAAGACTTTTATTCTTTCAAGGCACTGTCCAAGAACGTGAGCTTATCATTGTTAAAAATTTAATTTCTAGACCTCGTTTCTGTGGTGGTCTGTCTTACAGTCTCTATTCTGGGTTGAATACAGTGAGTCACATAACATTTTATGTTACTATATAAACTACACCTGAGCAGTGCATCTGGCTGGAACACAATGCAGTCATCATAACTGTCATTCATAGTAAGCATCTGAAACCTCTGTGTAGTAGTGGCTGCGTAGATAGCTCTGGGAAGACTATGTCTTTCAGCTAGACATAAGTATTTATTCTCAGTATGGTTTTTGGTGTATGTAGCCCTATTTGTTACATTAAAAATAATGGACTTGCCTAGGCTAATTTAATGCTTATTGTGCTTAGGATGCATGAGCTGAGAGTGCCATGGCCCTGGGTGTATGTGCCTTTAGTACTGAACTGCCATACGTGGGGTGAGGATGTCTGCAAAAAGTGCTAGTAATCAGAGGTAACAGATTTTCAACTGAAGGTATTCTTGTTGCTTGTAAGAATCACAAGGTGGGGAAATTGTAAAGTTTGGGTTTTGCCTCCGACTTTCATCCTTTAGGAAATGAAGCATCTTAGCAGTGAGACAATCGGTAAGAAAAGGATGGAAAGAACCAGGTTAGAGAAAAATCAGTGTCAGGTCTCTAATACATGCTGTGTAATAAAACCTGTGTGGTGTTCCCAAACAACTGCCACAGCTGCCTGATTAGAGGTGGTTCCTTCCTTTCACTTACTCCATTTTCCATGCCGTGCAACTCTTTCCTTTTTTTCAGAATCATGGCCTTCTTTTCTATGTGTGTTTCCTATCCAAATGTTTAAATTGAGTATCCTGGTATCTATTTTCTCATACTTAGCTATAATACACTTTTTAAACCTGAGCATCTATTACAAAACTTGTGTCACCAGTGTCAGTAAGAGGCACCTAAATCATTATCCAGCTGTCTCAAAGGAATAGGTACGTAGATGTGATTTTAAATTTATTATTTAGACAGCCAAATATAAAATTGGCCCATCTAAGAATAACATGAAATATAAAACCCGAGTGTTTCTGTTTATTCTGAGAAAGCTGTGAGGATTTATGTTAGAGTTCTATTGGGAAGCTTATATACTTACATGCTCACCTTAAAGATGTGTGACTGATTTCAAGAAAGTGGTCAGGGAATAACTGCACAGGGGATGGCTGTGGTGGGGCCATAACTTTGAACTCCATACAGCATAGAAGTACCCTTGGAGACTCGGGATTGGTGAACTTCTTAACTTCCAACTCTGGTAACGTGTATACTAGAAATTGAGTTCTGTGGAAATCAGCTGGAAAACATTCATTGATTTTAACAAGAGCAGAATTTCATCCTAGAGATGTTAAAAAAGAAATAATAATCAAGCCTCCTCACTTCTTTTTCTTTCAATACAATGATATTTCCAACAGCACTTCAGAGAGCTCTCTTGGCAACTCTCTTGTAAAAGTTCAAACTAGTGCCCCTTCCCTTCATTTTCATCTGCAGAAAAACCTCTTTTGATCCTTGGTTTTCTGCTATAAGAAGTGACAATTCTTGTGTGTTCCCCATTTCTAGGTAAGAGTGGGAACTCCCTCCCCCAGTTTTGATCCATTTTAACTGTTGTTTTCTATAGCCTATACAGATCCAAGTCAAAATAATGGTTTGAATAATGAACCAAGGCATTCAAGCCTTTGGTGAAAGTAGAAAACATAGCATTAAATAACACAATACATAATGTATTTCATATTTTTCTCATACTAATATTGAGGATAGTCAAGCCAAAAGGTATTTTTCCTTCCCCTAAATCAAGAGAATAGGAACAATTTTTTGAGTTGGAGAAGGGATCATAGTCAGGCATTGAACATTTTTTTTTATGTACTGTTTTTTATTCACAATGGCAAATTATATTCTGTTTTATAGCAACGTTATCGTCCTGAAAATAGTCTCCTAGCCCACAGGCAAAATTGGTATTGATCCCCTTCAAAAACAGGGAATGCACTGCATGATCTGGAGTCATTCTAAGTCAGCAAAAAATAGATAAACATGCAGAAAGTTACTGTTTCTTTTCTGAGATGAAATAAATTGCTTTGAATAATCCAAAATAAGCCTGCAGTGCTTTTCATTGTGGAAAAGCTGCACACAATTACTTTCATAATAGGAAGTAGAGAAAGAGGTTTAGATAAATCTGAACATGACGCATCTATCCCTGTGTATGCACATAGGTGATGAAGGATGGAGGCAAGGCCTCCATTTGCATTTAACCACTTCACTGACCACACACAATAGGGTCTTCTACTTTAGAAAGCAGCCTTGTCCAGCCAAGTCCTTCATCCCTGTTTGCTTTTTCAAATAAGCTGCTGTGCGAGGACATGATAGAGCAGGATCTGACTTTTGAAGAAATAGATTTCACATACAAGGGCAAAATGAAAGGGATTCAATATTTTGACCTTTTCTTAGTTAAATTAGCTATTTTAATTAAATTGCAACATTTATGAGAGAAGTTGTTCTTACGTGATGGATGTTTAGAAATTGTTACATTTTTTATTTTTCAGCTATTTTTAATTTTTGTATTTTAAACAGTCTCTGATTTATCAGTTATGCCAACACAGTTTGCACAGAGAATATACAGACTGTTCTGAAAACACTGCTGAAGAGCAGGATCTGTGTCTTGTCGGTTTCCTAGAGCTTCTATGTTGTTTGTAGAACAAGAAAAACAGGTTGGCTTTGGAGCATTCAGGTTGTTTTTAAAGTATTTCACAAAGGTAGGCTTGATGTCATTATCCTTCCAAATACAGGTTAGGAGATAAATAATCTGTGTATTAATAAATAAAAATGAATTTATCTGTGAGTGTGAGCTGTTTATTCTAGCCTTGGTTTCTGAATGTCCATGGTTCAGGAAGAAAGTGTGGTGGTGTTTTCCCATTGATGTACTTTTCACATCTGGTTATTCTCTTGGCAATAGCAAAGCCTAGAAATGCATATGTTTAAGGGCACAATGAACAATTATACAAACACGCATAACTGAGCATCTTTCTAGTTACAGAGTGAAAAAATAAGCATAGAGGGCTGCCTAACTGCAGTCATCATGTATTACTGAATTGACATGCTTGCTTGATGCAATTTAGCAACAAGAAAGGTGGATTATAATAGAATTATTTTATCATGAACATTCTAAGGATCTAATTTACTAAGACACATTGAATTTATAGCGTAACAGCACAAGGACTTGCAGCTACAGTACGTAATCAGGGCTTTCAGGTGCTTTCTCTGTCAGTATGATTAAGCAATTTCATTATTTAAAGCTGTAATTAAGCCATCCATATATTTGAAACCTATTGTGAAAATAAGTGCTACACATTATGAGTTTCAAGGCTACAAAAGCAGCTCACAGCTTGTGTGCAAATTAGTTTGCAAACTCTTAGGAGTCACTGCAGAGTTGTCAGAATGCAGCAGTGAATATACATTATATAGAAAGGTTCTTATTTGAAAGCTGAATACCTTATTTTATAATGCACTTATTTTTTTGCACCCAATAAGGCAAGAATCAAAATCCTCATTCCAGGGGTTTTTTTCACCGTGCTATGGGAAGGCTAGGTATGACACATAGGTGGTTCATGAAGCTCATCATTGATTACTGAAGTCTGCCAGGTTGGTGACTGTGAAAGCCACCTCAGGGTGTGCATTTCTGTGAGGCTGAGTCTCTTGTTACCAGGGGAGGTTGATAGACACTTGGGAATTGCATGGTTTTGCAGAGAAAAGTCTTTTAGCAAACATACAAAGCAGAATTAGCAGTAAGAAGGAATCTTGCAGGGCTCAAGTACAGGCTAGTTAGAGCACAATATTAATAACATGAAATTGGAGCAAATGAAATAAAATGGCAGATCACATTAAGGTCAGCTTCAGTGAACTCAGTCTGTCTACCACATGCAGCAAACTGAATGGAAATCTTCCTTTGTTGTATTGTTGTCCATAAATGCAAGTTGTTAGTAGACCAGGAAACTGAAGCTTACATAAATCAAATTCTCTTCTACTGAAATGTGCATTAAAAGAGAACTAGATCTTGATATACTAATCCTCTCTTTTTATATTTTTACACATTAAATTTTATTTTCTTACATTTATTATTTGGATTGTAGCGGATGTACTTGATGCAACCTTGGCAGAGATGGACTTTACGTCCTCTTAAAATTCCTACCAGCCTTGTTTTGTGTAACTCTCTTATATTTTCAAAATGTATTATTATGCTTGCTAATAGTTTAATGAAACTTGTACCAGGAAAATGTGAAAGTGACCGTATTAACAACTTCACACCTAACACTGCCAGAGACAGTTAGCTTCTGTATGGATTTGTCAGTTCTCATTATACCACCTCCCTAAATCATCAAAAATGGTTTTCTTATTTGCAGAACTCTTGGGATGTATTAGGAATGACTGTAGTGGATAAACTAAATATTTATGATTCACCTGATTTTGAAGAAAGATCAATTTCACACAGAGCTTCACTTTTTTAACATATTGATTGTTTTAAGACAGACTTAAAAAACAATTTTTGTATTCACCAGACTTTCAGGAGAATTGAGATCTATCTTTCAACATCATTGAACTGTTACTATATTAGTGGGCTTATTTTCTGCAGAAAGTAAAAAAATCCCGAAGGCTGCATTAAGCATCTGCAAAGCTTATAAGCCATTTCCTCCACTGGTGTGAATCTGCCCCATTGTCCTCAGTGCAATTGTTTCTGCACTGGCTGAGAATCTAAACCTTTGCTTTCTCACCACACAAATACTACACTCTGTAAGCACAAAGGGAATGTCAGCTGCTTTTTTAAAAAGTCAGGCTAACTGTACAGTTTTTTAATTCAGTGCCACCAATTAGAAATTAAGTCTTCAGAATGTGCTTGGATCCATGAGCTTTGACAGAGCATGACAGAGCCAGGATTACTTCAAAATTTAAGATTAACCACTGTCTCATGCCTGATCATGCTACTAATAATTGTGAATCCATTTAGAGTTTAGTGGTATTATTAGTGTGGGGTAGAATGTGGAAATCCTTATGAATAATGTCATTTTTTACTTTAGAGTCGCACATCCATTGTGAGCAGGAAATGAACCCTACAGCAGCTTCCAGGCAGGCACAAGCAGGATCCTTGCTTGAATTTTCCATTAGCAGAAATTGTCTCCCAATGAAACTGAATGTTTCTAAACACATTTGAGGTTAAATATTGCACCATGATTGAATCATAATTTCAGGAAAATTACTGATGTGCTTTAATTTTATTACTGATAGCTGTAATATTTTTGTTAGCATTACTATTGTTCTTGGTATTTGCTTAAGTCATAAAAATCCCATACCAGCAAGTAAGTTTCCAGAATGACATACCTGTTGCACAGAGTTCTACTATGACATTATAGCATACCTTCCACGTGTTAAATTATCCTCACAGCAGCCAGGTTAAAGTCCTGTTCCTAATTTACTCATGCTGGCTCAAAAATAAATGAAAAGCTGCAGGCTGATGCACAGATCTTCTGAACCCTGAGCTGGTGTGCTTCCACAGACAGCTAATGGGTATTCGGGGTACTGGTTCCTGCATTTTTTCAAGCAGTTAGTCAGACTTCAGGGTCTCACTAAATTATTTTCCAATCTTACAATCATTGTTTTATTACAAATTCAGCCTTTTCCCTTTCAATTTGTTTACTTCAATTAACCTGTGGACACAAATTTGTTCAAAGCAATTTAGTGGTGTTGGTGTAATTGGATACACAGCCTTCATGGCATTTTTTATTCTTTGTGTAAGTGGCCTTGAACTCTTGCTGAGGCACCTCTGCTGACATCATTGGATTTGGATGCACTCCCAAGTAAGTGTTTGCTGTAATTCCTCATGACCAGCACAGAGACCTTGATTTCAAATTAAGCCTTCATTCTCTGTGTTCTGACTCTTCAGTGAATGTGCAGTAGCAGCCCATACTACTTTGTATGCACGGCAACGGGAACCGTCCAGTTTCCTTCAGACAACTGCTCTAAGAGACCTTTCAAATATCATACTTTGGTTCCTTGCAGTACTGTTCTTCCCTTCCTTGACTGTCACTTTCTAGCCCAAGTGGGCCACTTGTGTTTCAGTTTCAGAAATACACAGCCCTGAGCTGACATACCGTTTACATATGGACTTACCTTTAAATATTAAAGCAGTTGCAGTGGTTTTCATTAAACTAGCCACATGCTTGCATATAAGAGTCATTCTAGTTTGAGGTGCTTTTTTCATACATGTTCAGAGTTTGTTTTGTATAAGAATTCGGGCACCAAAAGTTAGCCCAGACCTAGATTTGTAGCTACATGAATCCCCAGATAATTAAAACACATCCATGCCTTTCTCACCCTACTTTGTTTTGTGTTACACATAGCAATGGCTTGAACTTACGGAAACACATTTAGCCCTGTAGAGTCTTACAAGATAAGGATTTCTGCAAAGCCTTTAATTGTTTGCCTTGGAATAATTCAGAAAAAAGAGAAAACCTGTTTAATTGTTCACCACATAGCTTTACATAAAAGCTCAGGCTATCAAGTATTCCTCTGATTTCTTACGTGCTCTTGGACTTTTCTTGGATATTCTGCCAGAATAATTATTTAAAACTGAAACAGTTTAATAGGACAGATGTGTGCTGCTTACTCAGTTGCAGAGCTGGCTGGAGGCCCAACAGGTATTTTGTCATGGTTTGACTTTAAAATTGAATGAGTTATCTAAAATTAAAAAAAAAAACCCTCATGTTATTATTGCAATTTCCAAATTTCAGTACAGATGGTCATTTTAATTATCAGCTAAGAAAACAAAATGTAAGCTTTCCTACATCGGATTATCTACTGTCTGTGTATGTATTTGTATGCATTGGGAGTGAAGATTATGTCTAGAGTAAGAGAGTATGAAACCTGCATGACTTCACACATTAAAGATGTTTTAACCTTGTGCACACAACTGGAAAATCAGAATACAAACAAGTCTGGTTTAGTAGCCAGAAGAACTGCAAATGTTTCTTTTCTGTCATTTTTTCAAGATGTCACACTTACTTTTCTGTCATTTTTTCAAGATGTCACACTTAAAGGTACATTATTAATATGTGTAGCCAGTGATGCTCTACTCTTAATCTAATCAGCAATGAGAATGCTACATAAAAATTAACAGTTCCTGTGCACCAAGGGAAGGGTGGGTGTGTGCTTGCTGTGCATTTGAGGGGAGGGCACAGCCCTATGCTGTCTGATGCTCTCACAGTTTCACTTTGATTGTTGGCTGCCCCAGAGAATCACCTTTTCTCTGATAATAAATCAGCTATGCTTTCAGCTGTGATTTTGGTGTGACAGATATAGTGCAAATGTAATTTCTCCTGTATTCACACCCTTCAGATGTGTTTAGTCATCATCAGGAAATGCTTGATTCACAAGCCCTTTCAGGAGCTTCAGAATCTTGTAGAGCTAAAATGTGAGAGGATAAAAAGTGTTAAATGAAAATACTTAAAGTTTATGATACAGAACATGTGTCATCATACTTCAAGTGTAAAAATAAATATTAAAGAAAAAGAAATCTCAAAAGGAGATACAGATGTCCAGGTATACAGATAGACAAGAGATGCAGGGTTACATATAAACATATGTCCTTTTTATGTATTTTTTTTATTTTAAATATTTTTTTCTCATAAGAGGCAAACCTGAGAATGTTTTTTTAAAAGCAAAGTCTTACAGTATGCCTGCCATTCATATCTGTAAGTTTGTGACTTATCTGAGTAAAAGCTAAAGGGAAGCACTTTTATGTGAACTTAATTTCTATAAAGTTTTCTGTACAAATTTATCAAAAAACTCAGCCATCTCACATCTTTTGTGTTCACAGCCTAGAAGTTAGGTTTCAGAATAAACATGAGTCCACGTATTTCCTGTGCAGTGGTATCAAGGAGCTCAGGCTTTGTGGTGCTACAGCGGATATTAATAACAAACAAAGCAGAGCAATCACTAGCCTTGGGCAAGTAAAGTAAATTTCGAGATAGTAGTGTAATAACACGTGGGTATCATTAATTAATATTTCAAATGTTATGAAGTTGCTAAGTGTAATTGCCTATATGTCATGCTGTAGACACATAAATAACCAAATTTTGATCTCAGTTTCATTGTTTAGAAGGTGATACAACTGTATGTCTCATACCTGAAAAATTCCTAGTAGCTGTAGTATATAGGGAATGTCAGAAATTCTACATCAAAGTCTCGAATTAGACCTTGTGTTTTCACTTAACTTATGAATTATCTATCTATTTGATTTTTCTTTGTATGGTCATAATTGCTATTTAATGGTAATGAAGAATGCTATGAAAGATGCTTATTGGTGTGTGATCGCTTCATAGACTTTTTTTTTTTGTTATCTCTGTGTGTGCTTAATCTGTTTTATACATTTATTATAGATTGATTTTTGGGTTCAGACCACTATTTTTGAATATTTCCAGTCCCTGAACTGAATGCAACAGCAAACACTAAAAAGTGTTGTCGAACATGAACTGAAGAAGCAAGGCAAATTCAATCTAATCCTCCCCAAGAGGAGTACTGCCTTTTAGAAAAGCATAAAGCTGGCTCCTGAGTCTAACTGAGAGTGTTGGAAAGGAGAATAGTATTGGTGAAGCAACAGGATATGTTGAATATAAGGATCTCTGAATCTTATGAGAAGGAAATACAGATGAATATAGGGATGAGGGAGAAAAAGAATGATAGGAAGAAGGAGAAAATGAGAAAAGATAGTTTGATGCTGCCATACTGGTGTCTGTGCTTTGTTTTCAAAGATTTTTTTTTTATTTTCTTTAACAGAAGAATCACATGATATTATTTTGGGAAAAGCAAACTGTACTGCTGAGATACCTGAGAAGAACTGAGTCATTTAGTATCTGCCATGCCTTCTCTTCATTGTGAAGTTGCCATCAGCAGAAACACAACAAAATGAGAAGGAACAAAACTGCAGATAAATAAGAAGCCTTATTTCTTTTTTGCCATTCAGGGAATCACAAAGAAGTATTGGATAGGTAGATTCATTTTGAAGGAAGTTTTACTTTCAAAATTAATCCTAAATTACTTTCTGACCCTGCCAAAGGTTCTAAGGCTGTTAGGAGGGAATATCTGCTCTTGTTCTGTATGAATTGGTTTGGCTCTACTATAGCATACATCAGGGGATCATATTGGACTTTTTATTGTCAGTATTCAGATCTGGTTTATTCTTTTTTTCTTTAAAAAGGTCATACACAATTTTGCAAGCAACTGAACTATTATTACCACATTTTTCCAAACATAAAAAAGCATCATTTCCTATGTTTGTTCGTTGTTTGTTGTTTTTTTTAAATAAAACCAGTTGTCCTTTTTCTAGCATTAGTAATTTTATTTTAGTAAGATGTCTGTAATCTAGTAACCATTATCCAACTAGCAAACCAGTGCTTCCCAGGGAAAATTTCAGCCAGTTCAACTGTGAACATATGTTTGAACTTTTAAATAATTACTTTAATGACATCCATAAAACTTTTAGAGTTTGTCCACCACTGATATTGGAAATTTATTCCCACTGCCTATTTGCTTCATGTCCTAATGTCAACCCAAAACTGTCCTAGGATGCAGGCCCTCAATGCTGACTTGTTTCTTCCCATAAAAGCACTAAGAATATGACTGTGATTAGTACTGAAAGCAAGCTGTACACTGGCTAAATAACAACATTCCCTGGCAAAGTCACAAATACAGCTGATACCTAATTACCTCTGTATGGTATATAACATATAATCAGCCTGTCTGCAAAATGCCAGCTATGTAATTAAAGGCCCAGCAGTTACCATTTCAGTAAAGAGACTATGCATAATATTTGGGTTGTGTAATTTCCTGACTTATCTTCGGGTGTAAATACAGAAGCAGGGATATACAACCATTCCTCACTTCACATAAATTATTATGGTAGCCAAATATGACTCATTGCTACCTTTTATCTGCAATAAAAACAAAATAGCACTTGCATTTCTCTGCATTATGTCCTAATTGCAAGCTGAAACTGAAGTAAATACAACACTAATCTGTATAAGGAAGGAGCATCTGTTTCTTAGGTGTCTTTCTGCAGTTATAGCTACCTCCATCTTAGACTACAGCAATATTCAGAATTACTATAGCAATGGACTCCTATATGAATAACACTAAGGGATACTCTGGAGATACCCTCTCAATACAACGTGAGAGCTGTGTAAGAGCAGGAATTGTTTTATCTTCAATTTGCACTGTGCACCTTCAACACAGCAAATATCTTTCAAGCAAATCACCTTTCCCAAAATGTGGAAATGGTGAAAGGGTGTTCAATGCTTGTATCAGCTCTATCTTCCTTTGTTGAGTACATATAAAGCAGCCCCTTGCAAGCAGTGTCAGCACTTCATTCAGAGATAGCAAGGCTTTGAAGAGGAATTTGCCAGGTGATGGAAAGCCTTCAAAGAGCCAGCAGTACCATTTTCAGCAACCAAGCAGTCATTAGCCATGGGGAGTATTCTAGTTAGCTTTCTTCTGCAAGCAGACCCTGGAATCCTGATATTTTCCAGGTGGTAGGTAAGAACTGAGGTATGAAGACTGGATATTTATTTCTTGAATGAAAAACAGCACATGGCAATTCCCGTGGGATTTGAATAGATAAGGGGAGTCTAGTGCTATGGTCTAACAAATTGAGCGATGTATGTAGGTAGGAATGAGGAAGAAGAGAGAGAACATCTTTTCAGAATCTTATTTTCAGAGCTGAGCCCAAATGTTCCCCTCAAAAGCAAACAAGCCACAACTTACCTGTTTACTTTGTCTCTGGAGTCTAGTTTGCATTAATCACACTCTCTGCACCTTCATACCATGTCTACATAACTGACTGGAACAAGCATTGTTTGTTCAGACACCAACAGCAAGGGAAGGATATATCATCCTAATTTGAACTGTGACAACTCCTTTTTCTTAGTGCAACCACCTTGTACTTGGAGAGAAAAAATTACTCCGTTACTGAATACCCTTCAGCAGTACAGCCAGACTGTCAGAAATCTCAGTCCTTGGGGCAGCAGGTAATCAAGGTGCCAGCATAGAAGTAAACTTTAACATTTGAGTAGTAGTGTTTTGGTCAGGATTTTAGTTAGCAAACTGAAAAATGTGCTATATTAATATTTGAAATGTAATTTCAAGTGATAGGAGGGCTTGTTTTGCATTTACACTCGTACTCATGTTTGGATGGGTTTTTTTAATTAGATATATAGCACACTGAAAGGGGGCTATATAAACAAGTATTTAGTTCTTGACTGGAATTCCATTTGCAGACCATACCGATTATTGAACCCTCTGAAGAGTTGAAAGCAAGTTCATTGCAAATCTCTCAAGAGAAATATCTAAGAGGCATAATCCCTGCACATATCATCTGAGCAGAAGGGAGATCCTGGAGATCAGAGAAAGTGGTTTAAATTCCAGATGAGATTCAAAGATGAATGATGAGGCCTCATGACAGAAATAATGTAGAATTCTACATAGGCTTTCTTGAGGAGAGAATAAACCCGCATATTAAAAATCTCATTTCTATTCTCTTCAAAGATAGTTTGCTCAAACTTCTTTTCAATTTTGATTGTACATCAACTTTAATAATGTAAGATTAACAAAATTTGGACTTCAACCTACATGAAAATGTTATCCCTAATCTATTGGATCACTTCTCATTGAAGTATTTGCAATCATGATATGTATTTTTAGAAATAAAGCTGTTTATTGTTTTGTAAAAGAGTAATAGTCAAAATAAATAAAAAAAACTTTAATAAAATAATGTCAACCAGATTTCAGGTCTCAGATTAAGAAAAAAATTAGGTATTTGGACTCTTTCAGTTAGGTAGGTCAAAGGATCTGGTGGGTTTGTTGTTTTTTTTTTTTTTCCTAAATGCTCTTCTTATATGTTAAGTGGTAATAATGTGTTCAATTTGTGACTAATTCTCAAAGGCACTATCTCACTAAGTCTTTGCATTTTTTAGTCTCTGATCAAATGCATAGGCATTTGTTTATATAATGGTTATAGTAGTTTCTGTAATTGAAAGAGTTGTTCAGCAGAAAGTTTAAACTTGTAAATCATAGCCATAGGTCAATATATGGCATATAAATAAATAGAAAAATCTCATAAAAGCCCTTGAAATTTAGATTCAGAAAGTTAAATTTTTAATATTTATTCCAGTTAAGATTTTGGTTCTTCATTCCTCGGAATGAGTTAGATAAGTGTTGATTCAACTTGATTTAAAAAGAATGTTACCTTCTGTCATTATTAGGTAGAAAGTACACTCATCTTAGAATATTGATTTTTCTTTCCATTTGGAAAGACGCTGTTTCCCACCCTGTTAGGACCAAGGAAATACTTTATTGAGCCTGACAAGCTGCAACATTTCATGGTGGGAGGTGTAATGCCTTTTCCTTCCCTTTCTTTTCCTGGTGTCTGCAGCAGCAGTTTTCAAAGGCCAAATCCATGTTGACAGTGGCCAAGCTGCATTTCTGAAGCAAAGGGGGTTTTACATTATCCCTAAGAATTTTATTTATTCCTTTATATGGAATAATGTAAACCCATTTGTGCTATAATAAGAATGGAATGGAATAACATACAATTACAAAAATTAAATGCTCAATAATACTAACTCATCCGTGGAATGTTGATATGGTTAGCAAATAAATAGCAGTAACTATCATATTTATTGCTAGATCTTAAGGCCCCTTACAAAGACAGTTAGCATGCCTGTCCCTTTTCAAATGGGAAACATTTGGGAAGCAGTGAGCATGTCAAACAGAAAGCTGCTTTTAGTTTTCCTGCTATGTGAGGTTGAACAGGTAGGATGATCTTTTGAATAAAATTGACAAAGAACATAAATCAATTTCCATGTTAATAGAATTGAGGTATCGTACTTATTTTCATCCATAAATAGTACAAGTACAGGAGATGATATAATCTTTTATATATAATCTTTAAAAAGAAAACTCCACATAAATTGCTTTTCTAGATCATCTCCTGGCTTTGGTAATAGGAGCTTCCACTGACCAAATGTTTAACAAAGAGTAAATTCTTTCTGTGCTGATACTGATATTTCAGGTGTACTTAAAACATTTTCAAAGATTTAAAAGGGGTAAAAGATAAACTCCTAGATTATTTGAAAATAACATGAGATTAGCATTCCTCTTCTTATTCTAGCATTATTTAAGCACTTCTTAAAATTAATTTTAGACTGTATTATGTATTACTGATGTGAAGGTGTAAAGCTTAGATATATATGGTATCAATGAGTTTGGTGGCTCCTGTAAATATATTTTTATTTTTCTATTAGTTAACACCACAAATTAGCTAAAATCATATAATGTGAGTAATATTTAAAGTCTGTTAAATATTCGTTTTATGTTGGGTTTTTTTAAATACAGATTTACAAGCCTAGTACTAACCTTTACATTAGGTAGTATCTCAAATGCCTCTTAGTTCTCCTAAGTTTAGTGTCATCCATTAGTGTATTTCCTCCTGAAGTATATGAAATATTTGCTTCCTTAAGATATTTTCCAGAACTCCTTACTTGCTTATTTGGTGCACAACTGGGATCACATATTACTTCTTAATCTCATAACTATTAGTCTATGGGATCATTATAGCAATTTATGCAACTTATTTTACCTTATATTTTACCTCTGACAATTTTTTTAGCAGTTTTAAAATTTATTTGTTCTGATACAAGCTGTGAAAATACTCTGAGGTCTTTACAACTAGAATAAGGGAGTCACAACTGCTATAATACTCTGAAGAACATATTCACATTGATGTGCAGTGTTTGGGGATTATTCATTTTAATGATTATATCATGTTGATGTTTGAAAACAAGGGTCCCTTTTTATTTTAAAACATATGAAATCTATAACTATTCTGCAAACCTGTTTTCAAATTTACTTCTCTAGTTTGTAATGAGAAAAAACAAAGTCTGTGTATATATGTAAGCGTATGCTTATTTATACAGAGTATACATTCATACATACGTATATGTACAACTAAAAGCTAGAAATTATGGAACCATGGAGTTGTTTTTAACACATCCTTTACCACTCAGTCATGTCTCATTCTAGTACTGCAAGAGTCTTCAGGTGTGGTACAAAGTAATCTAGTCTCTTCTAAGGGCGAGACAGGAGAAGAAATCACAGATACAGCTGAATACACAGATATGTTTCAGAATAGACTGGTTTCTGATGGGAAAGTGCCAGTGTTTAACATCATGCAAGATCTTGGAGACTGCAAAATAAGAAGCTAAGACTTGTCTCAGATACTCCTCCCTACCCTTCTCCTTTTCTTTTTTTTCAGTTGATGCATAAAAGTTTACCGTTATGTTTTTTAGTTCCTTTCAGTTTTCATACTTCAAAGATTTGTTGACTGAATTGTCTGATGTGGTTGGAATAAAGTTGGCTTCATTAAATGATGGAATAATAGAGTGGATATTGTGATTACAAAAGAGGGCACAGCATACTGTGATGACAGACAGTGATCTAGTCATCCTGGCAGAATGCCAGCAGCACAAGGGAGGCTGAGAGAATCTATCTAGCAGAGGTCAGTGCTACAATTAACATCATCTCTCAAGCATATGGGACCTGTAGTTTAAATGAAAACAGATAATAAATTTAGTCAGATCTATATACTTAACTCTTTAATAATACACAAGTCAGATTAAAATTAGCTCACAGTAATAAATATTTGCCCCATTTGCCACAGGATGACTGCAGTGTCTTTGTTCACCCTCTTCTTTGAGATGAAAGACATTTACTGTGTCAGTCAGCCTCAAAATAAAATACATGACAGAGCTCTGTGAGATTCTGTTTTTTATCTCAGGAAAATCAAAGATCAAAACATGTCTTACATCTGTAACTCTGGTACTAAACACAGACTCACCGCTTTTAGGTGCTTGCTCTTCTTTGCATTCATATGGATGTACATGGAGGGGAAAGGCTGAGGAGGGAGAGAAAAGATGCCTTTTATTGCTCACAGCAAAGTAAATAGGCATTTCTGATAAAATGGAACAAGTTTTTTCCTGTGGGAACATCAGTAGCTATAAAGATGTAAACTTGGCAAGCGTGTAACATAAAAGTATTTTCAGGAATTTGTTTTAGACCAATTGGTATTCTTGGGATATTTCTCAAGAGCAGAAGATTGCTAAAAGGGTACTTCCCTCACTGAATTTTCTGAATGATTTAATGGACATCCAAATACTGCATAATAAGTATCAGAACTCAGGGCACTCTAATAACTTATTCTACCTATGTTTTCTTAAGAATATATATTTTGAAAAGGGCTGTTTCCTAAATAGTCTGTGAAATTTATTTTTTTTAAGTAAAAGTGAATGTCTAAATTATACAAACATTAAACAGAAGGAAAACCATGTAATAGACTTTGAGTAAACACTTGAAAACACCAGTTGGCAGGACTGTGATTAGATATGCATTTGCATTTACGTGAGCAAGGTACATGAAAAAATCCATTTTTTAATATTCAGGGCATTGTACTGAATAGTGTATACTGAAATACTTGTTTTATATACTGAAATACTTTTTTAATGCTTGTTTAATCTTATAATTTGAAAATAATCAGCATTACACTCTGTTCTCTTTTCAATTAATGAGATTATAAAGGCCAAATAGTGCATCCCAGTCCTTCACCTCCTTTTTCTGCTTCAAACTATACTGTCATGGAAAATGTCTTTTGATTAGCTTCCTAAATAAGGTGTCACTATAGTGACATCTGTGGAAGGTTTTAGGGCCATTGGTGTCAGGTTTTAATACTATCTGGCTATGGGTATGTACTTCATTTAAGATCTTGGACTTGCTCCACTGTCTGTAGAGCCTCAAGAATGAGATTCTTGTCGCTCTCACAGACCTTAGTATAATCCCAAGAGGTCCCGCTTCTACATGCAACCAAAGGTAGGGAATGCAAACAAGCTAGTTTCCTCACCAAAAGTCCTGTAAGGAAACAACTACTTGCTTTAAAGTTGCATAAGGAGAAGTCTCTCCTTTGCTTCCTTCTCCTGTTAATATTTTCCTGACAGTTGAAGTTACAGAAAGAAGGGATTAATTTGTACAGTGTTCAGTAGAAGAATGTTTATTTAATTTTTCAAAATTTCCCATATGAAGCTGTCATAGCATCAGCATATGTACTGGGGAGATGCAAGTTCCAGTGCAAATAGTAGCTATGGAAAAGCTTTCTCACAAAGGAGTACAAATTACTCTAACAATCACTACTGCTAACAATGGAAGGAGTCGTGAGCGCAAGAGTACTGGTTCAGATCAAAGGAGCCTGGTTGGGTGGTGCTTGTTTCCTCTTCGCTGCCTGCCATCAGCTGTCAGAATTCAGGAACTTGCTCAGAGAGACTTTGTGGTCTATGCAGGCAAAGGTTCAAACTACAAGTTTTCTGTGGGGGTTAAGTGTGCAATAGTATCTAGAAAAAAAACACTGAACTTGGAAATTGTGATAACACTTTTCAGTGTATCACCCATTAACTGAACTGGTGGGAGTATGTTGATTCCTCCTTTTCCCATAGTCTGTATATTTTTCTTTCAGCCTACCTTAATTACTACATTCATGCTGTATTTATTGCCACTTCAGAGGCAAGGCACATTGATTTTGCAGACAGGAAAAAAAACCACTTTATGTGAGGGAGTTGCTAAAGGATATATCTAGAAAGGGAAATCCAAAGAGATTATTCTTTCAAAACCATGTACTTTATATGAATATTTAAGACCTTTATTTAAAATTTTCTGAAGGGGTTGAGGAGATATTTGGGAACATATTTGCAATCTGCACAACTGCAGTTAGTGGTCAAGAATATACTAACCCTTTGCCACAGATGTTTTAACTCTTGTTTCCAGCAGTGCTTGGATTAAACAAAGCTGACACCTGCACGTATCTATCTGCCCTATCCACTGAGCCTATTGCTGAGGTAGAATAAATAAACTTACATAGATTAACAATTTAAATTACCAGATTTGATTAGTCTATGTTTGCACTTTCTTTTGTTTATTTTTAATTGCCCTTCCCCCAGATGAATATATTAGGATTATACTGTAGCATAAAGCCAAACTGAATTATATATCTGTTGATTCTCACAACAGCAAGTTTTTACTATAAAGCCAGTGCATTTACTGCAGAAATATATTTTTGTTCACTCTACTAGAAAGCAGAAATGCACTAGGTATCCCAGTTATCTGATGAAGGAAGCACATCCTGAATACTGAGTACATGCGTAGTGAATTACATACTTGCAGTCCACACTAAGACTTTTTTAGCAGTATATCATTTATTGATGGTGGTGAAGGGATATTTTAAAAAAAGCAACAATGCAAAGTCATCATAAGGTGGTTGTAGACAAAGAAAAAAGACATAGAATCATCTGTGTAAGCTACTTCCCTGTATCAGTTTTGCAGATAGCTCAGGTATGGAAATTTAAGGCAAAGACTTGTTAGAAGAAATCAAAAGAGAACAGCTGAGTTAAAGTAATGCCCTAAGGTGTACTCTTCTCTGGTTTTGAACTAGCATGCCTTAATTGTAAAAGCCTGTGGATAAAACCTGACAATAGGAAAACAATTAAGATACTAAACAAGTTTCTAAAGTAACAGATAGAAGCTTATACGATATCTTTAAGGTTCCCACTTGTCAGAGACAGAAGTTATGAACGCCATAGTGGGACAGAGGAAAGCCTTTTCTATGCTCACAGTTGGGCTGCCTTCATGCAAAGCTCATCAGTCCTGTGCATGATGACTACACTGCCTAAAACTCTTATAATACATTATTCTTATTTTGCTAATGTAGATATACAAGATTTTTCTTTTAAAAATTGAAAACATGTAACTTTTGCCCTTTCAATTGAAATCCACTGCCAAATGTTTCTAAATTAGCATCTTTTTCAGGTTTGCTTTCTTACAGAGGAAGTATTCCTTAAGTCCCTGTTCAATGTGTAATGAAGCTCTTTCAGAACCTTTAAGTCTGTTCTCTTTGAGCTCCATGTTTGCATGCAGTGCTTTCTTACAGTGCTATAAAAATATATCCAAAATATATAATAAATATAATTTTATATATCAGAGTATATACAAAAGTCTTCTATCAGACTATATTGGAACCATTTAAAAGTCTATTTAGTGTTGTTACCAGCAGAAAAGAACAATGCCAACATATGCAAATTGCTACAAAGCTATTTCAGAAAGGATTATTTTGGGGATGGAGAGAAAAGTGTGCTGTTATTTAAACTCATCCCCATCCAAGTATCATCTGTGTTCTGTCCTCTGAAGAAGGGCAATGGGTGCCATGATTTGAAGCAGATTTACAAAGCTCATAAAGGCTGCTTTCATGGCAGGGTAGAAGTTTGATCTGGGGGCTGTAACAGAGTGGATAATGCTACCCCCTCATGCATGAGATCAGAAGGATCTCAGCATGCTTACGAAGTTTTCACAATGATGACTTACACCAGCTCTACCAAGACATAGATGCTTGCAAATAAGGAAAGTATTCCATTGGTAAGGTTTATGTATAAGCACTATACATACAAAGGATATGAGGTAAATGTTTTGTTTCCTGAAGGCTTGCAGTTTTATAAGTATAGTAAATTTATTTCCAAACATAAAGAATTTCTATAGATAAGAGCATAACAACAATTCATAATATTAACAATTAATAAGTGTGATAATAATTCAGCCTCTCCATGAATATATGCTGTGCTGGAGCTCTTTATTAGCGGAAACAGGGCCTTATTCGCCTTCTGTAGATTTGCATTTTTGTAGACATGCACAACCATTGGAGAGGACATTTTTGTACAGAACCAGTGACATACTAAGCATGACTAATTTCCTATTATGCACCTTTATGAAAATATGCAATTTATAATCCCAAGTGTGCTCCTGACCTTCTTGCAAGCAGAGGTATTAGTATTCTAGCTGCTTGAGTATTGTAATCCCTACGTGAATGTGGTTCTTCCTTCACCGATGATACTATTTTGCTATAAATGAATATGATATTCTTCTTCTCCACAGTCCTGATTATAGAGTGGCCTTACTTATTTAAGTTGTTAAATTGTAACTTACTTATTTGGATACTGCCAAACAGCAGAAAGTAGTAGTAGCTGTAAGGTGTAAAGTCCATGTTCTCACATATGCGTGCCTAACACTTAATGTACAAAGCTAAAAAAGAGACATTTTTCAAACCAAAAATGTCTATTTTTCAGCATCATATACTGCTCAGCCCAAAGTATGTTGTTTTCAGTCTGTTCCTAGGCTTTCTAATCTAAATCAGAAACATCTCTGATATTCTTCATCAGAAAACATCAAAAGCTTTAATGTCTTGGGAAACTCACTTCACAGGGATTTGTACTGAGTCGGGTTTTATCTATTTCATAAAAGCACATTTTGGGGTAATGGTTTGTAATTGTCACTAAGACATCGAGCTGGTTAATTCACTGTGATTTGATTCATACATTTTAGAGTCAGACTGACATGGCAGAGTGATTAGACCAACCTAGACATCCAGCAATCTTTCAAAGCTGAGCTTACTCCTTTGTAATTTTATCTCATTAGAATAGCTTTATAAATTAGATTCCTTTAAATTAAGGATTTACTTGAGATTATTAAACCTTCTTTATTTGACATAGTATTATATTTTATAATTTATTTTCGTGGCTTCATATTACAATTCCATTGCCACTGTGGAATGCATGTGGGGGAAAAATTGGCTTCCTGTGTTGAAAAGGTGAAAACAGTGTCTAAAATGACAGTGTAACAAATTACACTCCACAATTATTTGTTTTGCCTGTGAAATGGCCAGGGATGAAATACTACCTGCTGCTGAGTAACTGTGATGTAGCCCAGAGTTTCTAAATAATTTTACTGTTTCCTTCTAGAATATAGGTTTTTACATAGGCATCCAGTACACGGACTTAGAGATATTTTGGTGGAACATAATGTGTCTGTGTACCTAAGCTGTATTGAAGTATAGGACAGTTAAGCACTCACTAACTTGTGTGCTTTTGAAACACAAAGCTTAGATTTTTAAGTGTCTAAATATTCTGTAATAAAACTTGGTGTCTTTATGTGTTGAAATTTAAGGAAAAGCATGCAAGTGATTGAGGACTTCACAAGCTTATGTTTCAGAATATACGAGAAAAGCTGAAGGTTAGTAAGTACTTTGTCTGGAGTGAACATCTGCAGTTGGACATCAGCATTTTTCTTTGCAGCAGTCTAAGTCATTGAGTCTTAAATTGTGGAATTTATGTATTTTTTTCTGTTTAAATTATAGAATTATAGGATGTGTTATGGTTGAAGGTACCTTTAAAGGCCATGTAGTCCAACCCTGCTGCAGTAAGGAGGGACAACTTTATCTCATGCTCAGAGCTTCAAGCCTGACCTTGAAACATCTCCAGTGACGGAGCCACCACCACCTACCTCTCTGGGCAAAGAAAGTACTTTCTTTGAGGAATGTAACTGCCCTATTTTCAGTCTTTAAAGTAGCAGAACTAGTTACACTTTATTGTGCTTTTTGTGTATATGATATCCCAAAACCTTTGGGTTCGCTATATTAAGCTGCTCTTGGTTTGATTAAATATGTGTAGGATTGCTCACTTGTTTAATAGCAGTTGGGGCATCCCAAGTGATGTAGTTGAGGTTGCAAACCAGAAATACTCTGGGACAGTTGTCAGAAAACCGTGAAGAATTAATGCCTGTAGTTTTTGTCAGGCAGTGTCTCAAACTCCGGTGAATCATTGTGTTTTATATAAAATGTCTGACACACACAGATGTGGTGCATCATATTCTAATGACCAGGTGAGGAAACTTGGCAAGTTTCTTTGAAACTTGAAAAGGGAGGATTGCATAATACTATTTGTGATTGCTGTTTGTTCAACAAAGTTTTCAGTCTTCCAATTTATTTACTTTCAATTTTGGTTTCAGTTCATTTAACCTTCAGAAAACATTTGCGTTGTCTACTGCTTGCAGAGGAAGGCTCTAGGAGCCCCTTGCTGCATTTATGTTTTGCTGTGGAGCTAGGTTGTCTGCAATAACAAATGTATCTCTTTTAAAATAGAAGTGATTAAGTTCTTGCTGAAATGTCTTCTGCAAAAAAACATTAGCTTTTGCTTTCAAAGGGCGGATATTACAGCAGATAGCACTTAACCTGGTCAAGGACAGTGTTAAACAGTGTCACTTTTCTGCTTGCTTAGCAGCAAGGATACCTGCATTCAAGCACTTCTTTTCTTAATACACCAAAACAAGTGTCTCTACAGAATTGAAAGTTGCATGTGCTATATATTCTCTTAATTTGAACCTAATAGGCATCCCCAGTAACTATGCTGATACATCCTAAGTATTTCTCTCTTACATACAGTGTTATATTCTCAAAAGCTGATGTAGACATTAGGAAACTAATAATATGTATTAACAAATGTGAAAATACTGAGAAAATACCAATTTGTCTGATTATATTATCCATGCAGTTTTTCAGAGTGTTTCAGGTGCCAATTAATATTTTTCTCTTGCATTCTGTCTTTCAGATTTGTGATAAAGAGTGGCATTACTATGTTGTCAATGTTGAGTTTCCTGTTGTCACCTTATATATGGATGGAACAACATACGAACCTTACCTTGTGACCAATGATTGGCCCATCCACCCTTCACACATAGCCATGCAGCTGACAGTTGGTGCTTGTTGGCAAGGTAATACCACAGCAAATACTAGACAGTAGAATTATAGATTCAGACCAGAAAGAATATTATTTATCTCACTAATTGTATAGCAAATAAATTCCTAAAAGGTTTATGGTATAAAGTCAGAAGTAAATCCAGAGTTAATAATGAGTCAAGTCCAAGAATAAAACAGATGGGACATTAACAGCCTTTGCACTTCCATCATCTAAAGAAGTGCTGGATAGAGTTTGTGTATTCAGTGTGAAAGATTGTCTGTAACAGAAGTGAAAACAAAATATATTTGTTTTGCTTGGTCTCCAACTTTAAGGAAACAATCTACATGTTATTCTAAGTAACTCCAGCTATCTTCTTTCAGTCTCTGCCTCAAAATCCTTTTACAACTAATGGTTTGAGCCTGCCTTTTTCACATTGGCTACATAACACCGTTAATCCCATTAATTTAAACAATTCACCCTATTATAGACCAGATGTAAAAGTGAAAGTAAAATAACACCAAAAGTCACAACCCCAGAGCCCCCATAATCAGATGGGCTTTTGCTTAAATACTAGCTTTCCCTGTTTTCTACTCTTTATGGTCCCACTCGTTCTTTTGCGTGGTCTTCACGCCCATTTCTTCTTCTGTTCCCTGCCTTGCACCTGGAGCAGTCCTCTCCTGCTCCTCTGCTCCTGTAAAGGTGTCCCCATTACCCTTCCACGCTGATTTCTATTTATGCATTGTTGTTTCCTATTTATGTCTTGTTTTCACTTAAGATGAAATATGTAGTGAAGCAAACTGTATAAGTAGGAAAAAAAAAACTCTTTAAAACAGCTTGCAGTTCTTCCCCACTCTCTTTCTCAGTTATTACCTTGTTTGCCAGTTTGATCTGTGCTCATTTACAATGTGTTATCTGCAAAATTTGGACATCTTATGCATGGCATTGCTGCTTGATGTAAATAATATTAGAAGTAAACCCAGCCATTAGATTATGAACACCTTGGGGTAAAGACCCAATTTTAGTGTGATGACAACGCAGAGAATAAAGCCACACTAATCCTAAAACCAAGATTTGATAAGTTCTGAATATTGATCACTGAGACAACTATTATGATAGCTAGCTAATCAGCATGACACTAATACAGTGTATTTGTGAAAATATAAACTGATGCTTGTACTGCTGGTATTTGCATGCATAGGCTTCCATCTCTATAGGTGATCTTTAGGTGTACTGGAATTTTTAATTGATGTTAAATGTATAACACAATACTTTTAAGTTTACTCTAAGGTGTTAATATTCTGAGGGAATTATATTCCTTTTTAATTAAAAATACATAGTGAAAAACATATCAAACTCTTCAGAAACCAGATCCATTTAGTAGTTTTTTTCCCTATTTCTGCTCTCAATATTTGCTCCAAGATTATGTTATTGCTATTTTAATAGTGTGAGAATTGGAGCTCATCAAAAGTAGAAACAAATTTTCCATCTCATGAAAATGTTGAGATTTAGCTAAAATAGTGTGCTAAAAGTTCTGATAAACTGTCCTGTGTCAGGCTAAGTGGAACTTTTACTGTTTCTGTGAAAAAAGGATTTCAAGATACTGCTTTTGGCAGAACTTATCTTTTGATAACTTTGTTTTGATCACCTCATAGTATTTTAGAATATTGCTATGGACAATCACTTTGTTAATAAGATTCAGTACCCTATTTCAGTCTATTGAATGTAATTATTCAACATATAAACCCAAGGTATTTCATTCAGAATGGTAATTAAAATTCATATAGTTCAAGAAAAAGTGGGTCTATCAAATAGATAATTTGACTGTAAAAACTCATAGAATCATAGAATAGAGTTGGAAGGGACTCCCAGAGGTCATCCAGTCCCACCCCCCTGCAAGAAGCAGGGACATCCCCAACTAGATCAGGGTGCCCAGGGCCTCATCCAACCTGGCCTTGAACTTCTTCAGGGATGGGGCATCCACCACTTCCCTGGGCAACCTGTTCCAGTGCTCCACCACTCTTACAGTAAAGAACTTTTTTTCTAATATCCAATCTAAATCTCCCTCCCTCTATTTTGAAACCATTACCCCTTTTCCTGTCACAACAGGCCTGTTGGGGCAGCTTAAGAAGTGCTGGGGAGCAGGAAGGGGAGAGCAAAAGGGCAAAGCAAAGAGGGTGAAGCAAAAAATCAAGAACAAAAATAATTGTAATTTACCTTGATAGCACTACTAGGCAAAACTGCTACTGCTGTGCAGGATTTACCCTTTCATACAGGAAAATTCCCAGTGCTGGTCTGGAAACTCAGAATTGTTCTGCTATTTCTCTAGGAAGCTGAGAATCCTCCATGAGACACATGACTCTGTGGGCCCTGCTCTTTTCATTTCTTATTCTGACACCCATCCTCAGGTTATGTAGCAAGTGTGCTTGCAACTTCTTGTCTCTCAGCTATGTCACACAGGCTTCTCGGGCACAGGGAGGGAATTTTTCTCTTTAAGATGAATATTTCCTATTATTGCTATTTCCATTCTAGACTAACTCTTTTCTGACTTTTATAGCCTTGTTTATGGCATCCATTATGAAAAGTTAGGTTAGTTTTTATTTTTACTTTCAGCTGCTCAAGTGAAATATAAGAACAGTTTTAGTTCAGTGCTGTTCTCCTGAAGCTAACGTGAAAATAAAACAAAAGTGCAGTCTCTCAGGATACACATCCCATTTGCACCAAACCATCTGCATTTGGTTTTTTGACATCAGCCTT
Organism: Heliornis fulica; assembly: GCA_013399135.1. NCBI lineage: Eukaryota > Metazoa > Chordata > Aves > Gruiformes > Heliornithidae > Heliornis > Heliornis fulica. The sequence goes on from VXBZ01008987.1 coordinate 1,322,585, forward strand.
CCAGCTGTAATGGACAAGTCTCTCCTACAAGTCTCTCTTCTTATTCTTGCCTTGACAGTGTAAAAAACACGTGTGATTTTCTTGTTCCTGATTTTATGCAATATTTCCTTTAACTAATGTGAGTTCAGTGATAGGACTCTCCTAAAAGGAGGGATGACGAGCCTTTTCATGAAGAGAAGAGTCTTGGAGGCAGGTTTCAGGTGCCAGTGAATGGCAGTCTGGAGTAGATCTGGAAGTGAAGGGGGCTGAAAGAGCAGAGCACCAGGCTTTAATGGTGGTAGAAGCAAACCTTTCTAGGGTCTGTCAGGCAATGGGTAAAGCTAACTGCTTCCTAGGGAGTCACTCAAGTTACCTAAAATCAAGCCTGGGGAATAGTTTCTAGCTTTAATGATGCATTGGGAATGTGGAGGGTTGTATATAAAAGATATTTTTTATGTTTGTCCTGGCATAATCAATATTTTCTCTGCTTTAAACGAGGTGTTCTGGATATTATTCCATTACAGTCTTCCTTTTATTTTAAAATTTAAAACTCTTGTTTTTTTCTTCAGGGAACTCATTTAAGGGAAGATCTAGGCAGAGCTACCTCATATCTGAATGGTTAACATAGAGTTAATTTTCTTTTGTGTAGTTAATGGTTAATCTTATTGTAATTTGGGGGCGGGGTAGTTTATTTGGGGGTGGGAGTTAAAGCATTATCTTTGGGCTAAATTGTTTGTGCTACATGTGACCCAAGGGCAGTGACAGCTGGGGACAAACTGAGCCTGTTGCAGCCTACCTCCAACAGAATGCTGGGCTTTGTGTGTGGAGAATCCTAATGGCCTGGCTGTGGTTTCAGTGGCACTAGGCCTGGAGAAAGCGATGCTGAGGACAGAGCGAAGCAAACTGGACTCTTAGTGAGCTCACTGAGAGGAGAACTGAGCAGTTTGGGAGCGCTAGGACAGCTGCTCCTGAAATCAGGCTTTTCTGTACCCTGTTGGACAGCTTTTTCTGTTGATATTTAGGGTTGAGGATATAACTTACTTTTAAATGCTGTAAAAGGCTTGTTTTGTTCACATCAGTAGTCTCACAAGTGATTGTCAAGGCTGTGATTTTGATGGAGGTGGGGCACATTTAAAAAATCTGCATCAGAACAAGACTAGAATCTGACTTCCTCATCAAACACAAAATTATTCTCCCTTTTAGCTTTTATAATCCTGTTTCATTTTCCTAAGCAATACAAACAAATAAAGGTTAGCTTATGCTGGAGCTGCACTTTCCTGGAGCTTACCCCAGTAAATTCTCAGAGTTCATTATTTTTGAGTCAGTTTTTTTCAGGACACAGCAAGTAGACCTTTATACAGAGTGAGAAATTTCTTCCACTGAACCAAGGTTTATAGGTTTCCATTTGGTCCCTATAGTGCTAAATATTCTGCACCAAAAGCCGCCCGAAAAAGGGAGCAAGTTAGATGATTTGGTAGTCTAATCACTTTTTGTATCACAGTCTGCAAAGAGACTTCCTCCAGGTTTCTCTGAAAAGATAAGGTCTTGAGTTCACACTCTTCCCCTCCCAAAACGGTTTGCTTCTTTATGTATCACTGGCAAAGTGCTGCCAGAAAAGTAGTGACGCAAGTTAATGACTTGTCTCAAAATTTTAATGTAGCTTACCATGTCTGCAAGTCATTCTCTCTAATAATGCCACCCATTCCAGAGTGCTGGAGCTTCAAAGTGTCATTTTGGTGGCCGCATTGGGCAGGGGGTGTCTTCAGAAGCCTGTCGGCAGACAAACTTTGTTATCATGAGTATGGCAGAATGCTATTGTAATTCCTGTTCTACAAGTAATTTCTAAGCAAATTCTATTTTTCTTTTTTATTGTCCTGTCATTTTCCTCTTTCCTTAACCTAGGCTGGAGACCAATGTTTTTAGAGTCCTTCTATGCAATAACCTTGTTAAGATCACATGTTAATGTAATGTTATTAACATTGCATGTTAACACATCATAACATGCTCATACATCAATCACAAAGTTGCAGTCAGAGAACTCACTGACTTTCAAGGCAGGAAGAATGGTAAGAGGTAAAAGTTGGAGAGGGATCACATCGCTGAGAGCCAAATACACTGTGGGCAGTGTAGGAGCAGCAGCCTGTAACACTCAACCTTGGACTTGCCCTGGAAATTAATATATTCAACAGATCAAGATTGCTCCATTCCATGCATCACACTAGTGGACCATGCCTTGGGGGCTGATGTAGCTTTTACCAACCTGAGGCCTCTGGAGTGATACAAGCAAATAAGTTAATGCAAGACCACCTAGGTAAATTTCAGCACAATGTAATGCTGAATATCTGTACATTGATGCTTCTGTTAGTACAGTCATGTTCTCTCTATACTGTCCTTCTTCCCAACAAAAACAAGATACAGAAAATTTTAATGCATGTCACGGATGTTTGCTGGAATTTTAGCTGTCGTGGAAATACTAACACATGTGGAAGGTTAGTTTAGGAGAGTGTTTTCCTGGAGACCTGAGTTAGCTTACAAATTGAACATTAATTCAGCATAGATATATGTTTCAATCTAATTTCATTTCTGTGCTGGGGACTATGCACCAGCAGAGCATGTTATTTGGAGGATAGGAGTAATACCACCTGGACTGAGATCTACTCAGAGATACATAAGACTAAGATTTTGTCATGAATGTCATTTCCCATAGTTCCCCTAGAAATAAGACAAATACATTTGTTAAATTAGGAGAGATTATAGTGCTTTCCTTAGCTTGACAAAAATTATCTTAAATATCATAAGTTATACAAGAGTTTTGATCTGTGGATCCATTGCACAAACGTATAACAATGTATGCACACTTAAGAGTAGGTAGCCCTCAATGTTCTTTGTACTTGTCTTATTTCAGATAAAGCTTTAAAGCCTAAAGCTGTCTGTGTGAGGTGATCAGGTTATGGTACCTACCAAGAGTGGGGCAGACTTAAATAGTGGCAACTTTGATGAGTAATTTTCTGGGTAATTTTTCTCTGAATGGTATTAAAAAAACACTGAAACTTTTTAGTGCTGAGAAGCTCTAGGAGTATAAATACTCAAGTCACTAATTTGGACTACTCCTGAAATCTGTGTTAGGTTTCATCCTGTTTAACAGCCAATCTCTTTGCCAGAGAATTAAACCCAGTCCCCTGAACTGCCATAATAAGGAGATTAATTTGGGGGCTTGGTCTTGAGGTCTTCAGAGCCAAAATGTCTTGCAGAATCTTCCACATTCACTTTAGTGTTTATACTGGGGGCCCCAAATAATTGATCAGTCCTTAATTATCTGTCTCAGTATAACCAGAGTTCTCAAAAGAATCACATCTCAGTTGGAAATTCTCTTGATTCATCATTTCCTGTGAAAACTTCATTGTGTTGCCCTGTTAATTATGTGTTCATTATTAGGGTAGGCCAAAAAGACCTAAAAGATCTATGAGCTCAATAAACTCAGTTGTTTTGATAAAATGGCATGAGTGTTCTTTGGAGATTGGTGAAGTGAATGTGAACAGCACTTTACGTCTCTGAAGTCAAAACAATACAACTGTAAAATTCAGTGGTGATCAAATTCTGTCACGCTTTATTCCAACCCAGTGTGAAACTTAAACAAAACCAAAATGGTATCACAGAAATAGGCTCTGCTTTATTAATGAAGGTACCTTAACCCCATGATGTCTGAATCCCAAGAATCTTCATTTTCACCTGGACTCTCCAACATTATATCTAAAAGAACCTCTTCACAGCTGGTATCAGAAGCTGTTTGCTGGACCTTAAAGCCCCCTAAACTATTATTCATTGGAGAAATTCTATCTGTTTGCAACAAGGTGACATGTATATCAGAAGCATTTGTTTTCCTCCATGCATATAAGGGAGTCATCCTGACTGATCTGCCCACAAGTAGGACAGGCATCTGCAACATACTCATGTAAAAATTAAGTAGGTTAATTCTACATGTGATCAGTTATGTTTGAAATTTTAAGCACCAACTGTAACTGTGCTTGTGACTATTTAGGAATATGCCAAACTCAGTGATATTGTAAAGTCTTGCTTTCAAAGGCAGCTTGATGACTCCCCACTGAGGGCTGCTGTGTGGGTGCAGCATGCTGCCTTTTCTGGTGTGTGAGGAGTCATCTGATGTGTTCCTGCTCCAGCATGATGTGGTGCTGTGCTTGGTATGAGGGAGCAGAGGCACCAGCTGTGAACAGCACAGGAGGGAAGTAGCACTCAAAAGTAGTCAGAGGGATATAAAGTCCTGGCAGGGAGGGACCCCCCTGACTCCAGTGTAGGAGGTGTCCCTGCCTAACCCCACCCCAAGGGTGCAGCCACTGTCCCAGGACATTAGTACACCCAGATAATTCTAGTTCTCCAGGCAATTCCACCGCCAGCATGCACTATATTTTTCCAGCTCATTCTCAGTCCTGTGCCTATTTTATGCCTCAGCTGTCTCTACCTCAGAACCATAACACAAGGGTCTGCTACAATGGTTTTATCTGTTGGGAAGCCCAGCAGGCCATGGCAGATGCCTTCTCCTGTGTCTTTTGGTGTCAGTGCATGTGCTGTGCTTCTTCACCTCCACCAGCATTCATGCTTAGCAAAAAAAAGCAAAATGGCTCAGACTTTACCAAGGTGACCCTGGGTAAAGGGCTGGTGGGATGCCCCTGCTGCCCTACTTGCACTGCATTGATAGAGTTCCAGGGAGAATGGATCAGGACCAGCCCAGAAAAGGAAGGATCCCAGTCTAAACAATACTTATTGTTTTAGCAAGGGGAAAATGAGATGCATGCTACTCTGACAGTGAGTAAGTGAACATTGCAGTGAATAATTATGTATGTCCACAGTTCCTCTGGATGCCTCCCACAGTCTGTTGACACCATCTTCCCATTATGAGGATGGAATTAATGCCAAGAGCCAACATCCATCCTCCTGTATCTGCAAAGCTTTGGGAGTGGATGTGTGTGCTGGGTTGGGTAAAAAAGCAATGTGCAATTTTATCAACATCTCAATAATACTGTGGCTGGTTTTGCCTCACAGCTGTAATGATGACCACAACATTTACATTTAAGGAAGGGGAAAAAAAGCAGTGGCTTTGTCAAATTTGTCATGCAAGGGTCTGCAGTAGGAAAAAATTATGTCCTGTTGTGCTGTATCAGACTTCCTTTCTGTTGCAGATATCAACCTGACTCCCTGATGGGCAGGAGGGAGAATTTTGTTTTCCTTTGTTGGTTGCATCATTCATCTAAGTCTTACCTATCCTCCAAGAATTAGCACTCACATCCTATTAATCCATAATAATCAATAAACATCGAGCTGAGCGAAACAGAACATGTAACAAGTTTTATTGTTGTTTCAGGTCTTAGTGCTATTCAGATGTGGAGATGAGCTTTATCTTACTTGTAAGAAAGGACAAAAAGACCCTGACAGTGAAAAATGACATGTAACCTGATGAGACAATGTAGGTTAACTGGATGTCTGGATAGAAATGGGCAGGTGCTGTGTTATAGAACACTTCATTTTGCAGAGCACCACAAGATTGGGAAGTAGAAAACATTTTAGGACACATAGATTATCATCATCATCAGTGAAACTCTACCTAGTTCTCTGAATTATTGCTTCAGAGTCTTGTGTAGTTTATTTAGATGGCCTTTGTTATCTCAAAAATATTGTTGTTTAGGCTCGGTTTGTAATCACAACCAAGAGTTAAGTCAAAGTGTGAAAGAAGTAAATGCTGCTGGAACTAGTTTATGCCTGTTCCCCACTTGCTTCTTAGCATGTGGGGAGTCAAACTCATACAATGGGACCAAGCATTCCTCCTGCCCAGTGAAGTCACTGGCTCTGAGCTCTGATCAGCTGCATGTGGAGCTGCACAGACAGGAAATATATCATGCTGAGCATCAGAGGATCTCTATTTGAAAAGATCAGTATTTAGAAGAATTAGGATAAACTATATTGCTATCAGCATTAGCTACAATTGCACATTGACTTTAACATGCTACAAAATTATTAATTTCATGCTGGATTAAATATATTTGTTCTCATCTAATCTCAGGAGATAAGAATTTTAGAGTGACTAGGAGATTGGTCTTTCTTGCCTGAATTTGGAGCCACAGAGAAGCTGAAGTCAAATATTTGAAGAATATTCCACTGCAGAAGCAGAAGGAAACACATAGTAATATAGCAGAATCAAGTATGACTGAAACACAGATACAGACAGGAGTAAACCGGCAAATTGCTAAAGATTTTCAATTTATTTTGACAATTTTTTCTTCTTACATTTTTGAGAGTGAAAGCTATATTCACAGTAATCCCTTTTATCAAAGGTAGAATACCAGATTGTAGCAGATTGGCTTTTGGTCATTCCTTGAATTTTAGTGAGAGCTTTGGGTTTTGCTCCCAGATTTCATTGCATTGGATTTTGTCAGTCTGCTATCTAATAATTACTGGCAATTGAAGCACATCAGCAAGCTAACATACCCCACTGAGCTGAGAAGATTCTGAAATGCAGAGGCAGAGGAATATCAGTGTCAAGACACTGCAATTACAAGCAGCTGTGGTAAGAGTCAGATATAATGACTTCTGTTCACCTTCGAGGATAAAATTGGCAGGTATATAATTTTGTCTTTAACTTTGGTAAAAGGTGCTTCTGGAAGGCTTGTTTAGCAGTTCATTTTTTCTAATAAGGGGTGAGATAGTATTTTCTTTTTAAGTGCTTTGGCTTTGGTTTGTTGGGGTTTTTTGGGGTTTTTTTTTTTGGTTTTTTTTAACATAGAAGATGCTAGCATTCCAAACTGGAGCATAGAGATGTGAATGTAAAGAAAAAGAATTTCCCTGTGAGGGGGATGGAGCCCTGGAACAGGCTGCCCAGAGAGGTTGTGGAGTCTCTCTCTTTGGAGAGATTCAAGACCAATCTGGTTGTGTTCCTGTGTGATTTAATCTAGGTGATCCTGCTCAGGCAGGGGGGTTGGACTAGATGATCTTTCGAGGTCCCTTCCAATTCCTGACATTCTGTGATTCACACTGTCCTGGTTTAACAGACATGTCCTTTGTAAAACACATATAATATTTAGAACCCTCAGAATGTCCTTAGGAGAAGACAATGAATTCCAGACAAAGCAACGGGGATGATCACAGTCCACAGTGTTAGGTGGAAGATGTAAAGAAAAGGCTTTGTTCAGCCTGCCAAAGGAAAAGGGAAGGCCTGGCCATATTCTGACAGCTCACAACCCAGTTGAGAATAAACTTCCAACCCAAGGATCAGTAGTGACTGGGATGGATTGCCTGGGGAGCCTCTGCCTTCAGAAGAGTTTAGAACATCTAAGGCAATTCTCAAGAACTGACGTTCATCCTCTCCCATGTTCAGATATCCTGAGATGAGATGAAGATGACATGGACAGAAGAAATTTGTGGATGCAGATAAAGGATAATGGTCTACTTTTTTTTTTCTGTGCAACCAATAATGTGGGGAAAGGATCTAGTAGATGACAGCATTGTTACATAGGGAGGACCTCCAATGCTAACATTTACAGGTCTTAACCTTCTGGCAAGATGACAGTAGATTGCCTCATGTACTGGCATGGATTTCTATGAAGCTTGTTTGGACATTCTGTCTGGTATAGTAGAAGATAATCAGGCATGGATCTGCTGTGTTTGCACAGCAGACATCTGCATTAGTGTGTCAGTTTGGATCAGAAGTTCACTTCTAACAAGAACCTCTTGATTGTCCCTGCTTCCCTGTTCAAACTGTGGAGCAGCACTCAGAGCACATGAACCAGGTTCCTTCTGGATGAAACTACACTGGATATCAATTCTAGTGGTGCAGCAGATACATTCAAACCACAAATAAATGCTTTGTCAGTGACAGCAGAGAAGAACTAGTCCAAAGTGAAAAAACAACCAATAAAAAACTAACAAAAAAATCTCAACATGAAATTCCTGTTCATGTATGTAGGCCCCAGACAAGTTGCTCTGCAGCTTTACTCTTCAGGCTTACCTTGCTTTTTTTCCTGTTAGGCATAGGTACAGCACTTTTTTTTTTTGTTCTAGCTTCTTGTCTAGTCCTTTATACATTTCAATGAGCTAGTTTCATATTTAAATACATTAGTTTATTCACAACTGCTTCTTATTTTGTATCTCCTCAGATTTGCTGTAGATTTCTAAATTTCAAATCTCCAGGATTAGAGTTAGAGTTAGACCTTGGAACTTGTTGTCTTAATTATTCTGTCAGATATAAAAGAATTTGAAGTTTCAATACACAATGTGGTTTCCTCCTTCTTCTATACGTTTTCATATGGGTTTTGTTTTGGGTTTTTTTTTCCTTTTTAGGGAGAGGTTTGAATTTATTTATTTTTTTTTTCAACTTGGCTTACCATTTTCTGTTCAGATTCTTTCCTGCTGTATTAGTGGTAACTTGTACTTTCAAAGACAATTTAAATTGATACATATAACAACATTTTATTTTTAGCTGAAAATCTAATGGCCCCATGAACTATTTACCAAATCATTTTCTTGGTAAGTATTAAAAAGCCCAAAACTACAGTACAAACCAATCCTGCAGTTTAGCTGTTATGTACATGAAAGCTTCCATGAACCTCAAAAAAAAATCTACCCACAGAACTAATAGACAAATGAATGGAAGACTGAAGAAAAATAATCCCTTTGAGATAATTTCTCAACCTTTCTTTTGGGTAAGAAGAGAGCCAGCTTGTGCTGCAAAATTGACGAGAAAGAATAAAACCTGTATACTGCTATGAAGAAACAGCCTGCTTGGACACCTCCTTTTCTCTCAGTACGCCAGTGTGTTTTCCTCACTTTCTAGAATAACTTAGGTCATCTTCTTACTGCTCAGACTAGAAGTGATGTTAGGCTTTTAGATAGCACCATCAGCCTGAAGAAAAATGTGCCGCTTCATCCATATCCTAGCCCAAATGCACAAACAAATCTTTGAGCTAAAGTTCAAGCTTGAGCTAGCTCGCCTGGCAGAAAGAGGTTGTTTGACACTAAAGCTACAGCCACAGTAGATATTCGTTATCTACCAATTACAACAGCTTATCAACTGCTAATCCAATTAGTCTGAATGGTTTCACTGTTGCGTGGCTCTCAGTCCTCTCAGGCTCAAGGTAGGCAGTAATTCACATGTGCTGTTATAGCTAACCCTTGCAGGAAAGACAAGCTCTAAAATTCTCCTAGAGGAGGATGAGTAAATCACTAAATATCCCAAGAGTAATTTAGATGCTATGATCACTGGTGCAGGCAGTATGTAATCACATTTTATTGACAACTCCTTAAGATCACTCTTCCTTTGAAGCTGCCTGGAGTGAAACTGAACAGAGTATAGCTAGAGGGCCTAATGCAACATACAGTCAGGAGACCTGATCTGGCACCAAATGAGCTGCTTTGGGTGAGGGGAGCGCTGTGAGCCTTTTAGCATAGTGCTGTGCATTGGCCCGTGCTCACTGCTGTGAATTTACAGCAGCATATCCTTAGAGACAGCTGTTTGTAGAGAGTGTGGCAGTTTGCTTACACAGAGCCATGACTCTGAGCACATCTAAGAACTTCAGGTAGCATGCTTGTTGAAGGAGGAGGAGGGCAAAGGCTGTGTAAGTGACCTTGTAAAGAAAACCTGCAAATAGAGTTTCTGTATAAATAATCATTAGACCTTACAATTTTTATTTTTTTTTATTTGTGTTTGATCACTCCAATAATCTCCTAAATTCATTTTTAAAATGCTGTGCTTCCTTGGACACAGATTTCGGATGCCATGTTTCACTTCAGGGTATGTTACCACAGCTTTATTAAACACCTGACTACAATACTGAAAAAACACTGACAAGAATACTAAAGATGGGCTGCTGCTAGGTACTGCCTAACAACCCATACAGCAAAATCAGTGGGACCTCAAATATACGTGGCTAAAATGGATATAAATTCATTAAATTTGTGAAAACATAAAGTGAATTTTTAGATGCTTGGCTTGTGTATTGGTATTATTGTATCATAGTAATACAATTGTGTATTGTATTATTGGTATCAATAATCATTTTATATTCTCTTTCTTTCAGGAGGTGAAGTCACCAAGCCCAGATTTGCTCAGTATTTCCATGGCAGCCTGGCCAGTCTTACTATCCGCCCAGGCAAAATTGAGAGTCAGAAAGTGATTTCCTGTTTGCAGGCCTGCAAGGAAGGTCTGGATATTAATTCCCTTGAGAGTCTTGGCCAAGGAATAAAGGTGAGGGATGAACTGACATCATCTTTGATAAAAATTTAGAGCTGATTTATGAAGTGGTGAGACCAAGGTGGAGTACACACAGTGCAAACATAGTCCTGGAAGCAATGTGATTTACCATAAAGTCATGCAAAAAAAAAAAACCAGAACAGTAGAAGAGCTGTGACACC